>JAOCPU010000041.1:0-311699 GCA_035772785.1 Phlebiopsis flavidoalba | reverse complement strand
GATGAAGTTTCACATGAATCCCGAACGGCTTGTTCAAGCTGGGTACCGATTTCACGCTCGCCAACCATGGTATGCTCAGTCATAACTCCTAACTAATGACTCTCAGATGTCCCGCATCCGGCCTGCTACTCATAACACCCGCTCGGCGACCTCGTCCGGCGGCGCAGCCTCATCCTGCTCCTCGTCTTCCTCTCACGCGGCCGCTGACAATCGGCCTCCCGGTCACGTCCTCCTCGCTGCACGTCCTTCGAGGCGCTCAGCTTCCTCATCGGCTTCACCCGTCCGTCGTGCCGCAGATCATGATGCCCTTCGCCGCGGACCCTCGCGCCGGCCGCACAAACGCGCGTCGGCGCTGAGCATCGTGTAATCTCGGGCTCTCCTCCTCGGCATCCTCTTCGCGCGCGTGCTCGCGGCATCATCGCGAATTTTGTCCGTGCGTCGTGTATTGGCTCGCGCTGGGGCTGTCAGGGCATGGGCGAGATTCTTGTGCTGCTGTTGTATGCACTTCAGCTGCCGGATTTTCCCGGCGCTGCGAAGAATAAAGCGGCACATGTCGTACTTTGGGATTCTGTTCACACATGGCCAGAGTTTGCCTGTGACGGAGCCGGTGCTTATCCAGGCCTGCTGTGATCATACATATGCTTTCGATGGGCATGCTTTACCAACTTCGGGGTAAGTCTTTCTGTCTCTTAGGCGCCAGGCTGGACACGGTGAACATTCCTGCGGGGGGGAGGTGACCCTTACCTTGTCTCCTCGGAGGGCCCAATCTACAACTACTCCACGTAAGTCTCGCACGCGAATTCCGGGCAATTAACATCGCCTGACGCGCATACAGCCTGGTCATCGGCCTCTTCGGCCTCGTCGGCATGGGCGGCGTCGCGACCTCACCCCTCCTCGGGCGCGCGGGGAGTGGACGCGGATGGTGCCCTGGTACGCCACGCTCATCGCCTCGTCCTCGCAGGTCGTTTTCTACGCGCTCCAGACAGCCGCGGACGGCCTGAGCGTCGCGGCGGTCGTCATCGTGTGCTTCGGGATCGACTCGCTGCGCCAGTTCCAGCAGGTCTCGCTCACGGCGCCGTGTTCGACCTCGACCCCGCCGCGCGCTCTGCGCTGCCAATGAACGCGGTGCTCATCATCTCCGTGCTCTTTCCCCCTCTTTGCGAGTTGTACTGGGGCTGATGGGGGTACAGATATTCATTGGGCAGATCATGGGCACGTCGGTGGGCACGTCGGTGTTCAACGCGCACGGGTGGCGCGCGGCGGCGGATGTGTCGCTCGGGTGGTTCCGACACGTCGTTCTTGCGTGATGGTGCTGCTCCTGCGCGGGCCCCATTGTGCTCGGTACACGTGGTTAGGGTACGAGGGCGGGCGGGGCTGGAGCAAGACGAAGGTTGATCAGCAGCCCGTCGAGGCTGATGAGAAGCAGAGTGGGGAGGTAGACGAGAAAGGCAAGTCTGTGGGGGTAGACGAAAAGCGGGGAACCTCCGCGGTCGAGCACACGAGAAGCACCCCGCAGCGCAAAAGATGGACGGGGCATGACGCCCCTTCCCGATCTTACATGCCCCGTCCCTGTCGTAATCCACGTCCCCGTTTGGGTCATGCCCGTGCGCGAGATCACACCATACCCGCGACTCCACAGCCCGCGACTAACAACGTGCCCGCACGACCAATGGCGGTCGCGCACACGACCCGTCCACACACGCCCACCGCGGTGCACCGCACACACACACCTGTCTCAGGACGCACTGGGGGCTCGGTGCCCGCGCAGGCACGGGATCTGCCGGGGGGGATGGGGGCGTGGTGGACCGACGGACGCCCACAGCCGTCCACGCACCGCCATCTGCGCGAGTCACGGTGCGCTGGGGCAGATCACGGACGAACGTGCTGATCGCCCCGCTGGGGGAGGGGCCATCGGGCGAGGGATGTGCGGGGTTGTGTGTCCTTGTTGGCCTGCCGCGCCCGCCGCGCGCGCCGCGGAGCTGCGCTGTCGCTGCGAGCGGGGGAGGCCTGGTGAGCAGAGATGGGACGGAGAGGGTACAGACGAACGCGATCACACGGGGCGCGGAGCCAAAAAGGGAGGGTATTAACGACACAGCACAAGTACACACACACAGGACGCACTGCTACAGAAACGCGGACGTGACGGGGTTCTACAAACCAAGCCATTCTATGGCGACAAGCGGGACGGGTCGTGGCGCAGCGGTAGTGGAAAGATAAAAACAAACAGGGGCACAAAAAAATACAGTAATTTCGTGAGTTTCCGTCGTGTCAGCGTTTGTGCTCCCCCCGAGGGCGCGCCTTATGGTGCCCGGGCACAGCGTGCAGCGTCGGCACGGCCCCCCGCGGGGCGGCGCGTTCGGGCCCGCGGGACGGGCACGGCGATCTTGGGGACGTCCTCGCCTCCGAGCGCCTCGTCGACGGGCTTCATCGCGTCCTCGTCCGCGTCGCCGCGCGCGCGCGGGGGGCGCGTCGTCCGCGAGCGCGCGGCGGCGCGTGTCCTCGTCCTCGGCGCGGCGGATGACGTCGATCTCGCCCTGGACGACGACGACCGTCGAGCCAGGCGTGGTGGGTGAGCTCGCTCGCCTTGGCGCGCTTCTCGGGGATCAGCCGCAGCATCGGGTTCAGGAAGGACGCGATGAGCTCCGCCTCGTCCTTCGGCAGCAGGTACTTGTCGTGCAGCACCTCGCCGAGCGGCCAGAAGCGCAGTTTCTGGATGTGCCGCAGCTCGCCTGCGGGGTGTGGGAGGTTAGAAAGACACACAGGACAAATGGAGCGCGACGCACCCTTGCGGTTGAAAAAGTCGAGGAGCTGTACTTGCCCGCGAACGCGAACGACGCTCTTCGGAAACTCGCCCATCAGCTCGAGGATCTGCGCAATGTGGTCGTCGTCCTTGCTGGGTACCGGTGCCGACTATGAGCCCGACGCCGGGGTCAAACAGGTAGTCGCCGCCCGTCAGCAGCTCGAATATCTGCGCGCAGAAGCAGATCAGGCCTGTGCAGGGGGCGCGCGAGCGAGACGCACAGTACGCACTATACACGCGACACTCCAGATATCGCACTAGTCCCCACCGCGCGCCTGAGGATGACCTCCGGACACGATGCGATACTGCCGCGTCTGGATGTCTAAGTCCGTAAAGTGGTGCTCCACCCACGTCGCTGCAAGACACCCATCAGCTCACTGACCGGTGTGTGCGCCCACCGCTCTGCGCGCAACGCACCGTTCATGCACGCCCAGGTCCGCCGATCTTGACCGTGCCAGCATCACGGCCAGACTGCTTCTCAAAACAGTGCCGTTCAGCAGCGCAGCTGCGCGTCGACGGCGACATCGCAGAGGAGACACCGCGTAGCGTAGTCGGGCCGTCCAGCGGCACAAAGCTTACGCTGCACCCGCACCCGCGGTGGTACGGCGGGGGCTCGCTCGCGCGCTCGCGGAGCGCTGTATGCGCTGGCTGGCGCGCCTAGCCGCCTGCGCCCTGCTGCGAGAGCAGCGACGGCCCGGGTCCGCCTTGCCCTTGTCCCGGCGCGAGCTTCTCGCCAAACGGCGAGCCCTCGAGCGTGAACGTTCGAGATGCGCTCCGCGGCCTGCTCATCTGAAGAGTCCTCGCGCGCGCGTCCTTTTGCGGCCAATCAAGCGCAGCGCGACACATGAGCGAGCCGAGGCTTGCGCTCGGCCCCTCGCCGTCGAGCCCTAGCTCATGCCGAACGCCCCAGCGGTCGAGGTGCGACGCGGAGCCGTACGACGAGAAGAGCTCGGCGACGGCAGCGGCTGCGAGCCGGTGATGAACACGCTCTCGGCGCGCGGCGTCTGGTTCCCGCCGCGCCACGCGGCTCGGGGGCACGCCGACGAGGCGCAGTCGGCGGCGGCGCGGCGCTCGCGCTCTGCGCACGCGCGAGCTCGCAGCTCTCGATGATTTCCTCGACATTATCGATCGAGATCTACAGCACGTTCTCCGGCTTGAGGTTCCTGCGGGGTGCGCGCGTGAGCGGCTTGGGCGGCGGCGGCGGCGCGGGCGGGGGGGGCACGACGCACCTGTGTGGATGACGCCGCAGCAGCGGTGCATGTAGTCGAGGCCCATGAGAATCTGCTTGGCCGATCTGCTTGACGAGGGGCATGGGAACGCCCTTGTTCTGGTGCCGCTTGATGAGCCCGAGCAGGTTCTCGCCGAGGACCGATTGACCATCGACAGACCATGCAGACGTGCGTGCCGTTCGGGCCCTTGTGTCTGAAGTGGTCGAGGAAGGAAATGACGTGCGATCTGCCCGGATAGAGTCTGCGCGGGCGAGAGGGGCGGGTTCGGGTTCTCTGCGCTGGGGCGCGAGTTCTTCACGGGGGAAGATCGGGCGTGGTCGAAGGTGATGAGTCGC
This sequence comes from Phlebiopsis flavidoalba, assembly GCA_035772785.1. NCBI lineage: Eukaryota > Fungi > Basidiomycota > Agaricomycetes > Polyporales > Phanerochaetaceae > Phlebiopsis > Phlebiopsis flavidoalba. The sequence goes on along the minus strand of JAOCPU010000041.1, from coordinate 307,335 downwards.
TGGAGCAGCTTGATCTCGTCCAGCGCGGTCTCTGTGTAGCGCGGCGCGGACTTGACGACCTTGAGGGGCGACATGGCGGTTCATTCTGCGTGCAGGGGGTGCATAAATCAGAGGGATATTCCTGGGGGGGGGGGGGGGCGGGGGATGCGCGAGGCAGACTGTGTCGCTCACTTTGTGTCCTTTGCCAGCCACACCGTCGAGAAATGGCCCCAGCCGAGCTTTCTGACGACGACATACCGCCCAGCCCGTCCGAAAAGGTGTCGCCGATGTGGACAGGGTGGTATCCGCCCTTGACGTAGTCCTCCCAATCTTCCTCGTCTTCAGTCATGACCGAGTGGGAGTGAGAGAGAGTCGTATGATCGCCAGCGTGTGACATATTGCTTTTGCGTCTATGCGCACCAATTTGTGCCGTACGTGATGCAGAGATAAGACACCAATCCCAAGCAGATAAGCACCAAAACCCACCCTGTCTCCACAAGTTTTTGCACAAAGATGCCTTCCTAGGCCCTGCTCCTGTCTTGTCTTGTCGTCGTGTCGTCGCCTTGCCCGAGTATGTCCAAGATATCCGGCGCCGCTGCCAGGAGAGAGTATGTTTCTTGTGAGACATCCAAAAATGGCAACCACGATTCGCGAGGTGGTGTCGGGCGTCTATTTGGACCGCGGCACTCGTGCACAGCGTTCGGCCTCGCGCATCTCCAAGCAGTCTCCAAGCCGGCGAAGAGACCCCTTGCATTGTGTCGGTGTCATGTGTCGCGGCCAGCGTTGTATGTGCTCTCGGCAACAATGTCACCCTCGACCCTCCTTATATACAATTTCTATTGACACGTTTGAATAGGCTACATAAGCTTGCCAATATATTCCACTCGATTGGGCGACCGAGTCGCTCGATGTGATTGGTCGACTCTATCGGTGATGGCCGCCAACTGGCGTCGTGGCTGGTCTGGTGAGCTCGAAAAATCAGCGGCGTGTGCAGCTTGTATGAGGGCCTGAAATGAGCAGGACAATGTTTGGCTATAGCTGGGCGAGGCGAAAGCGGCAGGTTGGTGGTGCTGAGCTGAACGCAACGGCCATACGGTTTGACTCCGTTCGTTAGAATTTCTCTTGGATTTCTCATGGTTCATAACACTACTCGTGAAACCTGAGTTTGGCTGGGTTTATTCTCGACGATTTTCGGATGCGCGCGTCTTGTTATGTGTTTTAAGGGATCTCGTAGTGTTGAACTTTCATCGTGTGCGCTTTCTGGCAAGATTAAATGGGTCATAGCCTCGCTGATCTAGCCGAGCACAGTGAATTCGCTTAGCCATGAAGACCACCTTATGCATCAAATACCGCCATAATCCGCATGTTAACCGCGTCGACGCGACGGCGACGCGTTGTCGTGGGAGAAACAGTGACGTCATCATATGATTTCCTCTGGAATACGGCCTGCACCTCCGGGGATATCATATCAACGCCCGTTCATAACCGATCGTGATCCTACTCGGAGGGTCAGGGATTCAATCAATGAAAGGCGAGGCTTGGTGGGCAATTTTAACCGGAAGAAGTTCAAAGGGTGTACACGTCTTTGACCGCTTTCACTCACATCGTGCCACGGCCGGCGGCACCTACGCTTTCTACCTACCATTAGTACAATGCTGGCTTAGAGGGGTTGGAACGGACTGGAAAAGGGTTACATCTTGAGCTTACCCTCATTCGCGCGAGGAGCCCAGGCTGCCCGACGTGTCTTGCCATGACTTGTAACGTTCTCAATGCTCAGTTTGACGAAGTCAGCCAACATAATCTGGTAGCTTAGTAAAAGCTTGCTCATTGGTCCTTGTCACTGCCCCCCGCCCCTAAAATAAAACTGAGCTGCTCCACGGACTTGCAAGCGACGTATCCTAGGATTTGTATCGTGTCCTATATATAAGCACTAAGAAGCCAATGCCAACGATGCAGTGGAAGCGATCAGCAGAGACGAGGTCGCATGCGTTGAGCTTCGTTGACATTCACGCCCTATAAGGGTCCCGTATCCCGCGGACATCGCTTGCGTTCTCGCTCCAGCCCCCTCTCAAAATTCCACCTCCCGAAACCTCGTCCCGTTAGCGGTTCGCTAAAACCCCAGTCTAGGCACCATTCAAAACGCTTGCTAATAGCGGCCCATCCTGAGGCGCTCACACACGACTCGAAAGCGAAGGCCCCTCCTGATGCGCCACACGACTCGAAGGATAGAAGCCTGACGTGGCCTCTCCCCACCATCATAAAAATCCGCCCCGCTGCGTCCGCTGTACTACGACGCCTTCCCGATGCGTATCTGTCTGACATCGGCATGCGCAGCAAGGGTCCCCTCCATCGCCACGTGGCGCCGTCGTCTCGAGACATGCTTTGCCGCCGGGACTGGACAAGTCTGTCCTTGACCGCAACCATCGTCTGCGCCTAGAACACGACCTGAATCGCTGCCCTTCTCGTGAGGGAGACTGTCCTTGTCGCTTGTCTATGGCCACATAATCTCAGCGCATTACCTCGGTCTAGTCTTCGATCCCTCTGGCGTACACCTCGCTGTCATTCTTATCTCTGCGATGCGGGGCGGGCGGCGCTGCGTCAGCTCTAACGGGAGAGCCCAAGAACTCTTTTGACTGGCGCTATTCTGAGTCGAGAAAAAATATTTCATGGTGCAAGTTATCGGGCGGAGACACGGGATTGCAAAGCTTTGACTGCATCAGGCTTCCCATGCTAACGGCCTGATTCGAAGCCTGCTTCTCAGCTGTACCTTCACTGGTCAGTTCATCCGCTCATCATCCGGCCCTGCTATTTCTTGAACAATCAGACTTCTCATAGACATTACGTAGGCGTCGCACGCTGATCATCATGTCATATAAAGAGGAACGCAAGACGATCCCAGGATCACAATATTCTCCAATGTCCTCTCCTCTGTATGTGCTCCGCGCCTAGTGCCGTTTTTTCGTGCTTACCCGCTCTTTGTACAGACTTCCAGATTTTGTGCCATGTCTGACACAGCTCTCCGACGAGCTGCTGCTCGACATCCAGAGCTACCTGCCTCTGACGTCACTCCTCACCGCCCGCGCAGTCTGCAGACTCTGGCACTCGCTGATCCCAGGCTCGCACATCCCAGACTACCGGCGCCGCCTGCTCGAGCTCTACCTCCGCGCGGTGTGCGCTCGCCCGCCTTCCACCGCGACGCGCAAGCAGGTGCTCGCGCAGCTCTACTTACCTTCAACCGCGGCCACTTCATCGCGCGGCTTCCCGAAGCGCATCCCCGACGACTTCCGCTGCTGGGTGCTCGAGTGGCCCGCGCGCGCGGCGATCGGCGTCATCTGCCGTGGCCTGCGCAGCGGGGGCGCACGGTGCACTCGGAGGCAGACCTGTTCGGCGACTGCGGGACGGTGCTGGCTCGGCGTGAGCATCATCTCGCGGCTCTCGATCCAGCCGCCCGCGCCGGGGGGACGATCGCGGCGATCATGCCGTCCAAGCCGGCGGAGGGCGCGGAGTGCGCGGCGCTGCTGCTCGACGACCGGTACGTGCGCGGATGGCAGACGAGCCGCATGCTGCTGCTCAGCGGGTGCGTTCGAGGGCCGGGATGTGGCGGGCAAGATATACTGAGATGGACGGCACGAAGGGGGTCGTGCTCGATGCGCCGGTCGCGCGGAACTGGACCGAGTACCTCGCGCAGGAGCTCGATCGTGAGGAGGCGTGGTTACGCGAGCGTGAACGTGAGTCTGTGCCCTGCTGCCTCTCGGGCTCGCTTACCTAGCAGGTCTCTCGGCGAAGGAACATGTTGAAATGTCTTTGTAGAAGAAGGCAGTGTGCGCCCTGCACATACGTTCTTGGCTTCGGCTCTTGATATCATCATTCCGCAGACATCATGTGCCGCCCCCCGCCTCCCGTCTCGTCGTTGACGATCGCTGTACCAAAACCGCGATGTAATACTATGTATTCAGCCCTCCTCGTGTGCCGCACGACCATGCGCGCGTGCCCCGTCGAAACCTTGCGCCGCATAAATGCCTCGGGCTCCCTGTCCGCAGACGCAACTCTAATCATGGAAGGTAATTGAGTTGAAAATCTTCTCCAGGCTCCTGTCGCACGGCACTGAATGATGTGTCGGAACCTTCCTCTTATCGAGACGGCCAAGTGCAGACGTTTGCGCGGGTCCGCGCTTTTTTTTTTTCTGGCCCACTTGACTGCGGATAACAAGCACTTAGCGTGCTCTAGTTTCCCGAATTCGCGGCAACATGGTCATTCACTAGGCGGCGTGGCGGGTGTGTAGAAAAGAGGTGCGCGTGACTGCGGATGTGATATACTAAGTGGGTCAAAACTAAAATATGTGGCCGGCCACCCGAGTAAAAACAGATCCTTCTCGTTGTCGTTAACTCGTAGTCAATTACACGTACAGTTTTAATACATCGGTACAGTGTATCAACCCCGGTAGCACCCAATTGCCGCATTTATTCTGTAGAAATCATCAGTCAGTAACTGTTTAGGGAACTCGAACTTGAAGTCGTATAACAAGAATTGTTCGTCAATGTCATGGCTGAAATCATAAGTCTCTCTATTTCTTCCCGACCATTCGCCGCACCGGCAGCAAATGCTTTCGCGTACTTCCACTAGTCCAAGGACATCTTCGAGTCCCATGATTTGAACATCTTTAGCCGTAGGAGGCAGATCGCGCTGAGCTAGCTGGTTAAGTGCAGCGCGTAGAAAAGTGTTTGACATCTTGTACTGCCGCGCAAGAGCTACTCTGCGCGCAGGCTGATCTGCGTATATGACAGCTAGCTTCTCGGCGGCAGATTGCTTTACATCTTCAAAACTCCACATTGTTGCCAGCTTGAGTACTTGAAGCCACTGCTCAGTGGTCATCATGTGTTGTGCTTTTCTGGACCTGATAACCGTGTTTACGTTTCGCGCCGCATCCATCAGCGGAGGGCAGTTGAAGGTGTAACTCACGGAGGAAACAAAACCAGTAATAGCGACTTAAATTCATCCTCTTCAACACCAGAGAGCACAATCGGATTGTTCTCTGATGCTCCCTTTTGCTCAGCCGCCTCTGCGTCATTGATAGAGGGAAAAGGGAACATGCTTGCGAATTTTTTTCGATTCTTGCTCGAATATATGCCGCCACACTCTGAAGCAGGTATCTCCAACCTTAATTGTAGATAATTAGCATCCGATACAATCATGAATGATCATAGGAAAAATTATTCACGCACTGAGAGGTACACACATCTTTGTAGAAAAACGTCTCATCACGAACTATGGTTTGGATGTTCTGAGACAACTCGCCCGGCTACAATAAATATCTTCGGCATGAGCAAAATAAACATTGACACTGGCATTAATGGTAGTGATACCTCGTTATCAAGGGACATTGAGGAGATACGAATTTTGGAAGACTGGAAGGCCGGCGGGCTCGAGGCTTGGCGGTTTGAGGGGAAGACTTCAAGGCCAAGTGGGCGTGCAGCTGTCAGTTGATCGATGTAGCGATTACTACTGTATAATATATAGCAGCCACGCGATCGTGGTACCAGTTTGGCCAAAGATCCCAATCACCCTGAGAAACAGCTCACGTTCTTTGGACTCCAACGTGAATTATCCTTCACGTTGGACACATTGTTCGAAAACAAACAGCGGGACGTGTTCATGATCACATACAAGCACTAAGAGCAGAGGACTGCCACGCGGTGGATTTGTACAATAAGATGAGTAGTTGCTATGTTTGAGTCTAGGTCGGCCAGTCACAATACCTTTATCCGTCACCGTGACAAGCGTGACAAACGTGTGAATAGGCAGAAAGGCCGCCCAATTTTTGGCCTACTTGACTGCTGATTATATTACGGGTACTCAGTGTGCTTGAGTCTTTTGAAGTCGCGTGAGTATGATTGCTTAGTCCAGAGTGCATCTGCCCGTGACTTAAATACGAAAAGGTGAGCAACCCTCAAAGCGACTGATGTTAAGTAATTCAGAACAATACGCAACTAAAAATTGACTCGGATTCTACACACAGTATGTGTCCTTTCGATCTCTCTCGTCATCACTCAGCTATGAAAGCTCTATGCTCGACTCGCCTAAATTATATACGCATTGGTACTTCAAGGCAAAAGTCACGCACAACAAGTACTGAGTTGAACTCAGCTCAAATTGAATATTTGCTTGATGTGTAAAGAAAAGTCGTACGTTGCCCGTGAAGGTGACTCGGGCACAGACGCGACAGTCTGCCCGAAAAGTGGAGAAGTGGGGCTAGCTCCGAGATGGAAGGGTGAAGCTCCATAAATCGATGGGAGATCCAGGCTCCGGTTTGCAGATGGGATTTGGACACGATGTGTATTGCTCCCTGACCTGCGCCAGCTTTGACGAAGTCGTCGAGGCCTATGACATTGAAGTCTTCTTGCGTTAAAGGCTCAAGTCGTTGGGCCAGTTCGTTCAGAGCCTGCAATAACCAGACCTCGATGTGATACCGTCGTGCCAGGGCAAGCCGCCGAGCCGCACCCAGATGGACCGCGAAGCTCACTTTTGAGTTTACTGATCGCGATGGTTCGAATCCGGGAAAATTCCCACATCGTGGAAAGCTTGAGGACGCAAATCCACTCTTCCACAGTCAGAGTTTTAAGTTTGTCGAGCTCGCTAAATTATACAAGCATTAGCCCAAATTCTATCAGCCATTTCCAGGGCCAAGGTCAGCTCGACGTACCGAGGGAACATAATCCTCAACAGCTGTCTAAACTCGTTTGCGGTGAGCCCTTTTAAAACTATAGGGTGTTCTTGCGAAGACCCTTCAGGTAACGAAGTATCTGTAGAAAGAGGAGAAGACTGAACATATCTCTGAACACTTGAGATCCTACTTCAAAGTTACGTCTCCAAACCCGAAAGCTTGTGTCTTCAACCTAGGACAAGGTGATTAGGACAGTGAGGTTCGATCATGGGCTAGACTCACGCGAATGTAGACATCTTCGAAGAAAAAGGAGCCATCTGGCACTCCGTGAGCATTAGGTGGCGAGGAAGAGGGGGTCTAGTAAGTGTTCCGATACCTTATGAGTGCGAACTTGACTTGAATGGTTGGGCTTAGCGGACTCACTTCTGAAGTATCAGACATGTTGCTTTGAGCGCAGGAAGCTCGGTTAGTATGAGTTTATATGACTGCAGATATTCATATCAAACCTTTCGAGAATTGGGTTGTCTATGTACGCCTGGTTATGAGAAGACGGCGGTTGAACGCTACCTGAGCCACCCGCGGTCGTCACGCGTCACGCGTCAGTGACGGCTGTGACTACGCCACGTGCACCACAGGCGCGCGAACACGACGCGTCGACGCGCCACTAATGACCCAAACCGCGACACTCTTTCCCGGCTCTTACACCTTCCACTTCATATTCGTCTAAAATGTCTTTTTCGCTGGACAGAAAACCGACCGAACAAGGCTAGTGCGCGGGAAGCCTGGGAGAAATCTTGGGAAGGACGACTTCACGAGAAATTTTTCACAACTTGGCTCAATTTCGGGGCAATTTGTTGTCCCTTGTGCCCAGCCGAGTTGGTGGAAGCTGGTTATAACGAACGTAGTGTTCAGCGACTCGAAGAAGAGATCGCAAAGCCTGTGCAAGCTACAACAGGACATGGCCAGAGAAGCCGCAGTTCAATTCTCAGAAGAAAAAAAACTTCGAAGAGCGGTGGAAGTCGCTCTCTCAGTCGAAGAGAGAGGGAGGTCGTCCTCGAAGGCATATATCGCACCATGTGTCTGCCAGACATGGAAGAACGCCGCCAGTGGTGTCCAGACTCTACTCTCAAGAATCTCGCCTCTCGCGGTGGTGACGAGTACCTTCGTGTCATGCGAGGTCTTCTACCAGAAACCTTGCACTCACGTCATTCAGAACCCCAGCATATCCCCCATGCTATCGTTGACAAAATGCTTACACCTACGTCAGAGCAGAAGAGGAGCCCGAGTCAAAAACTTTGTCTTTCAGACTTTCCGAACGAGTCGTACATACGCGCTCACACACATAGTCTGGAATATTTTCTTAGCTTTCGTAAGTTGTCCCGTTTCTTCATCTGAGCAAACTGAATAATATTTGCATAGCTGGGACGCGAAGAAAATCAGCTGCCCGTGAAACACCCCCGCGGCCTGCCACGCGCAGATGACCTGGACTCTGTAAAATCACTTCCCGGGTACAAAGACATCATCCGTCAGGACGACGCACGGCGAAAGGACCTTGAGTACTCTTGTAGGATGTGCGGTCTAACCGAATCAATGCTGGAAGATGGGAAGAAGCTTCAAGCATGTGGAAGCTGTCGAAAAATCAACCGCAAGGTTTTTTACTGCTCGAAGTACGTACCTGCGGATATTAATGTTCGAAATTGCAAACAATATATCTTGTACTCAGAGCATGCCAAACGAAAGATTGGAAGCAGGGTGTCCCACGACCTCACAAGATATTCTGTGGGAAATTACTTCCTGAGCAAGATCTCGACACCCTCTTCTCCAAACTCAGATGGGCATATATTGGAAAATGGTCAGAATAACGAAGACGGGTTGACTCTCTTGTACCACTGCCAGACAGTGGCTATAAGCGCTCTCATGCTCTCATGCAGCAGGTCGCGCTTATAAGCGAGAATTCGAATATTGACTACGTGGTACGTGTATTCACATCTTCCTTCGCAATTGTTGGTAATGAGACTGTTACTTCAAGATCATTCATCCTTATCCAGAGCCTGATCAAGGTATAGGGCTGCCTCTGAGCGATAGAGAAGGTGGGTTCAGTCTACTCAGTACCTCGTCAGAAATTTATTGTTGTTCGTGCAGAAAAGCTTTCTTTCCTTATGCAACGCAATCGAGGTGAGCCTTACTTAGCATGGGGCGGTCATGTATGTCTGACTCGCGCGTTTCAGCACAAGCTCTTCGTAATGGCGACCCCAAGGCCGTAAATGCGATGTACGCTGTCTTTCTTTGCCCGACGCTCGAACGTCATGGTATTCCCCGCCCCACCGCACCAAACTCAAACAACAGCTCGAGTCGGAGTTCAGAACGACTGTGTCGACTGGAACCTCTGTCCAAGAGGCTATGGCGATCGCTCCTACTCAACAGGAGATAAACCTGGCCCAGAAAAGCATGAAAAGACAGATGATCCCTGGGAATGCTCGGAGGGTTATTTTAGAGGCGACGAGGCGTTGTGGCCTTGTCTAGCATTGTGAATAGGGCCTTGATGGCTATTTCGATTAGAGACTCGGACTACTTACTAGACCAGCCTTATTACGTGATTCTTCACAAGAAAACTGGAACATTCTGTGCACTGTCCTGTTGTAGCGAGACAACAGATTGTACTCCGTCAAAAGTAGGCCAGGCCATGCGCTCTGGACCGTAATGAACGTGACGTAAATAAAGCAGGCCAATGCATGGGCGCCTATTCAACGCGAATCAATTTCTCTGGTAATTTCCGGGTCGCCTTCTACGCTCATCTCAACGACTTTGTTACCAAAAACCTCGGAAGAAACCAAGAAGAAACGTTCGTACATCTCTGCTTTAACTTTCATGTAGCTGATTGGCGAATAACCACCATAGATATGCCACACGCGCGGTCGTTCGCAGACAACAAAGAGCCCATACCCGCCCCCAGGTTCAGGCAAGAATGGCCAGCGCCGTCATAGGCAGCGTCATGCAGACCATGTCTGCGTCTTTTTTTGGCGGCGTCAACTTTCAAAGCTGCCCCTCTGCGAAATCCACCTATTGCAACTGGAATCACCGAGGGACTGTGGAGAGGTTGAAGGCGATTTGACTAAGAGAACCGCGATTTCCGAAGACGAATATCAACGAGTGCGTGTCTTTCGCATAGTTTCTTTTGCCCTTCTTACTTGTATATCCTATCAGGTTCCGACTCTCCTGCGCCGAATACGGCATCTTCTTCGAGTTTACTACGACGCACGCCAAAATCTCTGGCCCGAAAGCCGGTAGAGTTTAAATACTGTGACATGGAAGACATCTCCCGTGTAGGGACTGGATCTACACGAGTGGAAATTTGTTGTGTTTGCGTGTGGTTTGGGGGATGTTAAGGAAATTTGGTTTGGGTGCTTGATCTTCAGCTTATGCCCGGCCGCCTCCGTGCTCTGTGGCGCTATGCACACCTGATGTGGATACGTACTCGAAGAGTTCTTTCTTCGAAATCGAGACCAAACGAAGCCGTCGCTGCATGATACCTTGGAAAATGGCGATGTTGGAATCGTTCTTTTTTGCCCAAACCGAAGCTTTCGTCCCTGCTGGATCATGTTGCCCCCACACAATGGGAACTCGAGTCAACCGACGATAATTAAGAAGATCGTTTGGCCACAATGGAACTCGAGGATAAGGCCGCTTCCGCAAGGATCTCGCCGCGTACCAGATGTCGTTCATGATGGGAGACGTCCTCATTGCAAATGGATATTTCGGTCTCGCACCTGTAGACGAGGTTCGAAGAAAAGTAATGACAAACGTGCGACACGTGCCATGGAACAGACTTGTTGAATATGCGTGCTCTCCACCATATAGGAAAGGTCAAGCCCTTGGCGACGCTTTGACCGATGCTATGCGACCAGTGTACACCACGCCTGACGTATTGGTTCGCTTCGCCCATGCTGGCGGGGCTACCCGCGCTATTTGACGACTGGGTAAGCTGAAAGGATCTGCGTTGCCCAGTTTCGGTCTTTGAACATGCTGGTAGGCGTCGGCTTAGCGCAAAAAAGACGGGTACATTAAGGCTGCTGTAGAGAAAGCTCCCGGCCGAGGCATGGGCAAAACCAAGACCAGACCGTTGACTCTCTGGTTGGCGTGATGCAGGGTATTGTCAACAAAATATCTGTCGACGGAGATGATATTGTGGTGCGCAGCCGCATCCCTTCTTATTGCGTCTGAAGCTGCCTAATTCTGACTTCACGCAGAAAACCACGCCTTTTTTCAAGATTATCCACCAGATCTACAGTCGCTACGGTATCGAGCCGTTCGAGCGCGCCTCGACCATCATCTCGGATTCCTGTATCCTCTTTTATTTCCTGTATCGTCGCTTCTCTCGCAAGCCTGATGCGTACAAAACCTACGAAAACGTCCGCGCCCTGCTGAAGAGATACACCCATATCGCTAGAACCACCAGCCGCAAACACGGATGGATGATCCTCAGTATAGGCGGCCGCTGGGACTGCCTCAAACGTTACGGCTGTGCATATCACAATTGCCCAGAAAAGCAGGAACTGCTCGAGCTGAAAAGCCAGCGCAAGCGTGGTGTGCGTGATCCCGTCGTCGAGAGAACGGTTGTACAAGTGGGGCGGAGAGAGCAAAGCCTGTACCCAGTACGTTGCTCTTTCTCGCTTGCGTTAATGTATTACTGAAGGTTGCAATTCGTGTTTCAGGTGCCGCGAAGCGATCATATTGCTCAACCTCCCTGTCAGAAGGCTGACTGGCCCTCCCACAAGATTGAATGTAGGAAGAATGACTCGACAGAAGTCGAAATCTAGTGGAGTTTTCAAGCGTGCGAAAATGTACTTTCGTTGGTATGCCCCCGGTGGTATTCAGTCATTATGAGATAGCACAACCATTGTCACCAGATTTGAGGGTTGGTGTTTTTCAATCTACAAACATATCACTAGGATCTCTATCTAAACAAATAAATTTCTTGGAAAGATAAAGAGTCGTCTCATACTGCCCGAGGCTCACACTGAAGACGGGGCTATAATAGTGTCGAGACCAGCACCTCGCAAATTTCTCACCGTGACCGCATTGCCCCCTACGGTCGCGCATACCACGGCTGCCCGGAACAGGAGGGATCACTTGAGTCAAAGGATGCGCACAAACGGGGTGTGCACGATCCCGTCGACGATTGCACAGCCGAGGTGGGGAGAGCAAAGCCTCAGTAAGTTTGTTGGGTTGGTTTGAGCCCATGTTGAACGTCCCCGCTGATAGTGATCATTTCAGTGTAATAGATACAGATCAGCATCTTATTGCTAAGCCCCCTTGTCAGGAGGCCGACTGGCCTGACCACAAGGCTGGATGTAAGAAGAAGGCCTGACTAAGTAGGACGGGACGGGGGTCGAGATATGATTTATTACCTGCTGATAACATTTCAGGTGGATATGTCCTAAATGGCCTTTAAATTAATGAGCCAATTCTAGGGCGCCCATCGTCTTGGCTCCTGCGGATGCGCACGAAAAATGAATGAAAAAATTCCGACTTCGTTCCAGGTACGATTTGTACTTCGATATCTGCGGTAAGATTTAGGATTCGCACTCGTTCTACTTAGTGCTGAATATGGACCGAAAGTCCAACGTCGATAGAATCACCATGCGACGACGTTCGGCTGAACGTCGCCCAGGACATGCACACTAACCGCCTTGCTTGGGAGCAATCCTGGGAGCGGGACCTCAAACAGATCTACGCATCCCAGAATATTCTTCTGGGATGGATCTCAGCGATATTTCCACCTGAGGTCGCTCTTCTCCTTTCGTCAGACACATCTATTCTCGCCCTCGCGTATCACGAGCAGCACATTGCCGAGATTCAGGAGTATCTCACTCTGCTCGTTTCGCGAGCATACGCTCTTGGAAACTTTGAGGCAGACGTGGAAAGGTCTAGACAGCGAGAAGCGAGAGGAGGCTATCCTCGACGGTATATTGCCGAGCCATGGCGTTTGCGGACGAGGAGAGCGAACGATCGTTTGTGCCCCGATTCGACCGCGGTCCACCTGGCCTCGAGAGGAGGCGGAAGTGTTCCTCGACATGATGAAAGCCCTCATGTCGCCGAACCCCTATGCGAGGAACCATCGAAAGCAGCCCGCCTTCGCCCCGAATCCTCTCGTGGGACCGGTTCTGCGGACCTCAGCCCTACCGAGCAAGCCCAACCTGGATACCGAGCCTTCGGCGCGCGGTATGAAGCTGGGTCGCACCAGACTTCTCACAGATATTATTGTCGAAAAGCTCTTTTGGCCTTTGTGAGTTCATTCAAATCGTCTTCCCCGATTTACATCTCATGGATTACGCAGTTCGGAGAGCCACCTCAGACCCCGTGGACCTACCAAGGGTATCGGGGGCCACACAAGAACGTTGACAAAAGCTCTTTTTGGTGTTGCCGGCTCTGTCTCAGATGAAATGAGAGCCAGGCTCAAGACGGTTATTAGTATGGAAGACGCTTCCACGGGCACTTACGCGTGTTGGAGCACTGTGGGGCGGATGAAAAGCCCGGGGAGAAGATGCACGTATGTAGCGGCTCTGTAAGAAGTTTTTGGGACGCAAAGTCACGTACTGCTCACGGTACGGTCTTTCCGCCTTGTCCTCACCTCGAATCTAAAAACCTACTCTATCAGCGAGTGTCAGAAGAAAGATTGGAAAATAGGGAAGCACTCAGATATTGTGCCCGGTAAAGTGATCAGCGAGAATGATTTTCGGACAGCATTTGCGCTTGGCCCAGCGGTCAATTAATTTCAATTGCGTCACCAACAACCAAGAAGCCCTGCGACCTGGCTTCGCGACACGAGCAGACCCTGGCTTCCAAGCGTTCTCCGAACCGGATTTCATCAAGACTGGGGGAAGCTCTCTGAATCAAGAGTCGCTACTTGTGAATATCACTCGTTATCGGAGCCACCAACCGGTCCATTCGAGCAAGCGAGGTTGTATCCTATTCATCAGTTATTCTGCAACATAGATTTTTCCTCCGGGCGAGGATGGGGAAGCTCGTTCTAATCCCGGAATTGCGTATGATCCAAGCTACCACCGCAACGACATCAAGCGGACTTCTCTTGCTCGATAAGAAACCGCGGGTAAGCCCCATTATCTCCATACCGGTCTTCAAAACTTCTGTTAAACTCATCAACCGTAATATTTAGCATTCCGCAATCGGAAAACCCTGACTCCGTGAGACGGCTCTTATTCGATCTTATACATTGACATCACCAGCAACGACTCTTATGGCGGAATCGCACGAGTCGTCCTGAGGAGCAGCTACAGCTAGAGAGTTCCCAAGGCGTTGATCTGGGTCAGCCGATGAAACTACAGGACGTTGTCAACCAGCAGCGAATGCAGTGCTCCGACATGACAATCGACGAGGCCAAGATGATAAAACAAAGCTCTGCGGCTAATGTGGCAAAATGGCGACGAAAACCTGAGCCGGATTACAACAAAAGATGTTTCGGGCTGGGTGGAAAGGCGAAGGCCTCGTGATCAGTACAGGCGATGCGTGGGCTCTGAGCTGTGCGCCCTATCAGTACTCTATCCTTTGAAGCTTAATAATGTATCGTATCCACATTTCCTTTGGGAATTACTATTCGTGGTTCAGTCGTTGAAACGGGCACCGAGACCATATACGACGTTGACAGACCGGTACAACCTACCTTAGAATCTTCGGGAACCCGCTTCATATGCTGGACTGTGCCAATCTGGTCTCTGCGGACACGGATGAGGTCTCTTCGTCGCTTGCGTGAGTGGAACGATTGACGGGGAATAATCGCTATGGAATTCCGCGACATCTCGATATAGAACGTAAATGAAGCGATCAAAATACACTAGGGATCGACACTCTAAGCTACAAGAAACAGTGGGGCCGCGAATGCATAGCTGGCCGAAATCATCTAGCAAAAAATAGCTGCTCGGAATCATACGGTCATACCAGAAGCGCAGAAAGCGTGCCAACTATTCTACACTGGTCGTTCAACCACGTCTATAACTTACGTTCGTCGCAATCTAATCTTCCACATGCTTGTCCATCTCAACCGTGGCGGATAACAAGCTTAAGCTCTTCCTCGTGCACCATGCCAATGCTGAGCTTGGACGGCATCGGCAGGAACGAGTCGTCCTGGGCGCCGTGAGCTTGAAGGGTGACATTATATTCTCTTTCTAGCTGTTGGCGGACAATACGGGAGGGACTTGAGATGTGCCGACGTGTTGACCTGGAAATAGCCGCTGATCAAGAGCAGGAGCACCTTCACATCTTCGAGGCGACCTGTTCGAAATGCTGTATATCTCGTGAATGAGGAGCCTACCACTCAGTTGACGAAGGAACACTTACCCCGCGGTTGCGATAGATCAAGAAAGACGTTTTTTCACTGTTTAATTGCAGCTTCAAGTCAGTAGCCTTGTACCGTACAGAATTTAGGATGTCAGGCACATACTTTGTCTAGATTACGAAGTGGACATTAAAAAATGCCTGGATGGCAGGGTCGATAATCTACAACGAAGTGAGCCTAAACACCCAGCAGAAATACCGCCTAGCATCCAACACGCACCACATAATCAGTTGCCGTTTCCTTCGCGCAGGAGGGAGAGTTGATGAATCAAAGCGGGAGGCCGTTTAAAAAGAAGGATCGGCCTCTGGCAGCCAAAACACTGCGGTCGCGGGCGTCTGCGTCGATGCAGGGCTTGTCAGTGAGATGGGCTTGCCGCATATGGTCTTGTGGGGAGTGGGCAATCCGTGTTTCCAGTCTTGCATCTGGCACTCTCTGGATAATGTACGTCAACGAAGTCGGAACAGAAGGCACACGCGTGAGATTTGCGTACCGAGAGCAGTATATTACTTCGCGTCTCACGACTTTGCATCGCTTGCAGGAGAAGGATTGCGTCAGGATTTTGTGACACACTGAGCAGGAACGTTCGAATTTCACTCCGCTACCGGTCTTGAGTTCTTGAACGAACTCGTTTGTCAGCGATTTGAGATCGTCGACGACAAAGGGGGCACATCGCTCCGGAAGCTCCTTGAGTGCAGTATACTTGGTGCTTGTCTTTAAAGTGATAGCCTCCCGAGGGAGTCCTTGCTGGAGAACATGACATGGTCAAGGCTGACGCGTTTTCTGTGTTCGTATTCAAAACGACACTTACGTGAGCTGCCAGGACGTTCCATAGGAGATGAGACCAGAACCATGCCCTGTCCAGTTCGAGCATGCGGCGTAAACTTCGTACGCAGGACTGATGTCCCTCGCTTGCCGGACTCTGGTGATGATTCCATCTACCTCGGGATTTCCGGGAAATAAAATAGGCTCAACAATGCTTGCGTCGACATCTTTGGGTAAGAACTTCTTCAACATGGCCAGGTAGGCTTCCCCGTTGTTCGACGCGAGCTTTGTACAGGCCGAGTCAGGGCAGAGAATACGCGTGCGACCCATGGGAGAGATGGGGATGGACCGTTTCAGGCCCTCGAGAATATGTCCCCTGGCGTTGAACATCGGAGAGGGACTTCCAGTTGTCTTCAAAATTGAACCCCGCAAATGCTTGAGCAATATTGTGAGAAACCTCCACTCTGGAAGCGACAGAGATCTCGACTCTTGTGCTCATATTCATGGACCTGGGCGTTAATGGTAAGAACTTCCACAAGATCCTTGCTAAAATGACAAGTAATATTCCGGGCCAGGGATTCTGTGCTGTAAAACGTTTTGAAGTCGCGTTCCCAAGATTGTTCCCAGGCCCTGGTCTCCTTGACGGGGTCCCGGGCGTGGAACGACGCATAACATCATGAGGCCAAGTTCAGGGAGCGCAATTTAAAGGGTAGCTCGCAAGCATGGCGGTGGTAGACATGGGCGGCGGTAGCAACGTCCTGACCACGATGTCGAGCCACTCCAAATTTTAGCCCAGATATGAACCAACGCGTACACGTAATCACGCGTGACCATGATGAGAGAGGAAGTAGAATATCCCTGTTGGTATCGGAGGCGCCTCTGGACGGGCCACACAGAACATGCAAAACACGATGCCGCGGGGGTCGTACAACGTGCAAGTGAGTTGTCTCGCGATACTCTACATCAGAGTGTTCAGAAGCGTGGCAAAACAAGCTGTTGGATTGTGGGATCTCTAGTAGCTGAGATGGGTCAAACCGCAAGTCAGAGGTCGAAGTGGAATGGAATATATGACCAAATATGCTCCATCTTGCCCTTTATATACAGTCCTTGTACCAGACGCGACAATTGGGGCATATGTCTGTCGCCCGAGGATATTGATTCCATGGGTCCGCGAAGGTTCGTCGCCGAGGCTTTCCAGGAGGATACCGAAAAATGGTGGATGGGGTCCACGAACACGGTGTTAGAGACATCTGGACTGCTGTCCAATAAGACCTGTCGTGCAGAGCGTTGCCACACCTGAATCTTTGGCCAGCATGGTAGGAGGTTCAATGATTGGGCGTTCTCATTGGTTACTGCGCCACGGCATAAGTGTCCTGGAGGGTGGGAAGCCCCGGTCCTGTCTAGCCAGTAATCACCGTAGCTGTAGGCCAACGTGTCTCTAATGTCAATTCGCATATTTTCGCGACCTCGACTGAGCCGTTTAAAGTCGTGGAATTGCAACTCAGGGTCCGTAACGCATCGATCGAGATTTTCAGATCGTGCACGTCATGGTTCACGTGAACTGCAAAGTATATCCGGTTGAGGTCGTAAAATGCAGCCGGGAAGCACGGAGGATATGTCTAGCTCGCGTGCTAGAGCAATTGCTTTTACTGCGAGATGTAAGACTACCTCACTTTGGACAATTGAATTCGCACCTGGGTCAGGCCAATGCAGTTCCACGTCAAATGCCTTCTGCCCGTCGCTATTATGCTCGGCCGGAGTTTCTTTGAGAGCCTTCTTTGAAATTACCTCGGAAGCTTCTAATACGGCAGCCAACCATCCACTGAGCGTACTTGGCCAGTCCTGCTCGAATATCTTGATAGCCTTGGCCCAGAGTTCGTCGACCATGTACTTCTTCGATAAACCGTCAAGTATCCCAGCGATACGAGAGATGTTCTGAGGATGCCGAAATACCGTCGGAAATTCACTAAGAGGGAGCATATATTAACACAAAAAGATGGAAAAAAAGACTAAAAAAAACGCACTAAGCGCTGTAGAACGATCTCAGTAAATCCCGCACGTCCTGCCACTCGTCGCCAGAGCGCGGACGATGGGGACGCCGTCTAGCATCAATTGCGCGGAGCTAGCAGGTGCTCCAAACATATCTGCAAAGACAACCGAGTTTCGCGCGAGAACAGACCGGTGGCACCTGAAGCCCAGATGCCGCCTCCCTTGACAACCTCACGTCCGGGGGACAGGAGCGCCTGGCCCAGCGACTATGACTACGTTGCCGTCGTCGAACCAAATCTCCTGGTCCCAGGTGCATCTCAGTTTCACCAGAATCCACGGTGTCGTCGACCATCGTCGCGTCGATTGTTAGCCATTTCGCGTCCGTGTCTGCAATCGGCTAACCATAAAACGGCGCCGTGTCAGAATAATTACGCCAAACAATCATGGGTTAATTCGTGAAACTCACATCAAATTATCATAAATATAGATTTCCTGGTCAGAAGAGCAAAGCCGGTGGTGCGATGTGACTTGACTTGGTCTGACAAGTAGGTGATCAAAAGGCTGCAGGGCGCTTTTTTAAAGAGATCAGCTTCGTGGCGTTTGGCTTCTCGGCCATGACCGAGGCAAGACCGAGGCTCGCGTGGCAAAAATCTTGTCTTTGATTCGAAACGGATAATGACCAAAAAACTACGACCGGCAGTAAAAGCACGAATTGAATTGAATCATTGTAGAAAGTATTACATATCGTCTTCACATTATACTTTGAGGGTAGTCTCGTACCCAGACCCTAGAGGTACTACGCGTGGTTTAGTAGCGGAGTAAGCAGTTCAAGCCGACCGGAACGGGAACGATCTACGAAACGGTTGTCAAACAACATCGTATTTCGAGAGATGGAACACGCGTACTGAGCACTCTTCAATCATCATCTGGCAGCAGTATGTCGATATCCACTGATATCACATCCTTATCCATCTCAACGGTGCGCCGAGTGACAGCAAATCTCTTCCTCGCTTATATTGAGCGCTGGGGTCTGGCATAGATTAGCTCCCAGTCATACTCCAGCGGATTAGCGAGGTTATACTCTCTTTCGAGCTGCGCGCGCACGACCATCAAGGAGCTCGTGCTGTGGCCAAACGGCAAAATTTTGAAAAAAATAAAACGAAGAGCACAAACATCGCTCTGTCTTGAACGTCCTCGAGTCGGCCCTGTCTGAAAGCTATATAGATGAGAATCGTAATCAGGAGATATGTCTCATCTGCCAGCGGTGTCGGTGGTGATATACGCACCACGCATTACGATGGAAGAGAGAAACACAGATTTGACTGGCACGGACACTTGGTGAGAAGAAAAAATATAGTGACAGGAACCATCGGCCAACATACGTTGTATCACGGGAAACCGGCGCGTGCAATAGATGAAATAGATCTCCCGTCTCGGGAATTATGATCTGCAACACAACGAAAGGATAAATGAGATGAAGTCTTGTTTCAGGGATCAGAAGCGTACCACGTAGTCGGTGCCCATTGTCTCTTCATCAATATAGGCTTTACGCAGCAGGGCGATCTGATGTAGCAAAGCGGGAGAACGCTTGAATGAAGGATCGGCCTCTGGTAGCCAAAATAACGAGTCATCCGGTTCCTGTTTCTGTGTTGAGACTGATGATACGTCGAGTGGTTTGCCGCATATAGTCTTGTGCGGCGTAGGCGACCCATGTTTCCAGTCTTGAAGCTGGCATGCTCTGTTCTCGATCAGCGCATGTTTTTCGAGGGACCGTGATATAGTATAGAATGTGCGTACGCGGAGCAATAAACAACCTCGCGGTTGACGCCCTTGCATTTCTTGCAAACGAAGTACTTAAGCGTCGTCTTCGTCGCAATCTTCTGACACACGGTGCAAATGCGACCATAACTTGACGAACCGTTTTTTCCTTCAAAGTTTTGATTTTGTTTGCGATCTATAAAATCCATAAAGCTTGGGGACACGAGATTGGTTTCGGCAAATGCGTCCGCGCATGCCTGATGGTTTTGTGGATTTGCATGGTTGTGGTGGGAAGTTGCTCGCTGTGAATAAGACTATTTTAGCAAAAAAACGAGTGCGTGTGTGGAAGGATGGCAACTTGCATGAGCCGCTAAAACATGATACATGAGCAAGGTCATGAACCATGCCCTGTCCAACTCGAAGAACCGAGCGAGAAGCTCGTATCGAGGGTCAATGACTCTTGCCTGCTTGAGCTGGTCAAAACCTCTTCGACTTGTACGTTGTCGCGGAACAACACTGGTGCGACAATTTGAGCCTTGACGTCCTGGGGTAAGAAGCTCTTCAACATGGAAAGGTAGACTTCGCCGCCTTTCGACGCGAGATGGGCGCAGGTTGAGTCGGGGGGAGAAGCCGCGCGTATAGTTCGTGTCAGGGGTGTAAACAGCGCGTCGCAAGGCCCTCCAGAATAAGCTCCCGGCGGCCGGGCGTCGGAAAGAGACCTCCAATTCTGCTGCTCGAAGTTTGATACCGCGAACCCAGCGGTGAGCAATGAAGGGGAAAACTCCTCCATTTGAAACCGGCAGTCAGAGCTCGCGACGAAGCCTTCATATTCATTGATTCGCAAGTCGCAAGTTGGTAACCCGAGGAGAATCGGCCGCACATTACGAGTCACGTCGCGGTTCAGGATAGCGGGGTCATAAAAACAGGTTAAAGTCGCGTTCCCATGACTGCTACCCATGCTTGTGTTTCCATTGCGGGGATCCGGGCGTCGGGTTGTGAGGATATCCGTGAAGTACTGTGGAACGCCGGTTGGCGGCTGAGGTCGCACGAGCATGGTGGTGGAGGAGAGGACAAGGGTCGGCGAACCGCGTTCAGGCGAGGCCTGCTCTAAAAAAAGTGCACGTGGTGCAGCATGATCCAGTTGCGTACAAGGGAGGAAGGTGAGTAGCTTATACAAGGCTTTGGGCGCTTTCGGGCGAAGGCCAGGCCTCGTTTGATGGACGGTATCCGGATATGCAACAGAAAGGCAAACGTAGGGTTGAAACTGAGAGGGTGTGGTATCGCGACAATATATTCTACATTGTACACTGTGACGCTCAAATTTAGTAACACGAGGCGACCAAGACATAAGTATACCGGACCCTCAACTGCCATCAATATCAGGACCACTTAGCTCGAAGGATTGCGGAATGTTTCTCCAAATATCATCCATCGTCCATATATACAACCCTCGTACCAGACGCGGCAATTGTGGCAGATGTCCGTTGCTCGAGGATAATGGCCCCATTTGGTCCTTGAGGGGCTCATCGCGGAGTGCTTTTTCCACAAAAGACCGAAATGATGGATGGGGTCCACGAAAACCGTAGTGGTGATCTCGGGAATGTTCTCCCAGTAACGCCCGTCGTGCAGAGAGCTGCCACGCTTGATCTTGGGCCAGCAAGGGTGGGGCCGGTGTTTTGCGGTCAAAACGACGACTGGCGTTCGAATTGTCGAGTTTCGTACCACTACAAAGGCTTCGTGGTGGCCAGGGACAACCTGTGTTGTTAGAAATCCAGTACTTTGCTCATTAGAGCCGTCCGTCAGGCTGTACTTGACATGGACTCGAAGGTTCTCGCGCCCTTTACTCAACCGTTTTGAAATCATAAGGAATCCAAGTTGGGATCCATGACGCGATTCGATGCAAATCGCGTTAGTGTGTGTTTCCCCTATGTAAAGCGCGCAGTATATCCGATTGAGGTCGTAAAACGCGGCGGGGAGGACTGAGGACATATCTCTAGCTCGCGTGCCAGAGTAATATGCCAATCAACTGAGAAATGTGAGGATAGCTCAAATCCGGTACAATGATTCGATTCGCAATCCGCTGGATCGTGGCCAATGCGTGGTCACGTCAAATGCCGTCGTCCGCATCAAAAATTATGTTCGAAGGGATGTCTGCGTTCGAACAAGCGCTCATCGGCGATGTTGTGTCGCAAGCCTCCTACTTGAGGTCCAACATGTCCCCGCCGAGCGTACTTGGCCAGTTCCGTCTCGAATATACTGACTTGCGCTTGGCCCAGAGCTCATCGGCAATACTGCTTCTTTCGATAGAACGCAGTTATACGTCGCCCTGCGATAGCCGAGAGGTATTTTGTAGAATGCCGAAACACCGTGGTGTTACTTTCGCGCTGTGAAAATAGATAAGAATCCGGATATGATGGGAAAAAAGCTAAACTCCTACACAGGAAAGCACCACAAACACCCTAAAAGTTGATCTCAGTACAAATTTCCCCCCCGGTGTACGTCCCTCACCACTTGTCGGGAAATGCGGCTACGATAGGGTACGCCATGTCGTTAGCGATCAATGGAGCGCTGAGATTACTAGCAGAGTGCTCCAAAACATATCCGCATGAGAACATGATCGACGTGTCCGCTCGGAGGAGCACAAGGACAGGGACGGTAATATACAAATTTGAAGCCACCAGATGTCGACTGAGCCCATATATCACAAACCGCACGTCCCGGGACAGGGGCACCTGTTTTTCCAAGGCGATTATGACTACGTGGCCGTCGTCGAACCAAACTCTCCGCGTCATTCGTACATCTTCAGGTTTCGCCCAGACTCTATGCATGTAATTGTCGAACATCGTCGCGTCTTTTTGGCGTAGCGATCTCGCGTCGTAGTGTGTTGGCTGTTCAATGGTCGGTAGCTATGGAATATCGAAACGGGCGCCGGGTTGTCGGGATGATGTTACCGCACAACAATATGTAAGTAATTCGTGGAAACTCACCCACATTATCCACGAAGATAAGATTGCATTCGTCAGAAAAAAAAGTTGGTTAATGTGCAGTGAGCATTGACCCAGTCTAACGCAATGTGGGGAAGGTCGAGAACCAAAAAGGCTTTATCGGGGCCGCTAAACATATCATCTTCGTGGGCGTTTAGATTCTCGCGCACATGACCGAGGCAGGACGTGAGGCTAGGCGGCGTGGCAAAATCTGTGTACGGTATATATTCGTAACAAAATAGTGACAGAAAAGAAGTGGCAGCTTATACACGGATCGAATTAATCGTTATAGAAAGTATTATCTCATATCGTCTTCAACGATTATAAGTTGAGAGATGTCCGAAAAATGGATGCTACGTGTCACAGCAAGCACTTGAACTTTCGCTGGCAGTGTCCATCATGATAATTGCACGTCTCTACTTCCCCTCCTCCAACCCATGGCCTATGACCGCTGCGCCATTAACTGCACATAGTCTCCAAGGGGATACTTCTGCCGCATCCTCGTCCTCAATAGCTCCCGGCCCTTCGAACAAAGTTGCGCGATCGCTGATCTGAAGCCGCTCGAATTGGGGAGACAGCGTGAAACTCTCACCCCGCCCGAGCCATCCTCGCGGGGACCTACCGCGTCCGCTGCTGCTCGTCCTCAATCTTGACGTAGTCATCCCAGTGTATCCTCGCCGCTTCTCCCTCACCACAGTGGACAACCGATCCACAACGTGCATCCCCTCGCCGTGATCTGCCGGATCGCGCCCGTGTGTAACGGCCGGACACGCTTCGTCGCGCGGTGGCGTACGGAATCGGTCTGGTCCTCGGACTATGTGCGGCGCATGCCGCGTTTCGGGTGGACGGGGTGGTGGTTACGATGGGCGCGTTGGGGTCGAATGGGGTGCCCGGCCATCGATTGTTAGATCCACTGCTGTCGTTGGGACGAGTTCGAAAGCGCGTAGCCGTACGGGCGAGCTTCACTTGGGACAGTTGAGCGTGTCCATCTCGTAGGATTAGCGAGGGAAGGGTAGGAGCGGTTTATCGGCGCTGCGTGTACGGTCGGCCGAGAGGTGGATTTCACGAGGTTGATCGTGCCATCTCGGATGAGTATCACAAGGATGGTAGAGCCGTTAGCTAGCGATAGACTCGCGGTATGTACAACCTTGGCTAGAGGTGGCGACAATGGTTGAAGGGCGAAAATGGAGGAAATGGCCAACCCCGCTACACGTTGTAATTAGCACCTCGGAGATCGATATCGTGGAGGCACCTTGTACGAATGTAATGAAGAGGAACGAAGGTGGTACCAATGTTGGGATGTCACTAATGTGAACCTCCATAGTTTTTCCGACAAAAAAAAAAAGGAAGTAGAGAATTATGACGTCATATTATAAGTGACAGAAACTAACAAACATGAAACGATGTGGAAGGAAATGCACGACATGGAAGTCCGTAACAGCTCGAGGGGCGCAAGGTGATGAGAGAGGGGACCAGGAACAAAGGATGGAATGGGGGTATCAAGTCGTGAAACACAAACCTCGAGTTCAACAAAACTACTGAGTGATGACAAAAGTTAGCACAGTTTTAGACATGTTCCACTGTTGCGACGCACCTTATCGTAGCCATCATGCACTACCGGCGGCAGCTAGCACATCCACACCAGAATCCAGCATCCTCCATCCTCGTTTGCATCTTGCGCGTCTCCTGTTCCAAGTATCGCAGCCAGGGTCCCCAAGTCTCAGGACCCGCAGGAGCGTGCATATCGTTCGGAGGCTGTGAAGGCTGCGCCTCCGCAGGCGCATCCTGAGTAGCAGGCTCTTCAGCGCTAGGGAGTACCGAGGACGGACAATCGAGCGGCGAGGGCGACTCCAGGAACTCTGCGTACCCATCTTCGCCGTCGGCTCCGCGAACCTTGCTAAAGACGACGCCACGCATATCGACGCGCCGTTTCTTGCCCCGCGTGTCGACCGTCTCCTGTTCGCCGTCGAGCACGACCCAGTGCGTCCAGCCGTTGCCTTCGTCGAAGAGGGGAAGCGCCGTGACGCTAGCAGGCCCGGATCCGTTCCCGGAGAAGAGCGAGAAGAGCAGTGTGTGTGCGTCTTGGGCACGAACGACGTCGCGGCGATGCGGGTTTTTGATGTCGCATCGGTACGCAAAGAATGTCGGCGCTCATGTTGTACGACGGCTCGAGGGCAGGCCAGAGGGCGGATATGACGGCGTCTTCGGGCCACTCCAGGATCCAGGTCTTGAACTCTTCACTGACGCCAGATGGCAACGCATCGACGTATGCCTGGCGCTCGGATGCGCCGAAGCCGGATCTCATATGTTGTTTGGCCATTCTTCGGGACATTTGGAACGCGGGGACGGAGGAAAGACTGTCGTAGAGACATAACAGCTTCCGGCGGGAGAGAGGAAGTGGAGTCACGGAGATCAGCTCTCGCCAGAGATGACATGTGTTGCGAGCTGTAATCAGCGAGGGAAGTGACAGGTTTGGAAGGATGAGCAAATGAAGCTCAGTCGGGAGGTCAGAAATGTGCGCCATAACGGCTAGTACAACGTTAATGAAGAGCTACAAGAGGCACAGCAAAGACTCACACCTTATCTTTTGTCCGACTTTGGGTTGGGTGTATGAAGATAGGTTATAGCGCGTAAGCCTATCATGCTAGTTAGCTGCTCGTTACATGTTCAGTGCCGAGGAACGTACCAAGTGTAAACCTCTTCACTAGAACTTAGGTATGTTGGATGTCTCTTTAGTCGCGCTTATGACTATTGGCGCCTGCTGAAATGTGAAAGGATGTTAATATGATCCATGGGGCCTCGTGATAGCGGTGCATGCCCCACAGGTCTCGAATCACGAAAAATTTCATGACAGCTCATGACACAAACAACTACACGCCATTTTTGCTGCCTTTCCGTAGCCCGTCTTTCGCGGTTAATTAAGGTGGCCAGATTCCTGCTGGACCTACGTAGCTCGTACCTACGTCGCCGTACGACGAGCTATGTCTCTATGGATACCCCACACAAACCGACCACGGTCTTCGACAGTGTACGGCAAAGCTCCTTGCGTAATTTCCGCTGGACATCAGCTACATGTGGCCTTGGTATCGTGTGTGCTCCATTTCTCTCACGAGACCCTCAGCCTAATACATGCCCTTTCATTCACCATTCAGTGTACGACCTTGACTTCCAAGGTTCCAGGGCACACCGCCCGCGGAGCTCACCCTGACTCACGAGGCCACGCCTAGGACACCCCAAGCCATCTCAGATGTGCCGTGGCCTCGTATCTCGAATGATATCTACCCGGGTCTGCTCTACCCTCTGTGATTGGTCTCGGCTATTCCAGTCGCGGACGACCGTGCCCTCGACGTTTCCATCGTCCGGCGAGGACGTTTCAGGTTCAAATTGTCATCAAAATCTCCATAGCCCCTTTTGACTCATCGCTAGTGTGCACAATCTTGAAGTTGTCCGAAAGCCTCCGCGGAAACCCGCAGCGAATGTACAGTCAGATGAACACCTTCACTGCGGCATGGACGACCTGACACTACATCTCTTGTACCCTCTTACTTTTGGCGTAATTGCACGCTCGGAGACTATCAAAGCGGCGTTGAAATGACCAGACGGCAGACTTGCGAAGTAAGTACATGCCAGTACCCGGCTCTTCTCCTCGACTCGAATTTGACGGCGAATTTGATGTTAGCGCCGGGGAACGGTTTAGATACCTTGGTCGCTTCCCCGAGCTCTCTAGAGCCCGAGAGAAGTACCCTTTTGTTCCTAAGCTCGCTGGGAAAGCCTGAACTCACATATCACACGACCTTGATACAAGAAAACACGTGTGTTTTTACCTCGTCAATCCGACGCGGAGTCTCACACTCCCGCGACTCTCCTTCACCTCCCTACTAGGCGCCGTCTTCTCCCAGACGATCTGTTAGGCACCGCCAATGACCGTCATCGGCATCTCACACTATTAACACCGATTCATGTCGCGGCGGGGTGCGATGACGCTCCGTGGCTCTGTATCGGACGGGCGGAATCTACCCTGGTCCCGAGTCCAGCCGATGATCGTGTTCGATGACGACCCGACAAGTGCTCAGTGTCAAGCCCCTGCGGAGCTCGCATTGGGTACTTTGCTGCGTCTATTTTATTGGTGCGTTGATAAGAATACGCGGTGTGTTACGTCACTAGTGGGTGTGTTGTAGGCTTGCATGCACGTTGCAAGGGAGTCGCTGGATCCTTGTGTTGTCACAAATGTGTTGATATTGTGGCGCATTGGCACGATTGATAACTTACGACTCGTTACTCTAGCTTCCTACATGAGAAATATCAGTCATCTCCTTCGTTCACCCATAAGCCTGCTGTATGCCACGAGCATGTTACAGGACGGCGCCCCCCCCCCTTCCTCGGGACCGAGCCCCCAACCCTACTGGGGTTCAATGCACACCTATATTGTGTCAACCCTCTCAGACAAAACACTATCCCAATGTCCTTTTCAGCCGCGAAAACCTACTTTTGTAGATCACGGAGGGTATGGACCAGGTGCAGGAGCCCCCCGATCTCACAACAGCGACTGGCCGCTGCACGCCTATATTTATGTGCCACTCCGTTCAGAGGTCGCTGCGAAGCCCGTAGAAGCCGCAAACATGAAGCAGGAGGTGCAGGATACCCCCTCTTCCATTCCCGAGCAAACGCGCCCTGTTGAGGAGACCTGAAGAGCCGGAGGTGAGTCGTCGGTTTTCATGCTACGACGCTTTGAGATGTTGACATGTTGGGCGCGTGGCTTTTCAGTGGAAAGAACAGGCTACATCCAAGAAGGCGAGATTCGATGACCGGTTTGGCTCCGACAGCGGGTTTGAGGATGAGTATAACTTGAAGTGAGCAGTACCGCGTAAGAATATTGTTCACGGTATTGATATTGGATCTTGGAATTGTAGGACACTTAGTCCGTTGAAACATTTGCGAAGCATCCACGTCGATGATACAAGAACTCCTAGTCCTACTTCCGCGCTCAAAAGGCTACCCAACATCTCTTCCAGAAAAATCCCGAAGTCCGAGTCTAATACGAACAAAACGGAGGCATCAGCCTCGAACACTATGCCAGCTCCCACACACCACTCACTCCCCACCCGTGCCACGCTCACACCTCCCAAGACAAGCACCCCCAAGCGCACCACCGACACTCCGCATGCCTCCCTCCACACTAAAAGTACACCTCGGCCCTCGTCGACCAGACCATACCCCACCGTTAACTACACCCCGTCAGCCGCGCAGCCCGCGAGCGCCTCGAGCACTGGAAGAGCAAGACCGCGCTGGAGAACATTGCGCGGGCAAACGTCACGCGGCCAGTAGGCGCCGCTCCCGCTTGCTCTGCGGGAAGAGTGGAACCGGCCGTTGATGTTTTCTGCCCAGCCGATCTGCGGAGAAAGACGAGGGGTCTGCGAGCGAGACGCGCCAGCCTGTCTTGAGGACGAGGGCTGTTGTACCACAGCAACGCGCGAGGTCTGAGCCTGCCCGGCGGCGGCGGTGTGGCAGTGGGGATAGTGTTAGGCCCAGGAACAGGAACGACTCGATGACCGATTCGCTCTCAAAGCCCGACCAGGCATGGCACACAATAGTTACATATACCCCGCTCCAGAATAAAGGCAAAATACGCGTTGCGCTCAAGTTTCAAACAGTTCCACACATCCCATCCGGTCCCTTGTGCTAATTTACTTCTGCTACCCCTTCATCCACAGCCCCAAAGTTCGTCCAGTGCGCATCCTGAGTCGGTAGCGCAGGGATACATAGTGCGCCAGAGTTCCTGGCTTCGCCCATCGTCATAAACGCGGGACAGATTTCGCATGCGATCCAGAAGCGCGGTGTAAATCCATTCGTCCTCGTGCTTGATGGGTCTGAAGGTCTGCGCTGAGCATGCACCGGCGCACCAGATGTCGTATGCGGTGAATGGCCTTTCGCTGGTATCAATAGAGGAGGATGGGCGGCTCCGGGGACGGGATGACGATAGCAGACGTCGGCGACGCGAGGGAAAAGACCATACGCAGTACTGGAAGGGGCTGTCGTGTCTTCGCCGAAGATTTTCAATTCAATGGGCGTCCATTGCGTCGAAAAGATGCGGGGGACGGGTCTTATCGGTGAATGAAGCATCATTTTGACCATCTCCGAATGAGGATGGCTGTGGGCTATTTCCAGGCTCAGTTCGGATCCTTGAAAGACCCACCGGACCACGGATAACAAAGGTCAACGCTGCTCCGATGTGGCAGCACAAGTAATTATCGCGCCACGTATGATGTACCGCCAAAGGAACCGTTGACTTAGAACACCAAGATCCAGTACTTTGACGCAGTGATTGAACCATACTTTAGTCAGAGGATGCGAACATATCTTGAAGAGGGCGATCGTCGCCCGGGAGGGAGAACGCAGGCTTTGACATCTTCACTGACTCGAAACACGCTGGGGGCAGTAATGCTTGGAGAAAGTCAAGCAGAGGGAGAACACGGGCGTTAAATCGGGGAGTGATCGTTTTGAGAGAGGGGTGTCTTCGTGGGAGGATAGAGTCCTGCGCAGGAGCCGCACACATACCTCGAGCACGAACCGCAGCGTCACGCGCAAGCATGACCAAAAGCGCCGCTACGACCTCTCCTCTCGGCCCAGCCTCAATCTCGCTCTTTCGCAGCCGGTCCAGCAGGTATTGAGGGAAGAGATCAGACTTCATCATCACCTCGTATGCGCCTTCCGCTAGCAAGGGCTCTGATGGCGGCACAGAGCACCATGGCTTCGCCCGTAGGATCCACTTGGATGCAGAGCCGC
This sequence comes from Phlebiopsis flavidoalba, assembly GCA_035772785.1. Lineage (NCBI taxonomy): Eukaryota > Fungi > Basidiomycota > Agaricomycetes > Polyporales > Phanerochaetaceae > Phlebiopsis > Phlebiopsis flavidoalba. Next base: position 278,066 of record JAOCPU010000041.1, on the reverse strand, counting down.
ATGTGGGCGTTTGACCTGACACAGTCCGACATCTGTGTTGGCGGGATGACTGAGCAGATCCAGACCCAGCCGCACGGAGAGGCAGGCCAGAGACTGGTGAGACGTAAGGAACCAGTCCGGGCTGCCGAGAGGAGCACAGAGGAGCTTCTCGGCCGCGAAAGTCACGAGCGAGTGGTGAAGACGAGGATTGTCTTGATAGGCGTCGAATCTCGTTCCAAATCTGTAACAATGATTCATAATAAGCTCTCCATTATGCGCGCGAAAGGTATGACGACACACAGTGGCCGGCCGAGATGGCTCATGTATTCGATAGTCGCAACATCTTCAACCAGCCACCCCTTGTTCTCTGAGACGTTGATTGCCAGCTGGTCAAAGCCTGTTTCGGTGTAAGGCGGAAGTGTGCTCTCTTGCCGTATGCGGCCGAAAGATGGGCAGACGCAAGTTCCCACGGACCAGACTCGTGGATGCAAAGATGAAGAAGACGGGAAGGCACGAGAGCTGTCGTGCGCAACGCCTGAGCTCGGAATAAATAGACCAGCAGTTTCCGTAGTTGCCTGATGGATTAGAAAGTTTCTCCTGCCTCGTCAAAGCATATGGTGAATAACGGCTGAGTGCGATCGGCGACTTGGTAGTCTTTGAAAAAATTGCACAGCTGTTGGCAGGCGGCACCAACGGTTAGAGGGGATGAGGATTCTACACAGCGGGTCAGAACATTCGCTGAAAAACCAAACCAAATACGACCATGGAGTTGACCTTCAACCTCAAAACGGGGACTCTGCCACTGTCTCACGCCCGTCCTTCGGCCGCGACAGCTTTCTCGATAGACTAAGAACGCTTTTTGAGTTTCTCGCGAGTCGAGCGATAGACCAGAACATACCTCTGTAGCGCTTCGTTTGACGTCTTCGAAGAACGTCTTTACGAAAATTGGCCGTGTCTTCTGAAAGTTCTGCCTTCAGCCATCCGCTCTCTGAACGCACTGGCCAGCTTTCGCAGACCATCAGGAGCATTTTTCTCCGCGCACCCTGGATAGAATGAGTGACATGGGTATATGCGGTGGCATTTATTGTCATGCCTTCTAGGGCCAGTTGTCTGAAACGACTCAACGCGGTCGTGAGCAGGCCGTGGACGAAGCCGCATGCCCCTTTAGCGGCCTGTTCGCTGGCTGGAGCCCTTCGTTATCTTGGTCAGCCATTCAAGTAGTCCTTCGTCAGGGGGCGGAGGGAACGCTGAACAAGAATTGTTGGTGAACGAGTATCAGAGTTCAGCCTGCATGCGACTTACATTGCCGGGCAGCGAGAGGCTCATGTGTATGCATGGGATCTCCTTGGACAGTTCGTCAATCATGCGAGATTTTCCCGTGCCGGAAGATTGAACGACGACCAAAGAATGACAAAAGTACGTAACCTTCTTGCATGTATTCTTGCATTCTTCGTTTGAATGTATCCACTGTACTGCCTTGGTACGGTGCCTCCCATGATGATTCGTGGCTGAAATGAATATTAAGACGATCGCCGTGACGTGTTGAGGAGCAGACAAGTATCATACCTTGAATAGATTCAGCAAATTACTGTCTCTGTTCTTGCAATGTATTCTACTACGGCTGGACCAACGTCATGACGATAGCAAGAAAAACGTTCATGTCAAGACCTACGAGATGGGCGAAGGATATCTATCACACATGGTATCGGTTAGAGATAGATCGGTGAGGAGGATAAGAGTACATACGCAGGTTCCGGGTCGTCCTAAAAGACCTGGCTGCATAGTCACGTTCGAGGATTTGTCTTATGTCTTCGCGCTCCGCCAGGCGTTGAAGAAACTGGGGATCCGGATTTAGGACAGGTCGACCGCATTCCACATTCGCCTTGTGTACAAATGTAGAAAAAGTAGTTCAAAGTGAAACTCCGGATGATGGGGATGGTTCGAACGCATGGGTTCCAAAACCTCTGGAAGACACACGGTCCAGCTCTGAGTGCTGCTCTGGATGTGAGGAGGTCCTCGTCGCTCATGGTGGTGGTCACAGTGAAGAGTGTAGTGTCAAAATTCCCCCGTTCTCACCTACATCATGGTCCCGGAAAGGAATCTCGCATTCCAGTTGCGAGTGACTTGGCGCCTATCCCACCCGGCGAAACTGAGTCGTCAAGACACTAGATAACGGCCATCCGAAAAAGTCCTTCTCTCTAAGATATAATACAGTTATTTCAGTAATCGAACTCTACAATCAGATACCTTTCCACTCGAAACGCTTGTTCACAACAAACGACGCCTGGAGCCCAAATCCGCGGGCGCGGCATCGCCTCCTGCCCACGCGCACAACATACTCCCCGTCCTCGCACGACCCACGCCGCAATGCCGCTTCCTCCCAGTACGAGAACGCGTAACTTGTCGAGCGGCAGCCTGACCACGTCGCGCTCTTTCCTGGGGCGCGAGGTCTACGCGCACCTTCTCGCGAACGCCTTGAGCATGAGCGGCGGGTGCGTGAGCTCCGACCGGTCGCGGTGAAGCGTGATTGTATGAGCTGCACGACCTCGGAGCCCGCCACGGCGCCGGTGTTGGTGAATGGTGACGCGCGCGCGGAGGCGGGTGATGTCGATTTTCGACGTGGTTGGCGCGGAGAGCTCGAGGTTCGAGTATGAAAATGTGGTGTACGAGAGGCCCTCGCTGGGGGATGTCAGTCGGTGTGCACCGAACAGATCAACGGGACGTACCCGAAAGTGAAAGAGCGGCGAGATATTTGCGGTGGTGGTAGTGTTTATAGCCTACCAACGACTCAGCATCACAGTGCGAAATAGCAAGGGCAGGCCACATACCACGAACAAATCCTCCGCTACTACTGAATCTTACCCGTGCTCATGCCCAAAAATGCCATGGTCTCGGCACATCCTCCAGACGCTTGGGAACGTCAAACTCAGCCATCCCAACTGGGGTTCACCCGCCCAACTAACACATCCGCATCGCATCGCCCGTGGCGTTCCCGCAGGTACCAACAATGCACCAGCGCGGAGACCTCGTCCGCCAGGGCATCGCAATGCTCGAGCCCGCCTGCGTGACGACGACCGTGCGCGGATTCGCCCGCGCGCACGCGCCGCACGAGCTCGTCCGTGCGCCCAGGCAGCGCCAGCGTACTCCGTCATACCCCTCGCTCTCCCAATCCGCATTCAGCCCCACAACCGCGATCGGCGACATCCGTCCTCGCTTGCGAGGCGTACGGCCCGTATCGAGCAGCGCGGCGGGGTCCGCGACGGGCGCGCCGCCGAGCTGCACGCCGGGGTTTCTCGAGTCCATGAGCGCCTCGTTCGGGTCGGTCGCGGCGGGGGCGCGGACGGTTGCAAACAGAACTCGACGCGGATGCGGTGCGCGAACGCGGCGCGCAGCAGGAAGGTGCCGGTTTCTTTCCTCCGAGCCCGAGCCGAAGAAGAATTCGCACGCGCCGTTGGTGGTCCATTTGTCGATGACGAGCTGGTCGTCGACGAACAGCTGGTAGGTTGTTATCCTGGGGTCTATGCTTGGCTGATTTGTTTTGCTCACCTGGGCTCGGCCGGCCGCGATGAGGTCCGAACTCGAAGAGGGTGTCCTCCATCTCGCGGGGCTTCAAGAGACCATCGAGCTTGAGCGTCTCCAAACCTCAATTGGTGATTATTCTCCGGATACGAGGTGCTGCACACCAAGAATAAAACGGGTATATGCCTATAACGAAACACACTCAAACGCACCTGATAAGATCCTCGTCTCGTCGACGTATTTTGCGTCTTGATGGACTCCGGGAGTGCGACCATCGACTCGTCGTTTCTCGTGCGGGAACCAGGTGGCGGTCCCCCCGGCCCGGCCGTCCTCACGTCCCACGAGGTCGTATTCGATCGTAGGCGTCGTGCGGTACGCTGACCCCAACCACATCAGTCCTAACAACCTTGGAACAAAATGTGGTGCTTACTCGCGCGCGCTTCACAATACGTCACCTCAATCTCACTATCAATCTCCTTGAGCGCCTTCACGATCCCATCGTAGGGATTGACAAAGTAGCTCGGCTTCACGACGCAGAGCCGCCACCGCTGATGACGCGCGCCTTCGCATTGCCGCCAAACAATAGCAAATCTTCTTTATGCCTTGCTCCTAGAACCAAGTTCAGCACCGAGGAACGGAGTCGCGGTAGAGCCGGCGGTACTTTGGGCTTCAAAGCCAGCAGGGCGTTGTCGTTCTTCCAGAGGAGGACGATGGACTGCGCGGCGAGCTTCGCATGAGCGCGGCGTCTTCCTCGGATTCGTGAGTGCGTTCTAAAAAAACCGTCGCCGTCGAGGATCTGGCCACAGGTCAGGACACGTAAGGCGGAAATGTGCGGGCAATGGTTACTTACCTCGGGAGCTTCCTGCGCGCACTTTTTTGGTGAGCTCGAGGACCTTCCTGGCGCGTTCTTTGACGGTGCGAGCAGTGATCTTCCGGCTACCAATCCTGGTTTCGAAATGTCAGTTATGTTGAGCGTCATGATCAGGGGGTACGTACGAGCGGTTCATGAGGTCTAGCGTACGCCACTTGTTTGTGCCGGGCATCTCGAGGTCGAGTCCCGCGGCGTTGATGGCATGGTCGATCGAGTAGACACCGAACCTATATTGCAAACATTTCACAGGTGACACTCACGGCCTGGTGTCGGAACCTTACCAGTCGCGCATACGGTGGCGTCGCTGCCCCACTCGCCACGCAAGATGTCGCGGATGATGTACGGGTTCTCTGAGACGTGAGTTCCATTTACACGGTTATACCTAGCAACGCAAGTCAGCAACCGCGCAATGTGAGGCCAACGCGACGCAACCTACGCCGTCATAAACGACCACGGCTTCGCCAACTTCTGCGCCAGCATAAATAAACGGCATGAGATACACCTCTCTCAGCGCACGCTCCGACATAATCGAGTCGTACGCCATGCGGTCGTTCTCCTTGTCGTTGCCGACAAAGTGCTTGATGGCCGTCGCGACGCCGCCGCCCTGGACGCCGTTGACGTACGCGGCGGCGATCATGCCCGAGAGGTGCGGGTCCTCGGAGAAGGACTCGAACGAGCGGCCCCCGAGCGGGTTGCGCTGGATGTTGCACGTCGGCGCGAGCAGGATGGACGCCGCTTTGATCTTGCACTCTTCGGCGAGGAGCTTGCGCCCGATTGTCTCAATGAGCTCGACGTTCGAATGTCGCGCCAATTGCGGTTGAAGATGGTAAGCATTTCGCGGGCGTGCTCATGAAGAAGTGGTTGCCTCTAACGCCTGGTAGGAAGATTCAAAGTTAGGTTGTGTTCGTACTTGGAGTTCTCCCGCGAGAGCATACCGTTTGGGCCGTCGCTGACTTTGATGGGTGGGACACCCAGCCGAGGGACACCATGGGTGTGCCAGAAGCCAACGCCAGCAGTGAGCAGGATGGCCTCGTCGTGGTGAGCTGCTCGACCCACCCTCGTTCGATATCTGCCTTTGCGAAATCGGAGGGCGGCATTCTAGTATTTAGGCAGAGATATCTGAGTTGGGGTTGTTGGGGGAGTGCGGATCGGTGGAGAGACAAACAAGACGCTGCGAAAGTACGCCAGCTTTTATAGGGCTCGAGGCGTACGGGACTTGGTGTGGGCAGCTGAAACGAGTTTATCCGAGGATTGGCCGAGGTGTCGCATCGGCAGCAAGTTCCGGGCAAACGGCCCCTCGCTATCGAGCAATCGGTGTCCAATTGTCCGCAAACGCGGCTCTTCGAGGCCTATAGAACGACTTTTTAGCTGCGTGTGTGAAATTGGGGGAAATGAAGGTGCAAGTCTTCACATACTAGGGGTAAGCGCCGGATGGGACCATGGATATTCGCCCGCCACGCATGCTGACTTCAAGGGGTTCGAGCGAGTCGAATGATGGCTTGGGGTTTGAGGCACATCATGTGGTCGAGGTGATCACGCTTGTAATATCCGGTGGGCCGAAGGGGCAAATTGGCACTTGACGCAGGGTGGTAACGTACGCCTCGTCTTCTCTTGAGAAACGGCAAGCATGGCGTGTGACAGAGCTACCATCCCACGGGATTGCCCAGGTATCCTTGGAGCGAGAGATGCGTGGAAAAAATACGACATGGCCAGTGGGGCCGTGTTTGTGGACAGTTGTCGTGGAAGGATTGGCGGCTAGAGCACTGTCGCATAGAAAAAAAACGACCTCATGAGTGCAATGTGCAATCGGAGGGCTGTTCACTTCACCTTCATTATGGACAGTGAACATCGGCTAGGACGACCTTGAAGTGAGACTATGCTTTCTTCTAGCTTTGACAGATGGTGAACAGCACAAGTCCCCGGACGACCCGCATATATCCAACAACAAACTGAGACCCATGCCTGTGGAAACCCTCCGTTAGCACATAGAGTGTTATACTCAAACTGTAATGCTGTTCAAGAGCTCCGCATTCGAAGCGAGCAATTGCATTTTGAACTGTTCAGAGCACTCGAGGCTGTCCGCGCTCTGCCTTCGGAAGACTAGCTTGAGGCGAAAATAGCCGACCTATTCGGATGCTTCGAGTGTGCATGTGCGAAAATCTGAGCGGGGTGCATCGTGAAAGAGCAGCAAACGGTTAAAGTAAGATGTATTTCAATGCCGCGTAGAGAGATACATGGGATGATGTCACAGTACGACGGAGAGCAGAAGATGGTCGTAATTTTTTTGTTGAGGCGATTGACGGTTCTCATTCGCCACGAGTTCAGTTTTGTTTGATGAACCGATGGTGATTGAACCGAACCGAACCGAACCGACTAGAGGTGGCCAGACGCAAAGCGCTGACGCGCCCGCTGGCGTTGTCAGCGCCCCTCGTCGAGTCTGTGGCCAAACGTGACTCAGGCGGTCGCCTGAGGCTATTCCCAAAAAATAGCTAACCTAGGCCCACCTACTACTCTCCTCGGAATCTTCACGAAACTTCTGAGACCCACGTCGCGTCCTCTGCAAGACGAACCAGAAGTGGCTAGTGATAATCCGAGCGATTTTCCAGCTTCAAGACATAACCTGACATAACCCCATTTGTTAAAAGCATTGGTCTCGCGTACTGATGCTATCCTTTGTACTGGTTTACAAAACGGTCAAGTCCTTGCCATCGATTCGCGTTGTGTTTTCCACGAGTAATTACCGCGATATGTCGCCCATCAAAGTCCTCGTCCGGAATAGGCAACCCAGTTGGATTGGCTGGTGGCCTTTGGCACCGCCTCCTACACGATAAAACGCGGCGTGGCCATCAATTTCAGCCACCCTCTCTCCTCCTCTCTACCACCATGTCTCCCCCTCCCCAGTAACTGGCCCACCATGGCTTCACCATCGTCCCGGTATGTGGAGCAAATGTCAATCGAGCATCATCGACTTGGACGCGCTGGCTGTATGGTCAAGGCCACTTACCCCCCATTCGACTGTGGCCATCAAAGTTGGTGCTCTTGGGATGTTTGGGGTCTCCTTCCTTCTGGTTCCACTGAATCACAAGACACGGTCGACGTCCTCTTGTTCCTCCTCGAGATCTGTGGTGAAAGATTACCGGTGAAATTGGGATGGCCAACGTTTGGATTTTACCCCGTGGCCACAACTGTCGGTTTGGGGATGACTACCTATGGCAACCTACGAAAGCTTTTGACACTCACAAACCTTTAACCGGTATATCGGGACTGGTCACGATTGGATGAGGGCCGTCACGTTTTTTTTTTTTTTGTTTTTTTTAGTGACACTGTGGAAGCTTTGGAAGTTGTGCAATGCACCCACTTTGGCCACACAACATCACAAGACAACGTCCCCACACTGCCCGAACTGGTACCCTTGTCTGAATTCATCCCTATCTCGCGAGTCGTTTCCCCAGGATGACACCTACGAAGGCCTTTCTGCTTTGCTGGTCTTCACGCGGAGGCCGCCACAACACCAGAAGGTACAAAAACCGTCATGTTCGAAGCAATTGACACCACCTTCCAAAGACAACGCCACAAATGCCTTCTGCTTTTGCCGGGCTCCACGCTTCCCCTACAACGGTAGACCCACAACTCCGCGGAGCTGGCCCTTGCACACGGTGCTGCTGGTGGCGGAGACCTGGGACAACGCCACAGCTGGGATCCTGGACCCTGGCTCAAATCGACGACTCTTCCGAGGAGGACTCGGACCGCTCTGTACTCGCCAATCTGGCCATCTTCGACGAGGAACGCGTCCTTCTTGGACCTGCACGATTCTGCGTCTTCCACTGGCTCGGATGGCGGACGGTCTACGCGTGCCGGTGAAAGACGACTGTGCAAACTATGAGGATGTGGCGTACTCCTTGTTCGTCGAACAAAAGCCTGCTGCCTCGAACCAAGCCACCCCGAATGCATGGTACCCGCGTCAACCGCATCTCCTCCTTTTACCACGATCTCAAGCTCCCATGGAAAGCCTCGCCGGCTTCAAACATCGCACAGCGGCTTCTCTTGCGCCCTCCGCCGAACATGCCCTACACCCCTGGCACGGAGCCGACCGAGCCGCCGACGCTCTTCCGCACGCTGCAGCTGTACCTCCTGCGCTTCCGCGTGGGCCGCGGAGCTCGTTCGGGCGCGTGTGTACATGGCGCACGACTTCTTCGGCAACACGCGCGCACGGTCCAAAGGTCGTGCACAAGGACAAGCAGGAGTACCGGCTTGACGGCGGCCGGGACAACCTCATCGGGGAGCAGCGCACACGCTTGCGATGGTCGCTGCGCTGAGGATGCCGTTCGTCACGCCGCTGATTGATTCGGGGCGGACGCGGACAATGTTGTATTTTGTCATGGTGCAGTGGTGTGTGTGCTGCAAGTGGCGTGTGCTGATTTAGATGCTTGCTAAGCCGTACTATCACGAAACCTTGCTTGATATCATGACCCGCCGTATGATCCTACCCGCGGAGATGGTGCTCTACGTCACGGGGGGGCCGAACTCGTACGCCTCTTTTCCTATTCTATCTACTCCCCACACTGGACCATCGCCACAGGCATCCGGCCTCGCAAGCCTCCACGCCGCCGGGATAATCCACCGCCGACCTCAAACCCGAAAACATCCTCGTCGACGCATCAGGCCACCCGGGTTACGCAGCACAACGACAACCGAACCATCGCAGACTTCGGGCTCGCCTTCGTGCTCGACGACGAGGAGCTCGCCGACCCCCGACCGCGCGTACCTCACGGGGCCCGTCGGCACGCTCGGATACATGGCGCCCGAGGTCTTCCTCAGCGGGCGGCGGTCCGCGCGCGTCGAGGGGCGGTACAAACAACTACAAGTGCGATGTGTGTGGGTCGCTCGACCGGCGTGCGATCGTGCTGGGGATGGTTGCTTGACGGCAAGCCGTGGGATTCTTCCATCTCGAGGATAGGGGTGTTTAAGGGGACACAGCCGACCGAGTTTGCATTATCTGTGGTCGGCGCGAATGTGGTGCCCTACGGCGAAATCGGCACACGATTTGATCTGAAGGAACTCTATTGCGCACATGAGACACGGCCCCTGTTGCGCGACGGGCCGTGATGAGAGGCTTTCTTTCGCGGCAGAATTTTTCGAGGATCGTTATTTATATTTTTTTAGATGTTGAAGAACAAGTTTACCGAACGCCTCCCTCAGTGCTCAAGAGATCAAGCAGTCCTCGTACTTGCGTCCCATCGACTGGGCCCTCGTTAAAGAAAAGCAGTCCCCATGCCAAAACGTGAGTTCTCTCTCCCACTCCCGAACCCCCTTTCCTTGCTGACACATTACTCAAGCCACCAGCTGCCTGACGCTTCCACCACCTCTCAAGTGCCCCATTGAGCGCAGAGCGACTATCGGATTCCAGTCACGTTCCACACAAAAACGGTCTCTAGACTCCACTACAAATGGACCCGCGCGAGAACGGCAAAATCTAGATCGGAAAGCATCATACCATGAAGATTTACGGACTCGTTCCTACGTCCCTGGGTTGCAGAACAGGCGTGCAGAGGACGAGCAATATCCATACGACTTCGAACATCTCCCCGACCCTTGCCGCGTTTGTGCTGACCTGCTTAAAATGATTTCCTCCAATTTCTTTGTCGTTGCTTTTTCTTATTGAATAACGTATCTGTTTTGCTCTTCGAATCGTCGCAATGTTGTATTTTTATCACTATTAGCTCGGATTTTGCTCTTTCATCTTGTCTCTTTTGCTCTCATCATTCACAGACATTTGGTTTTCGGAATTCCCATCTATATCCATCTCTACACGAATGAAATGTGTCTCTGCACCGTATCCATCTTCGCACGAATGAAACGTGTCTTTTCCACTTGTGCCTCTGCCACTCTAAATTACCCCGCGTTGCGATTATGCCCGACTGTCCCTCAGACCACTGATAGAGCCAAAAAGGTAGGAATATATGCATCGATTTGTGGCGCTCAAGGAGAATAGTCCAGTTCCGCCTGAGAATATCCAAAAAAAATAATGACGTAAATGTTCATCTGATTTTCAGTAACCTCAACTATTGGATTAAGTTTACAGGACTTCTCTTCGACATAGTTTATCGCCCGATCATGAGCCAACGACCCAGGGTTGTTTCAAAACCAAAGCACCTTCCTTTTCGGGACACGCACTCACCTTGGCCGCTCAATACCACGACCATCCCCCCTCCTCAGCGTCGTTGCGAGTCTCTTGCACGACATTCACGCGTTTTAGACGTTATATGCCGCGTCTTGGGCACACATGTCTGCGGCAATAAAACCGCGGGGACACGTCCCTCCAATCCATAGGATCCCAACCCGACCTCTCGCTCGGTTCGTTGGCGGATTTACCACCCCCCGCACGAAACGCTCGTGTGGTCTCTGGCTCGACAGTCGCCTCCTCTGCGCTCCTTGCGACGCCCTCACACACCCACTGCTGCGCGAAGTTTTGCGCGCAGACGATTCGACGACCCTACGCCGCGGCGGCGCGGTGCGGACGATGCGGATGACACTGAGGTCGATGTGCTCGACACCCCTGGGGCAGGAGCGCAAGTGGGGGGATGTCGATGGGGACTCCGGGGCCAGACCGCACGAAGCGGGGGAAAAGGCGTAGCTGGGAAGGGGAATATGAACCTGACTCTGAGAGACCAGGAGAAGGTATGTGTTTGCATGTCTGTTACACACCCCGGCGCGCGATGCATGCATTTAAAACAGCATGCGTTCGTATTTATATACCACAAGGCCTCCTATCACACAAATATCATGTGTTGTCCCTGCTTGTGCGATGCTCATAAGCTGCCCCCCCTATCCTTCATTATCGTGGTCACTTTCGCTTAGCCATGTCTCATAAATTCACCAGCACATAGACAGCCTCAAGAAGGAGAACTTCAACATCAAGCTGAAGGTGCACTTCCTCGAAGAACGCCTGGCTCAGCTCGCGCCCGACCAGATCGACGAGGCCCTCAAGCAAAACATCAACCTCAAGATCGAGGGGCAGCAGCGTCGGCATGGAGATCAAGAAGCTCAAGAAAGCTAGCTCGTCCTCGAGCGCCCAGATCGCGAGCTCGAGCCGGCTGCAGCGTGGCTCGGGGTAGCTCTCAGGAGTCCCGCGTGCAGTATATCTCGAGGAGAAGCTTGCCGAGCGCGAACCGGGAGGCTGAGCGAACTCCGGAGGTACGCGCGTGCACGCAGGAAAAGTGCACGGCGTCGGGGTGCAGACGAGCATGTCGTGCGCGAACTCGAGGCGCGTAATGCGCAAGCTTTGAGGACAGGAACATGGAGCTCGAAGAGCAGCTGGAAGGCGTCCGGACACTGCTCGAGAGACAATGCCGATGAGATGGAGAGGCTGAAGGACATTGTCGAGAGTCGGGAGGATGACGGCTCAGGCACGGCGGTGGACGATTAAGAAAGCAGGTGGATGAGCTAGAGGCCGAGAACGATGACTTGAGGCGGCGCGTGGAAGATCACGAGGAGCTTGCCTGCACGCCAAGACGAGGAGAAGGAGGAGCTCACAGACCAGGTCGAGATGCTCAGGCTCAAGCTCGAAGAGTCGAACGCAGACGCGACGCGAGAACGTCGAAACAAAGAGAGAACGTCGAACGCAGCCAAAGTCGCGCGCAGATTCTCGAAGAACGCGAAGAGCGGGAGGCTGTTGAAGAAGATCTCAACGCGGTCAGAGACAAATTGGCTGCCGCACAGATTGAGCTTCAGCAGAACGCCGATGAAATTGATCTCAAGAACAGGGAGATTGATGAGATTGTCTCTGAACATGAGCGTATCGTTCGGCAAGTCGAGGATGAGTGGCGTGGCAGAGAGAGGTTGAAGAGGCCAGAGGTCGTGTTGACGAGCTCAAGGATGTGTGTCACAATCCATCAGTTAATAGCATAAGACCACTAACTTTGTATCTAGGAGCTGGAACGACGAGAAGCCGAGTCCAAAGAGCTACGTCTTCAACTTACGGACCTCGAAGCAGGCATGTCGGATCTGCACGAGAAGTTCGAGATCGCGCTTGCACACAAAGAGCGAGAGGCTGAAGAGAAGGACGCAGAGATCGCAGCTGCGAACCAGGAAATTCAGGCCTTCGGTGATCAAGTGTACCGACTTGAGGAAGAGAATGAACAACTGAAAGACGAGGCCGAACAAGACTCGCGAGGAAAGAGATGGTGTGGAGTTGGATAGACTCGAAGCGTTTTGTCTGCCGCTCTCAAGGAGGTGAGTCTCGTTGGGGTTTCACGTATAATATGAGCTGATATGTGTACAGAAAGTTGCTGGGCTCAAGAATCAACTCGAGGAACTCACCGACCCAGTACAATCGCAAGGCGAAATGAAGCGGATGATGCCAAGGCAGAACAAGAAGAGCTTGCGCAGCACATCGAGAAACTGGTGGCACAACAGTACAGCGCGCAAACAGGCGAATACGAAACGTGTAGAGGCTGACCGTGAAAAGCTGCAACGAGATCTGGATGAGACTTTCTCGACAATCTCGGAGGTCTCTGGAGGCCAAAGAGTCTGCGCTACAATCCGCACTTGGCGACCTCACGCGCACGCAAAAACATTGCTGTCACAACGAGAGACCGATCTGTCCGCGGTACAGACTGCCCTTCAGACCATCGAGCAGGAGTCGAAGAGGCTTGGGGGAAACCACCATACCTACCGCCCGATTCTCTCTGCAACTCGAGGTGGACCGTCTCAAACGCGACGTCGAGCGCCTCGAAAGACGAGCTCAGCCGCACGCGCAAGGAGCTCGACGACCGCGACGGCCGTGGCCGCGACCGCGGAAAGGCGTGGCAAAAAGCGTACTCGACAAGCTGCACGCCGAGAATCGACGACCTCGCGGCGCAGCTTGCGGCGCAGACTCAAGCCCGTCTGAACGTCTCTGAGAAGTTGGACGGCGTGCAGGCGGCCCTGATAAGACTGCTGAAGCTGAGGTTGCTAGCCTTCGCACGAAGGTCTCTGAGCTGGAGTCGCGCCTCTCGAAGGATCAGCGAACTATCCTTACTGCGGAGTCTCAGTACCGCGACCAGCTGACGGAGCGGAATACACTCTTGCTCACCATCTATCAATACATGGATAAGATCCTCGGTGTCGACAAGACCCCGGTAGGTTTTCTTCCCTGCATTTCGAGTTCCGTAGCTCACGCACCATCACCCTTGCAGTAAGAAGAATGGCGCTGCAGAGACAAAACCGTTCACGAACTTCAGCGTATTCCACGACAACCTCATTAGTCGTCTCAAGCAGCTGAGCCAGGTCCAACTCGACTTTGACAGGCGTGTCAAGGATGCCGAGGCGCGTCGCATGGCGAACAAGGTATGACTGAGATGCGCAAACAACTAGACACTCGATGGAGACAGCTGGACAAGTTTGAGGCCAGTCTGAAGACCTTGGCCGATGCGAAGTCATTGTGTAGGAAGAAGTTGGCCGCTAAAGAGGGTGAGGTGGAGGCATTGAAGGTTTGTTCGAACATCCAGCTCCAAATCATCGTTGCTCATCATTTATGGTCTATAGTCCACCAATAACGAACTCCAGTCTGTCATCAACAGCAATCGGAAACCGGGCACAAGTGACTCGATGGAGATACGAGCGCTGAACGCTCGCGCAAGCAACGCCGAGAAGCGGGTCATCAACCTCCAGAACCAACTACTCGCCGCGGAGGAGAAGTCACGACGATGAACCAGAAGACGACTGTGGCCGCCAATAAGTGGGGAGAGCCGTGTCAAGGAGTACGAAGGGCGGCTGAGGGACAGGCCGAAGAGAGAAGATTAAAGAGGGAGCGGCTAGGGAGGGAAGGCAGATGCGTGCTCTCGAGACTCGAGACGCAGAAGCAGAGTCAGGTACGTTTCCAGCCGGCTCAACGTGTTGCATGATAGATCTAGACACTGACACTCGAATTGCGCATGAGTCAGAGGAGTCTACCAAATACCAAGCCAGATGGATTGTATGATTCGCGCAGAAGCGCATTCAGCAGCTAAAACGGAGATCATAGACAATCAGGGAACGGAATGCGAAAGAGCTCCTCACCACACCCAATAATTATGGGAATAGATGATACTTCTTGGTTTTCTCAAGCTGCGTTCTCCTCCGTCACTGTGGTCTCTGTGTTTTCCATGTTGTCTCATGCTATCGTCTGGTGGCCGTATGTTTCGTTTTCATTTATTTCATGGTTTCGCTGATTACATCCACATGTCGAGATATTATACCACCTTTTATGAATATCCCCTAATCACAGTGCTTTGTTCGGAAAATGACTGGGGAGGGGGTCAGTCGCGAGGATGCGTGTTCATTCAGTGATCACGTGAAATTGGCCTCCTTGTGGCGTAGTGCTCATCACAAATTCTTGGGAACTTTGCAGAGACTTAGACTATACCGGTGCGTTCCCACGACATGGCTAACCATTCGTGACAAATCTAATCATGTCTTATCAGATAAATGCTTCTGCCGAATTAATTGCGCGTGTTTCAGATTACGCACAAGCGGCTGATTCGAAGCAGGTCGTGTGTAGTTCGTCCTGACACCAACCGTCCGATGCCACAGGCACGGACCGAAACTTTTGCCAGCAAGTTGAATGCACTTTGTAAGGACAGTGATGCATATAATGCTCGCTTGAGTGTCCACGTAAGCACTATAGACACTTTTTTCCTCACGACTTCTTCATTGTGACCAACCTCCAAATTAACGCCATAAGCGAGCCTGGGTGCACTCAACCGACGCATGCACAGCTGGTACATGCTCAAGCCCGTATGATGCGGTGATCCTCGATTAATGGACTAGGTCACAGCATTGGGGGGATAGTAATCGGGACAGACAGCAGTGGAACCACAACCGCTCAGTCGTAGTTGGAAACCGTATAAAAACGTGCATCCGCCTTTTACAAACTGTCAATGGGCCAGCAGACTCCCCGCTCTCAGACACACAGCATGTCTGAGTCTCGACGCCCTCGTGCAAAATCATCGCCAACAGCGTCAAGAACATTCAAGCCAATGAGCGCAGCACGTGAAATGGCCTACCCGAAATCTCTGGCACAAGTAGGCACCCCCTTCCCAGTCCCGAAGTCCCCGAGACGGACAAGCTCCAAGTGGTTACCTTGCAGCAGAGGCAGCTCCCGCAATTGCCGCTGCCCCATACCAGCTCATTGCCACCCTCCAACACTCGCGAGTGTACCTCATGGGAAATGTAGTTTCTGGGTACAAAACAGTCCTCACTTGTTTATGACCACGGACTGATCATTCCGTTTCAGCCATTGTTTACCAGTGGCCTCGCTGTTTCAGAAGCTGCCTTTGTCCCGGACACATTCCTGAGTCAGGGCGGAGCCAAATGTTGGGTTCCACGTCCTACTGATAATTCCGCATTTTCTTACTTGGACACACCAGGGGATGCACGCCACGTCAAGATAGATAGCTGCCGTTCGTAATGTTGACCCTAACAAGCTGGTACGCTGTCCCTTTACCTTGCTCATTGAAATTTAGTGCACTCTGACCGCGCTCTTGCATTCAGGGCGCACGTTGAGGGCTCTTGCCACTCGCATCATCGCGTATTTGAAGGAGGTCTCACCGACGTCTTCCGTAACACAACCGAGTTTCTGTGGAGCTGCGCACTGGGAAAGCCCTGCAGGAAATGATCATAAGTGTAGGTCTGATATACGCTCGCATTTTTATCGTGTCTGTTATCTCACGTGCTGTATGTAGGCCGGATGATAGTGGGATGGTACAAACGTGGGCTTGGCCCGCTTTTTGTCTCTATGAGTGTTACGCCATCTTTCTCAGATTTGTAAACTCATGGGATTATTTACCGAGCTGCAGTGTAAGGCGCGACAGAGGAGGGCGGAATAATTCAGCTCCCCTGCCAGCTCCACATTCGTTGATGTAACTCTGCTGTGAACTCCTGTCGACCGCCTTTCTCAGAATGTAGAGGCCAAATCCAAGAGTACCATTCTCGGCCGCTGATTATGACGGCATGTCTTGTTTGCGACAACTCGTTTGGATCTTGCCCGCACACACGAAGGAAGGGAGCTGAAGAAGTTCGGCCAGTTCGGCAATGGCGGCCGTATGACCGTTCATGTCGGACGACGCCCTTTGCATTCCGGAGGTATGCTTCACATACCTATTTGTCAATAAATATGAACTAAAATCTGCAGGCTTTGACTGGGCGTCGCTTCCTCCTCCGACCAGCAAAGTCGTTGATGTTGGTGGAGGTGTTGGAAACCTGACGATGGCCCTGGCTAAAGAGGCCCACAAGCACCTTTGTTACGTTTGTAAACAAGACAGGCCTAACACGGTGCGAAGTCGAAGGAGTAGGCTGTGAAGTTCTCAATGATCTTGTTCATCCGATTTTCGATTAACTGAATGTCATCTCAGCTGTGGAAGACGACTATGCCTGGGTTTTTCGGGGGTCGAGAGTGGCGTTGTTGAATTTCCAGGAGTACGATACTTTGCGCCTCATAATTTTTCGCCGACGAGTCTCAACGTTTTTGATCAAGGCGACACTTCTTTGCAGGACACAGCCTGTCAAGGACGCAAACGGTTTTTGGTAGCACGATATGTGCTTCACAACTGGTCCGACAAAGTATTCCAAGAACAATCTTGAGCACACCTGCGCAACGCTGCGGGTCCGGAATACAAAGCTCATTATCATCGACGATATCCAGGACTACGTCTGCCGAGTGGCACCCATGACGCAGGGGGCGTCCTCGGGAGTGGAAGAAAGCTCTTGCTCCTGAGCCACTACTCCCACACCCTGAGACGGCACACGTCCCATGCGTATGGCAATGGACCTAGCGGTAAGAGTTTTCAAATCCGTTTCGAGATATGAACATCGCAGCAGGTCTGGTATGTTCCCGTAGATGATGGTGACTCACAATTGTCAGGAACGTACGCTTGGGGGATTTATCTCGCTTCTTACCCAGTCAGGTTGAAGCTTGAGAGGGGTGTGCATCGGCTCCCTGCTCCGTTTGCCGCCTCAACGTTGTTTGCGTACCTCTCTGAGCTGTCATTACGTGCGGTTCAACTCGTCATATGACACGAATGTCCTCACGCTATTACGAAATCTTCTCCATTGCAATGGTACCGATTTGTGAACATGTCATACCAGTTTATCTGCTATCAGCGAAACAGCTCCTAGCTGCTAAGCTTCGCCTATTCATTGACACTCAATGCATCTTTTCAAGCCTTCATCACACAGCTTCCAAGATCATCAAGCCGAAATACACGGTCTAGACATGATCTTTAGAGTATGCTTTGAAGGTATGTTCCACATTGCCACTGTAAAGCTTTCGCTTACTGTACTAAAGGAGTTAACCGCATGTTTTGCTCCTAAGATGCGACTTCAGCGGGCTCGTCTCGTGCTACGCGTCTGGTTAAAAACTGTGGGAGTGCATGTTGGCCACGGCCGAACAGGCCCGTCGCGTTCAGGGGCTCTACATGAACAAGAGACAAACAATACCAAAAGGTGACTACATCCTGTTCATAGTATTCACGAATAAGCGTTATAGGACACTTGGTGGAGAAACAGCTCTCAATAAACTAAGTTTTGGGCCAATTGACACCCAGACAGTTCGGTGTCCATCAAACTGGTCCAGCTACGGCCCTTCTGGGGACCTCCATTGCCACACCCCGAGCTACAATAGGGATCTGTGCCCTGCTGTACATTGCCGCCCGTGTTGTCCACGAGATGTGTCCATCGACTCATGGGGTTTGAGCCTATACACCCAACCCGGGAGTTGGCATTGTGGGGATAACTCCCGTCAGTCTTAGGCTATGGTCGTTATCCTTAAGTTTACTAGAGTCGACAAGATTAGTCCCATCATTCTACTTCATTCGCCCTCTGACGGACCCTACCTCTGATCATCTAAGATCGTTCTGACCTCAAGATCCGTACCACACGTACACGTATTACTGTGCAAAAAATAGCGTCAAGAATGTTCCAAGCCAAAGTTGGTACAGAACGCGGAAAAGACAGCTATTCCCGACTCTAAAGCGTTCCACCAGCCCCTTGATGAGAAACGCTAACCCAGGACCTCAAGTCGATCTCCACGGCCGAAGAAGCGGCTTCCAGGCACATTGCCGGCAGCTTTTCAGCTGATCGCGACCTTGCACCGACCCACGTTTGTATGTCGCCAATATGTTGTACATCCTCCCCGGCGGCAACGAATTTCTAGTTCGCATAAGGATCTTCATCGAGGCTGAGACATCTCAGGTAGCCACTTCTTCACGGCCGGGGGGGGCGGCCTTCGCCCGCCTTCTGGTAGCCAGAAGCTTCTTACGTTCCGGACATCCTGAAGGAGACAGGATCGAGGGGTTATGTTTTTCGTCCCATATTCGTTCTGTTTTACAGGTCACGAGTCTTCTTCTTCACATTATATAGGGAAATTACGTCACTTTCTTCTTATTTGTCTCTTTTTGGTGATGTTTTGGATGACATTGCTTTTCTGTGGGCAATGTGACCCTAGGGCAGAGAATTGAACTAAACAATATGCAAGCTCGGTGAGAAAACACACGGTTGTGTATCCACAGTATGGAAGCTCATTCATGATGCCTTTCATGTAGGACACACGGTTGAGGGCATTGGCTAGCCGCCATGTGTTGAAGGAGGTGTCCCCCGACGTTTTCTTTTAGAAACAAATAGATATCCTTCAGCAGCTATGTACTGGGAAGGCATCAAGGATATCCCTCCAGAGGTGCGTCTACTTATCGTATACACGCGAGGTGTTTTTGTCTGAGTTATATGCTCGTGAGTGAAACTTCGCTCGTGACCACCGGCTGCCGTCGGTGGTCGGTGGTGGTCGTTGATGGATGTTACTACATATAGCAATCCATCAGTCCATCACCCGTGATTTGTCATACAAACCTCTATGTGTCCGCCGGCGTAACTTGGATGATGGCGGACGGTGGCGGGACGTTGTCTGGTATCGGTGGACAGTGGTGCGTGGATGGCGGATGTTTCGTATGGGGTACCGTTGGGGGACATTGTCCGTTGCTGTCCTCCAGCGTATTCGACTGGGCGCTGGGTGGCCTCGGCGTACACTGGGAACCGCCGGCATGCGCTAGGCGTTCACTGACATCGTGTCGCTGGCCTTCGGCATACGGTGGTAGTTATCGGCATACGGTAGGTATTGGCATCACATTTGAACGAAGTCGCAAATAAACTGTCAGCCGTGCCTTGCTATTGCCCAACTGAGACCTCCCGCCACCATGTGGCGGCCGACTTTCTACAATCGGCGCTCATATGATGCGCATGCCACTCATCACAAATTGTAGTTCCCGCCCCTCTACAATCATTGATGTGCCAGTAAAATATTGTCAAGCTATAGACAGGCTCTTAGAGTAGTTTTCGTATGCTAGTGTGCCATCCCCCGGGTCCCACCTGGTTCTTATGTACGGTCTTTCCTATGAGAGCGTCGGATCGACCCTGAACAAGAGGGCTCAGAGCCCGGCTCAAAGCCCTCCCATGAGCCCTCCCACGAGTCCTCCCGAGCGCCAAAACCTGCCATCGTGAAGGCCACATAGATCGTTCGCCTTATTGAGAGTAGTCATTTGGATTTCCTTACCAACTACGGTTTTCTGGTAAATTTCTGCCTATCTCAGAGGGACGTTTCGACCCTCATGCAATGTGCATACTTGCACTGCACGAATCTGAATGCTTTGCAGACTCGGACTGGTTTAAGTGTCAACTTTACCTACATTACCAAGTAGGTCGCGATGCACTATGTAGTGCATCTTGAGGTTGATGTCATTAGTAACAGCGATAAGTAGAGTATAAGCCCTGTTGACTTGTGGCCTCGATTTCTTCACACAGGTGGTCATTGTGCCTCTGGGCTCTCGTGCGTGTGGCCTCACGCATCTCGTTGTGGCCCGCGGGCGCTCTGATGTGGTTCCAGCGGCTGAAGGCTCTGAGCCGGGCTCATGAGCCCTCTTGTTCAGTCGATCCGACATTCTGTTGAAAACGTGATTTATTTACAGTAATTATGTTTAATCGGTTATGGTTTCTGGTGGTATACGGTGGCATTTAGCGGAAGATGGCGGTGTCCGGTGGTAGGTACCAGCGTCCACTGGAAGGCGGCGGTGGATGGCGACGACGTCCAGTGGTGTTTGATGGCTGGCGGCATCTGCCGGTGGACGCCGATGCCAACCGGTGAACCGCACAAGTAGTCATCGTTGTGCAACGAATGGTGCCCAGTGAAGGTCACCAGCATACACTCGCCGCCACTGTCCACCGGTGGAAACTGCCAACCTCTGGTGGAGTTGCCACTCCCCGGCATATTACTGGGTGTTCTGAACGGGCGCGTACAGGCCTGACGACAGGTGGGATGGCACGAACGGTCTAGCTGCTTTTGTTTCATTATGGTCAGAAATTTACTCATATACTATTCGCTGAAGCCTGACCTTGTTCTAGCGGAGGGCTTATATCCAGAGCCACCGGCTCACTCGTTGACAACATGCTCGACCCCGCGACCGCACTCTCAGAGGAGCCCAACGAGAGCGCATTTGCACGTAGTCACAATGCCATGGCATGCTTTGACTGGTTGGACCTCCCCGAAAATACCAACGAATTAAAGAAGTTTGGAATCGCAATGGCTGTGAGCCACTCGAGGGAAAGTGATGGCCAATAAAGGTCGGTCTCGTATATGTGATTCTGCTCCAATAGAGACTTAATATCTGACAGGGTTCGACTGGTCGTCGCTTCCTGCGGCTAGCAAGATCGTTGACGTGGGCGGAGGAGTCGGAACGGTGACCAAGGCCCTAGCTCAGGTGCACAGACACCTTCGCTACATCGTGCAAGATAGACCTGGTACAGCGAAGGAAGGAGAAGCGGTACGCTCATCCGAAAACATACAGTCAACCATGGATCCTAACCATCGTTATGTGACTGTGTCAGCTCTGGAATAATACTCTGCCCGACTTCATCGAGAGCGGGATTGTCCAGTTCCAAGGTTAGCTTTCCTATCATATCTTCACGTGCATCTGTATAACAAGCCACTCTAGGACATGACTTTTTCGGAGAACAGGCCTATCAAGGATGCGGATGTATTCTTGGTCCACTACATCACTCACAACTGGGCCGACAAGTATTCTCAGAAGATCTTACGCCGTCTACGCGACGCTGCTCTCCCGAATACGAGGCTCATTGTCATGGACGACATTTTGGATTATGTTTGCAGAGGCACTGTTGGTTTACATAATATCCCAGGAGCTGCGAAGCCACTGGCTCCCGCGCCGCTGCTGCCGCACCCGGAGACGGCCCATCTCTCTTGCATATGCCATGGATTCTAACGGTAGGCATGCCTGCTCATATGAGTCGACGCTGACTAAGCCGCTTGATAATAGATGGCAGTCTTCCACAACAGCCAGGAGCGCACGCTCGAGCAATTCATTTCTCTTTTCACATCGGCGGGTTGGAAGCTCGAGAGTGTACATAGACTGCCTGCTCCATTGTTGCCGCAGCTTATTTGTACGCCAGCATGAGGATTTTCACAAATTCTAGTAGAGCAGTTTCCAGTGATCTTAAAATGTTTCAAGAACAAAATACGCGTTTAATTTGCACAATTTACCTTCGATTTGCATGAAAGCAAAAACATTTGCCCCGCTTTGCCTTATCCCTAGGTGACCATTGCTAGTCGTTTTACCTCCAATGTAAACATGGCTTACCGCTCCCCATCGCTTCTATTGAAATCCCTACGCAAATCAAACTCCCAAAACCATCAAACCTATAATTCAATGATGGTAGAGGAACGCTCACGCCCTGCAAACGATGAAGTCGCAGAAGCGCCTTTTGATGCGCCATCAGAGTGGCAGAACGCCACAATGGCCGCCATTGCCTTTTTGAGACTGGAGCGGGGTTTGGCGTCTATCTCTGCTATACCATGCATTTTTCTCCGTGCACGTAATTTCTGTTACCCCTGCGCGCCACGAATTTATTTTTCCGCTGTGGTGCCACCTTGTCTGTTTAACAAAATGGTGCGAAAGGCATCGTCGTTGGCGTTCCAATCGGGCACAACGACCCTTTGCCACAAATCTAATCTAATCGTTGTCTTATCAGATAACCACGCGTGGCCGAATGGTATTGCAATCTTTGTTCACTTGATGCGAAGCCACAGCGCGTAGCTCTCCCTGACACTCACCGTCCGAGTTTACAGTGCCGTCTGGAGCCACGGCTCCCAAACTAGAACGCGGTCTGCGTGAAGCTAATTATGCGTATGTGCTTGCATTTGAACGCATCCTCGTTGTAAGCATAATAGTCATTCTGTTTCAACGGGTCCAATTAACAATTTCCGCATCTCGCCACAAGCGAACTCCCAAGAGGGCCCTTCGCGGTCACACCCGCCGAGGTATTGTGCGTGTTCAAGCCGCACGAACTGCGATGATTCTTGAAGACAGACAATGGGGTCACACCGCTGCCAATCATCAGGACGTCTGCGACGGATGGGACAGCGTGCAATCTTCGGCCCGCTCAGCTCGTATAAAATCTGGCTACACCTCTCTACCCCACTCAGCCCCAACCCCTCTCTCAGCTTGGTCGTCACCAAAATTTATCAGCCAGAATATGTCTCACCTCGATGGCGCCCTAGGTACAGGATCATCCGCAAACAGCGTCATAAGCCTGCATTCAATCCAAGAGCGCGGAGGGTTGGTTCGACCATTCCCGACTCTTGGAGACTCATTGCACTACTCCCACGCCGAGACGGATTAAATTCTCCAGAGTGGAAACTTGGGGCTACAGGGCAGATCTTGTTATTTCGCCGCTGCCGGCTACAGCTCATCGCCACCTTTCCAGCACCCCCGGGTCCGTGACGTTCGACAATATATGCTTCTTCTGGGTGTGAAAGGGGTGTCTCTTCCCTATGCTGCGCATATTTTCTGATAAGACAATAGCCCATGTTCACTGCGGGGCCTTGCAGTCGCAGAAGCTGCTTCTGCCGGACATCCTGGCTCAAGGCTGGACCGACGTCAGTAATAAATCTTCTCTGCTATACCAGGCAAATTTCTCACGACGATTTAGGTCATCACGGTCGAAGACATCGCTTCTGGTGCGCAACGTAGATCCTAACGGAAGCTGGCAAGTGAATTTTTTCGAAATTTTGGGTGCTCGTATCTGACTGCCTGGACAGGGCGCACCTTGCGAGGCTTTAGTCCTCTCGTCAAATCTTTGACGAAGTGTCCCCCTACGTTTTCAGAAACAACAGAATATCTACATAACGTTATGCACCGGAAAGACTGTCAAGGCATATTCTTCAGAGTATATCAGGACGTTCTCTCATAAAGATGGCTTACCTGACCTTGTGTAGCCCCGAGGATAGGTGGACGCGTACAAACGGCATGGCCGCGTACGTCGCTGTAAGGTGATTCGGTACCGCCCCAGGCGCCGCTCGCAGAAGCTCATTCAGATCCAGCGGAGGCTCGCTGCTCCAGGTCATCCGGTGGGCTCACTCCGTGGACAACATGCTCGGTAGGCCCCGCCACCGCCTTCTCAGAGGAGCCAAACCAGAGCGCATTCGCGCGCACCCACGACGGCTTGTCCTGCTTGACGACTGGCTGGATCTTTCTGAGAACGCCAAGGAGCTCAAGAAGTTTGGCATCGCGATGAACGTGAGCCTTCCGGAGGACGCTCTTGCCACCTCAGGTATGTCGCTCATCCTTACTTTGTTTGCCCCTCGGCGCTGAAGGATGGGCAGGGTTCGACTGGGCATCGCTTCCTGCTTACCAGCAAAGTCGTCGATGTCGGCGGTGGCGTTGGGAACATGACTAGAGCACTGCTCAGGTGCACCAGCATCTTCGTTATACTGTGCAGGATAGACCTGGCACGGCGAAAGAAGGAGAGAAGGTCAGCTCAGCCCGATGTCCGCTGCTCCAGAGGAGTAATATTCATTGCTCGTACCTTGGCAGCTCTGGAGGAGCAACATGCTTGAATCCATTGAAAGCGGAACCGTTCAGTTCCAGGGTAAGTCATTCCCATTCAGCGACGAGTCTTGTTCTCATCTAACCTTCTTCTTAAGGCCACGACTTTTTTCCGGAACAGCCCATCAAGGACGCGAAGGTGTTCGTCGTCCGTTACATCACCCAACAACTGGTCCGACAAATACGCGCAAAAAGATTCTCGCCCGTCTCCGCGACGCCGCCCGCCCCGACACACAGCTCATCGTCATGGACGATATCCAGGACTATCTCTGCAAGAGGCTACGCATGATGCGCAGAGCATCCCGGGAGTGGCCAAGCCCTACGCTCCTGAACCATTGCTGCCGTATGCCGAGATAGCTACTACTCATGCGTACGGCATGGACATGGCAGTGAGTGTCTATGGATGGGAGAAAGTGAAACGGACGTGGCTGATGGCGAATGGCAGATGATGGTGGCTCACAACTGCCAGGAGCGCACGCTGGGCCAGTTCATCTCGCTCCTTACGTCGGCGGGCTGGAAGCTCGAGAGGGTACATCGCCTGCCGGGGCCGTTGATGCCGCAGCTCGTTTGACGTGCCTGTGTAAGGTGTTTCTAGAAGCGATTCAACTCGCCGCGATATAGCTGCAACTCCAGTTTTCTGCACAACCTGCGA
Organism: Phlebiopsis flavidoalba; assembly: GCA_035772785.1. Lineage (NCBI taxonomy): Eukaryota > Fungi > Basidiomycota > Agaricomycetes > Polyporales > Phanerochaetaceae > Phlebiopsis > Phlebiopsis flavidoalba. Next base: position 253,141 of record JAOCPU010000041.1, on the reverse strand, counting down.
ATTTTCCTGATCATGCTCATTTCTCTCTCATATGATCGCCACTTGTAAACGTTCAAAAGTCTATCAGTAAAGTTCTATGTTCGTGGGCGGCGTCACAGAGTCCATGGTGGTCTTCTACTCCAAGTGAGAATTCCCCAGCCACGCCATTTTTTGTTCGTAAGTCGTTAGTTCGTCGGCGCTGTTGAGAAGCCAAGGTTCGACCCAAGCAAGGTCCCGCATGATAGATCGCCCGTACTGCAACACAGCCATCTGAAACCTGGGAAAAAACACACGGAAGTGAGTTTGAGATCTAGAGTGTTGGAATTGTGCCGCACCCGAAGCCAATCCACGAGATGACGGCGGTTCCAGCGAAGGTTTACGAATATGCCGAAGGTGTTGATGGAGGGGCGGAGAATGAACCCTACTGATATCGCAAACGACCAAGGTTACGGCATGGCCCTGCAAATAGAGCTGTAAATCTATGATCGTCGTAGACAAGGAGTAAAAACGTACATGTTGGCCGGCAGTCACCTCGGCGCTGCGCGACGTGAAGGATGTCCACAAGGTACGTCGTTTTCCAGGGTTAAACACGATCGAGACCTATGGCAGAATGATATTAAAATATCTGAGGGGCGCACTGCAGATTTGATACATACGCCAACACCGTGCACGAAAGAGGAGACAAGAACAAAAGGTTGAGGGAGACATGCAGAAGAGGGAGTTGAATCGCACATAATCTGGCGTAAATGCAACGACGGAAGACCGATGATGGGAGAGCGGTAGCACTCCTTCCCCTCGAGAACGACGTCCGCAGGTTAAGGAATGGTTTTCGCTTCTCAGACCGGTCTTCAGGGCAACCATATGCCGACCCGTCGCTATCCGCCACGAAAACGAACAATGTGGTCAAGAAAGTCGCCCTGCATAGGTCGAGCCGACTTTGACAGTCTGTTAGTAAGCCGTCACTTCGGGTCGCTACTTGGGGAAATTACTGATAGTTTCCGATTCTACTCGGAATACATAGGCGACTCCCACATGATGCCTCGTTCGTAATGTGATATTTTTCTGCCTATGTTGTGAAGTTAGCTACTTATAAAACTGAGCATGGATAATCGTTCTAGAAGTGACCAGAGTATAACAGCGATTGGAACAAGGAAGGACTAGAGCGTGGTCAGTGATAGCTTTACGAAGTTGGAAATAACAGCACCGTAATCTGTTAGTAAAACAAGGCCTTGGGACAAGGACTAGGGGCGCGCGACGTAATATCAGTATAATCCTTTACGTGTAAAGATAGATTCGCGGGTCAAAAGGCTTACAATGAGAGACACGTTCGGGCTGCGAAGCAATCCGATACTGCCAAATGGATTTAACCACACCCATCTTGACTTCCCTTCCTTCTCGATAAGCTTGTCAACCCCGCGAGCGCCTGGCTGGCTCGTCTCGGGTTGGAAGAACAACGTGAGAAAGAAGGAGACGATCCCGGCAACACAGAGCCCATACTGCGTCGTCCGCCAGGAGTAGTAATGCGCTGTGACTCCGCCGACAGTCGGAGCGACGGACATGCCAAACAGAATAGCCTGTGTGAGACCCCGCCGGGCGTCAGCGGGCCCAGTGACCAGACGAGGAACGGCAGACACTGACCTTCGAAGAAGATGCACCAGAAAGCACGACCGCGCGTTCCTTCGAGCCTGTCAGACACTGGTCACGGCGCAGCAGCGCACAACACACCACACTGAGAGCCGGTTTCCCCGAGCGGGCGCCGAAGGCTTGAGATGAGTTCGCCAGAACGGAGGAGCTGACCGAGGGCGAACGGTTCTGGCGGCGCCGGGAGAGCCGAACCGACCCCAAGGCAAAGATACCCCATGGACCACTAGGATAACCGACTTTCGGCCGTTCTGCCAAGCCGAGTCAGAATGTAACGCACGGGATATGGGTGTCTCAGTGAACCTACAGACAAACACGATAATATGGACTGCCCATGTCCAAACTGCCCTATGGCGTTTGCTAACGTCATGGACAGTGCTACACCGCCAGGGACTATACACCCGGAGAAAAGTGAGCTCGAATTGATGGCATGTTAAGCTATACGGAACGTGACATAACCTCACATACTTCTCACCATTGGAGTCCAAGGTCACACAGAGCGATGAGGGGGATCAGGGGGATGAACGACCCCGAGATTTCCACCTACGCAAACACACTACATTTCGGTGTTCCAAGTTGAGCCGCGTTCGCGATAACTCTGACCCGTCCAAAGTATAGTCACTAGGTATGGAATGTGCCCGTACAAAGGCCGGGTCAACCGCGACTGATGATTCGCTTTTGAGAGGATGCTTGAAACGGTCCGTAGGACAGCATCATGATTGACCACTTCCGCGCTCCTCATCAGCCTCACGGCAAGGCAGCGGCTCGTCTGCTCGTTCGCCATGCCCCGCGTCCCCGCGAGTACTGCCTGGTGCGTGGTGAGGATATAAGAAAGCCCTAGAATGGCATTGAACGAGGAATCGCGCCTCTCACATTTATGAATCAGCGAGACGAAACGTATCAGAGCACGGGGCTGAGGTCATATGCGTATTATTTATCGGGGAGCAATGACACCTCAAAACACGCGTGTTTTATGTTTTCGGCTAGGACATGCGTCTGTGACCTTCTATTAGCCGGGCAGAGACGATCAAAATCCGATTACGCAGGGAGCTGAACAGCCAGCTCGCCACCCTATCGCTTATCTACACTACTGCTGGCCGATGTCGCGCCCCACCCCAATTTACTGTATGCAGAAAGCCTATCGTCTCTGCGGCACCCGGACATTGACGTGGCGTCACCAAGGAGTACACATTATCGTTGGCACCAATTAATAAAAGTCGGCGCGAAACAGTGATTTGCGTGACGTGTAGAGAGGGATTGCTCGGTTCCTAAGCCTACAATCATTCTCGGGTCCGGTCAATTACTCTTTGGAGGGACGATTGGCCCTCTTGGAATGCAGGGAGCTCACACTCCTTTGGGGCTCCGGTGTCGGATGCGGACGGAAGGCACAAAGCACGAGATAGTTCTACAAACGCGGCCTTCAAAAAGCGGACGCTGGGGGTCGCACAAAAAAGAAAGTCAAACCAAAATGCGGGACGGAACAAACTCCGATGCACTCTCTCGCAGGGGTTGCTGCCTTGTACGGGGCGGTAGGAACCTGAGAATGCGTTGGCTAGTGTACAGGACCACTCTGAAACTCTACAGGTGTCTGTTTGATGTCCGTGTTGTAGTGTTCGCTATCTGGAAACGCTTTCATGATGGACCTGTCGATCCCCCACTTGTGCAAAGGAATCTGGGTATCAACAGGCTACCGTTATCAAGTTCAGTTATCCGCTGGCTGTATACACAGATGATCATTAACTCCGCATGGCAGCGTCGCCGTGAGCCTTTTCTATAGGTGCCAAACTCCGTCGGCAGCTTGATCTGGGCCCATATTCGAGTTATTGTACGTCTCAGAATCCTTCGCGCACTTAATTCGACGTAACGCTTTCTGGAACGAAGATGGTCGTAAACCTATTTACCTGACGTCCACGATCGCATTCGAGGCCCCTAGGGTCCCTCGGCGTCGCCTCGCAAAGACCGTGCCCACCCTCCTCGTGTGGCGTGTCGTACAGGCCTTCGGTGCATCCAGCGGTCTCTCGGTTGGTGTTGGTGTGAGTAGGTGACATCTACAAAACTAGAGGAACGAGGCACAGCATCAGGAATATTCTTCGCGGTGCGCCTATTCTCAGCCTATTCTTCGCATGTGCTGAACATCAGGTAGGCCGTACTACTCGGAGCGGCCCTTGCACCCCTTGTCGGCGGAGTCCAACTGCCCACTATTACCTCATGGCGTCGGTATGCAGTACGGGGTGCACTATGACGGATTCGCGATCCTTTGCTGGTTCTGCACTCTGCTCCTTCAGCCCGAGACCAGCCAGCCCGGTGCTAGGGGTATTGACAAGGCCCGCGAAAAAGGAGAAAAGGGCGGATGGGTCTGGTTGAATCCGTTGAAGAGTTTGGCTCTACTGAAGAGTCCAAACGTATTGTTCTTGGTGAGTAGCTTGACTTGGATCCCTTAGCAGTCTCTCAACTTTTATGAAGGCCATCGAAGGAGCCTTTGTGTTGTTAACCGATTATGGTCCGTACTGACGCGCGACCGAGTGTACCTGACCTGATTTTTGGACTTCCCATCAGCACTTGTCGTCCCAATTGCATTCACCCTCGTGAGTGCAAGTACATTTATCCATTTTATTTTATCGACTCACACGCTTGTATAGGGAAAACAATACAACATTACCAATGAAGCCGTTCTTGGAGGCACTCTGCATCCCTCTGTTTCTTGGGCATCACGGAAACTTCAGTACGTTCCCCACGATGGTCTTCTATCAACGTATAGACTCACGATGCCTGAGCAGTTGGCGCGCCTCTCGCCGGAGCACTGTCCGACAGAAAATGGTCGTCAAGTGGCGAAAAGCCACGCGGGACGGGCAAAAATTGGAACCCCAGTGCAACCAGTTGCCGAGAAACTACCGTCTCAGAGCGACGATCCCAGGCGCGCTCGTCTTTGTGCCCTGTTCGATCTTGTTCTCTGGCCTGGTTACGCAATACGTCAAGGGCACGACCGGCCTAGTGCTGAATATGATCCTCTTCTTCAATGAACGGGCGCTCGGGGCAAGGCTTTCTTGTTCTTTATCTGTCGAGCTGGTCTCATAGCAACTCCAGGTCGACTTTGTTATCTGAGCCCCGCCGGCGCGTACAACGTTGACATCTTGCACGACAGAAGCGCCGAGGTCACCGCAGCAGCCATGTACGTCGTCCCCTCGTTTTGTGCTTTCACGCCACAATGACCCTGTGCGTCCTCTCAGGTGTTTCCGCGGCTTGCTCATCTCCGCCTGCGTCGTCTTCCTCTTGCCGTCTATTGGACAGGTTCGGCGTTGCGGCGACAGATGCCATTACTTTGCGTTTGGTGTCGTGGCTGGGCTTCGGGTAGGTGTTGCTGTTCGCGTATGCGTGTGTGCTGATGGCTGACGAGACGATACAAGAAACTGGTGTGGAGCCTCTCATCAGAGTATGGGGGATAGATTCCGCGCTTGGATAGATGTGGGGTTTCACGACAATTGAAAGACAACTGAGTTCCTGTTTGGAAGTCCTGTGCGTCTCTCCCCTGGGGTTCAAAATGTTGCAAACAGCCGTCATTTGGCTAGAGCTATTTTCTGGCAATTGTTTTAGAATTACTGGAATGAGTAACGGAAGACAATTACATAAGCACTGGAATATTCGTAGTGCGAAATACAAATGACAATCTTATCAGATAGCTTGTTTGTGATGGATCTGCGAGGCGGGGTGTGAAATTGGGCGGTCTTTCGAAGCTCCGACTCGGGCTGTGACGTCTCCTGCGACAATGATTCGCTCATACCCGCCCAGACCCAAAAGAAGGTCGCAGCAATTGTGAGTACTGCCTCTCCATAGTACCGCCAACCGTCTATTCTACATATTACAAAGGCTGCTGAGCCTCTAATCTACCTCTTGCGATACCCAACCTCTGTACTCTTAGCTCACAATTATGCCATCCAGGAGAAACCCGCCTGCAAATGTCACATCTTTTTGGCCAAGTCGTCCGTCGATCCTTGGACCAAGCCAAGGCCGATGTCAGGGAACCCGCGCACGCGCACGAAATGGGCAGAAACACATGGCGTGGAGACGAAATATGTCGACCTGACGTTCCATTTCATTGGGGCGTCGGTATTCCAAAGATGGACTGTTCGTCGGCACCGCCGATCCCTACTTTATCGCCAAGCTTGATGATAATATCAAATATGTGTATAGTCCCCATCCTCATAATTCTTTTCGAATCTAGTCTTAAAGACATGACCCGACTGTATATAGATCTACCGTACAAGTCAATACCCTCAGTCCCGTCTGGAACGAGATACTGGAAAGTGAAGAATGTGCCGACTAACGGCGAATTTACATGTCCGAAGTCATGGATATTAAAGACGATATAAGGAAAATATGATTACGCATGACATAGTTGGGATCGTTCAACAATGATATATAAATATAGATCGTAATGATAAACCATAAACGGTAGTATATACTGGACACCAAGGAGCTCTCTATTGAGAGTCCTTCTCTGCGGAGAAATAGGGGCACGTTGCTGGTTAAAGGTTGTGTAACCATCGTAATATTGCGAGATACCGCGTTTCAAATATTGGGAAATGATAGATTGATTCGGAACCGTCTACCTTGACACGAAACCTGAAAAACATCCGTACATCTTTTCGACGGGCCGATACGATTCTCCCGTCAATTTCTCCCCGACAGTGGGCCGTTTGACGAACCTCGACGATGCCCGCTTGTACTCGACATGGAAGATGTTCCTGCGTGGCGTGCGACTCTTCTTTAGCGAGGGACGAGAAGCAGCACTGGAATAGGAACTACAAGGCGGCAACAGACCATCTTCCAGGGTCCTACCTCTATCGCCGTACGCTCAACCATCCAAGCCGGCCACCGCATTGCCTGTACGCCCGCACCACCTCAAACGGCTTCGGCGTCATAAATGAGCCCAAAGATGTCATCACCCTGCTGCAATGGCGGGCCCGCTAACAGCGGTTCAGCGCATCGCGTGAAGCCCGCCGTCTACACCTACATCATCGCCACCGACGACGACTCCTTCCGGTTCTCCGAAACCGGGCCGCCTTCTTCGTCGTTGGACTTTGCGTCCAAACACGCGCTGCACTCGAACTGCGCCGAGGCCGTGCGCTACTCGGGTCGAGTTCCACCACCAGCGGCCGGCGGGCGGGTGGGCCGCGTTCAGTGACGACACCGCCCCGCGACGACGGTAGCCGTCTCCTGGGAGCTCGTGATCGACAACAACTCGGGCACGTACGCTGCCGGGACCCGATGCTCCTCCCCCGAAAATCTCAAGGCGCTCCTCGAGTACAACTTCCCCGGCTTTTGCCGTGCATACGTACGACTTCCATGACCCACGTCTCGGGGGGAGAGCAGGGAGGCGTGCCGCGCGTATGCTCTCACCAAGCGTGGCGTAAAGCAGGAGGAGCTCCAGCCGCATACGCATGGCGAAGAGCCTTTGGCGCACAACGCGTAGACAACAGAAATCTGCGCATGCTTCTGTGGCCAGCCTTCATTCCGAATCCACAGGCCGAATGGCATGAACAAATCTATCAGGCAAGGAATGTAAAACTCTATACCCCAAACTATCTCGAGGCTTGCTTATTATCTGATTTATTGTTGTAGTTGGTAATTTTGTAGCTGGTAATGTGCTGTCAAGAGTATATCTAAGTCTTCCATACCCTATGCTCCCGTAGAACTATCTGTTGCTTTATCTTTTCGCTCAATAAACTCTTGTACTTTCATGTTTCCAAGTCAAAACACGTGCGCGTGCAAATAGTGCGGGTACTTTCGTGCAGAACAAACTCATGAGATTTTTACGAGGAGCGTGGCACCCATGGACACAGACAAGTAGTATCTACGAATTACTATAGAACGAACCTTGGAAATCCATTCATCGTCCAGACTAAAAACCTTTTCCGTGCGATAAATATTCTTCGTCGATAGTTAAAGCAGAGGGGTATGAAGTAGATGTCGACTTATGAGACACATAATGCTACAGAGCATCGGGCGACCGCACGTGAAGTTGTACAGTGCGATTCCAGCCACGATCAAAATGCATGACGAGGTAGGTTCAGCGGCATATTATGAGACGAGCGAAGGGGAGACAGAGCCTTTCAGAGCGAAGAGAAGTCGGAGGAAACAGAAGCGAAGCTACGAATTGCCGTCGAGCTCGTCGGCAGGAAGTTCGCGTCTTCGTCCGTACAGCTCGCGCGTAACGGCAAATGACAACTCAAACGAACAACTCGACGACCTGGGTGGTAGTCAAGCCGCCGTCTTCCGGTTCGCGACGCGGACCGACGATCCGGTCGTAAAAGCCGCTTGAGACCTGATGTCCGCGACGAGTAATATCGGGCCCACACTCCGCATCGAGACTACTTGGTTTGATGTTGCACGCGAAGTCCGGCACTTGAGATCGTGAGCATGCGTCCCGAGCTCGCGCAGGCGGTGCTTCTCCTCCTTGCGCGCGCGACCTGCGCCTCCGCACGGAGCTCGCTCGCGACGCGGTACTCTTGGCGGCGGCCACTGTCATGACCGCCGCGTCGGGCGACGCGCGTTCGGCTTTGGCTTGAGCAGCGCCGAGGACGTCCTTCACGCGGCGGTCGAGCACGCCCTCGCGCTCCTTGAGCGCCGCCTCGAGCCCCGCGACGCTCCTCGTAGAGCCCGCGCAGCCGCGCAAACTGTCCTCCGGCAGGTCCTTCGCCGTCCACCCAAGTCCATGTGGCCCTCCAGCATCTGCAGCTCGTAGTCTGACGGCGAGGGCGAGCGGTCCAGCCCCGGGTCGACGTCAAGGCCGAGTCCTGCTCCGCTGTCGTCGCGCCGGTTAGCCCGAGCAACGCAGGTGCGATTGTCGCTGTGGGTGCGGGACACTCGACGCCGAACATCGCCTCGTCTTCTTCTTCGCTCGGGAGCAACTGCATATGAGGCGAGTGTGGGCGAGGACGGGACAAAGTCGCATTCGCTTGCAAGGCCATCTGTGAGTCCGCCACAATATACGCAAGGTTCGTCGAATAGCAGCTCAGTGGGGGTGGCGGTTTGTGGCGAGGCGGAGAGAAGAGTGGAGGTGTATGTACCTGCAGGGGCTTCTTCGTCCATCAGAGACATCTCCGGAGTCGTCGAAGCCTGCGAGACTGAGATTGAGCGAGGGTGAACGAGGGGAACGCGTGAGCACATCATCGTCTATGTCCATTCGAGTGGGTTCGTCCCAGAGATCGTCGAGCTGCGGACTACTCGGCTGACTTGACGGAAAATCTGGAGGGGTCGTGAAAGAGCGGCGTCGTGGCCGAAGCGAGTTCATCGGGGACAGAAAGTCATACGACTCTTGCTGTGATGAGTCGAGAGAGTTTCCTCGCTGCTTCGTAGGCTCGGGTGGCGTACAAAGATTTCGATTAAAATCGTGTTCGCTTCCTGCACCGCCGCTCCAGTCCATCGTTGAGTCGTCGAACAGCGGTTCCAGTATGGTGGTGGACTGCCAGGTAGGAGAGTCAGGAACGTGAGCAGCTCATGGTCCGAACTTATACGTGGTTGCAACTCGCTGTGGCCATGGCGTTCCATACCGGCGCCACCTTCCCGGAAATCGCTCCAGCAACACCGCCGCTTTGAGGAGGAGGGCCTCGCCATTGCGTGCGTTGTCATCTCTGCTAACGGTAATGCGACCCCTGGTCGAGATCGAGCGCATCTTCATGGGCCACATCAAAACTCGACAATGACGGTAAATCGATGATGTCCACCGGAGAGGTCAATGGGGGAGGACAAAGGTTCTGGGTGGTTGCTATCGAGGAGTGTCCGTTGTATCAGTTCTGGCGTGTCCAAAGGGGGAGATGGAGGCTGAGGTCGACAGCAAGCATCGTGTGACTCGGTCAGTAGACGTGACAGATGATGACGCGACGGGAGATCAGAGCCCATGTAGGAGGGGTCGTAGAGAGAGGGGAGGCTCGCAGGATGTTTGAACGTTGATCCCGTGAGAGGAGGGGACGGTAAGTAGAGGTCGATGCTGCCAAAGGAGTGAGGGTGCTGTGGCGTACGATGTGGTTCGTCTTCGATAAAAAAATCGGGCCCAAAGGATTCAACAGAGACGCGCTTCCCAGCGAAGGGAAACTATCCTCGCGACAGTACCAAGAATCCAGAAACGCGCTGTCTTCCAGATCTTGCGAGAGTGCAGTTTGTGACATGCAATCGAGAGACGATCCTTCACCGACAAAATGGGTATTATGCCTCGAAGAATTTGCAGAAAAAGTCTCCATAATCCCTTGCAAGACCAAAACCGGAACTTCTTCGTTGTTGAAGAGTAGAACATGTCGGCAGCAGCATCGCAGAAGAAATAGGACGTGCTTACATCGAATCCGACGTATAGATGCCAGAAATTCAGAAAAACATGAACCAAAAGCGAGAAGTCAAGCAGTCAGAGGTCGAAGGATATGTTGCGGTGGAAATCGGTTGAGAGCATTCGCTCACAACGTCTCGAGAAGAAGAGAGTTGGCGGTGGAGGGGCACGAGGGAAAGGTCTTGCACGGAGACCCCGAAATCATCCTCGCTGGCATGGGCGTTTGAGAGACTGTGCGAGCGCAGTGTTCACTGCCTCATTTTCAAACGGCGGCGTGAATTTCTTCAAGAAATTCATACGGCTATCCTAACTACCTGCTGCTGTGCTCCAAAAAATTATGTTGCTCTCATGTCTTCTCCTTGTTTTTCATCGCAACACCCGTGTACCAGGGAGTATTCGAGGTCCGTAGGTCAAAGCGGCTATCATGGCTACCCCAAGCTAAACTCCAACTCGGTCGTTGTCATCTGCCAGCAGGCAGAAAACACGTTTTGCAGAAGATCAGAAACACTCGCATAGCCTGAGCAGTACAACCATGTGTATCGCGGCAATTGAAGAGACATCAGCACGTCTCGACTTGCCTGGAGATACCCCATACTGCCCATTGGACGCTCTCTGAGGAAGAGCGGGGACGAAGCCAGCCTAAAGCATCGCTAGAATTGAAACGTGTAGACCATGGCGCGTCCCCCCTTTGTGCGCGGCCACTGCGTGTCTCATCCCCAGGGGATCGATCCGACCGTTACATGAGGCCACAGACACCGAATCAGCCCAGGGCTTCTCCTATTCAAGGAATATGCGCCCGACCGCTATAAAATATCAGGGAACATCAGGCCTGTCTAGGGGACACTCCTGATTCGAGGTGCGTTCCTTGCCGTACATGCTCAGGTTTGACGTCGGAGGTCCCGGTGAGTGCTTGCCTCCACCAGGCGGTGGCGGTCGCACGATCACATCGAATCCTTGCCTCGCCTTTTTGACGATAAGGAATGCCGTCTTGCACGCTTGTCATCTTAACGCATTGGAAAATGGGGGACAGTACAACGGTAAGTAGACAATGTACCGCTCCGGACCATTCAATTTTCACTGCCGGACACTCTTGACTGCTTTGGCAAATACACCATAATTATAAACTCAAATCTACGGACAGCGGAGATAGTGCATATGATACATACATCTGATTACTTGATCATATACAAGCTGAGAAGAGAGATACATAGTATAGTAATTGGGAGGAATGCAAGGAACGGTAAAGTTATCAACAAGAGTTGACAGTAGGAGAAACTCGGTCGATGATGATGATGATCAAGACAGCAAGAGGTTTAATTGACCTCTGAGTGTGGATCACCAGTCGTTAGCACCCGACGTCCTCTCATATAAGGCCCTATGAACCGCCCTCCAGGGGATACCTGAAGCCGTAAAATGAAGAAGAATTCGACTTGTCCTCGTCGAGTTGTCGTACGACGTCAGCGTTCGGGACAACCAGGTCCTCTGGAGATAGATCAAGAGAATCTCCCATCGTCCACCGATCGAAACCCCTATGAAACGACGAAAAATGGAGGCTAGGCCTCAGTTTACTCAGGCTAGGGAAAGCCGGACGGTATGTCGCTAGGAATGGGCGAGTCAGATTATTACAGTTTACGATGCAAATAAGGTTCCCACGCACGTTGATAATGGCCTTTCGCGAGCAGATCCAGTCAATGTCAGCAAAGTAGGGATCTTTCTTCAGCTCCTCAGTAGAGGCGCGGAAATAGGGTTCCTGGCGATCATCTAGACTGGCAATGAGAAGAGGGGCGTGCGATGTTTATGCCAGTGAACCCACCCGTTCCAAAAGCTTCCTCAAACCTTCGTCCTCCACGCAATGCAGCGGCACATCGTCGAACATCATTTCCCTGAGGAGTCCGTCGCGATACGTTTCCCTATAGAACGGTCTTCGCTCTCCAGATACATCTCGAAGATGGCTATGCCCAGCGACCAGATGTCCGCCAGAAAGTTGTATGCGAGATTTCCGCGGCGTGTGGAGGTTACGACCTCGGGAGCCATGTATCCAGGAGTACCCAAGTATTCATTTACCAGCTCTTTTCGAGGGGATTATCCGTTTTGTTGCGGAAAACGACAGTCCAAAGTCGGCAAGAGCCAGATGTCCGCTGGGAGCAATGAGAATATTTTCAGGCTTGATGTCACGGTGAAAGACACCGCATGCGTGAACATTGTCTCAAGGCAGCGATCTGGGATAATGTTGATGAGCAGAAGTAATAGATACCAAATTCAGGTAGAGTCACCAATTCCGCGACGTAGATCTTGAAATCATGCGGGGGGATCCGACCATTATAAATTCTCTCCAGCATATTTTCATGATACATACGCTAGCAATCATCAGCTCTGTTTTCAGACGGCCCACAACACTGTACTCACCATCACAAAGTACACATTCTCCTCGTCTTCCCAGGACGAAAGCAGTTGCGTGATGAAAGGCTCCCCAACGCATCGTCAGGCACTTGAGGTCTCCTTTTCTTCTGCAAGGACCTCCCGCCCATAGAAGCGGCGGTAAAGCCTTGGCCTTGTGGGTGACCTTGATGGCTACGGCTTTGCCTCGCGCGACCGTCCGTACATGACGCGCGCGTAGGCGCCTTCCCTCGAGTCTACCGACGATCCGCCCGTAGCAGTCCGTGCCGTTCACGAGCAGAGGCAGGTCCGGCACGCCGTCATCTCCGTCGTCCTTTTCTTCGGAGTCGTCCGTGGAGGAGTGCACACCGGTGGCGGGAAGAGCCACTTCCTTTCCTGAGGTGGGAGGAGACGCAATAGAGAGTGGCCTAGTCGGCGGGTTCGAGATGGGCGGGGTCGGGTACTGAGCAGCGGCCGCGGTGACATCAGGAAGAGTCGGCAGTTGGGGCAACTTGATCTTGAGCGGCACGTCTTTACCAATGTCAGAAAGAACCGGGCTCCTAGAAACGGGGTGTTGCCGAGACTACAGGTCCACAGGCCAGACGAAGCTTCTTCTCGCGCGTCGGAGACACAGATTCGACTTCTGAGTCTTGCGTAGACGATGAGAATTGGCCTTCCTTGTTCTGCAAAATCTCGAGATACCACTGGATGAATCTCGCAAGCACAACTTCCACACCAGGGAGCAGCAGGATTGTATTCAGCAGCTCGATTTTCATGGCCTTTGCTTCCTGTAGGTCCATCGACGAAAGGTCCTTGAGGTCCAAAGGTGGAGTAGGAGGGGAGGCTCCAGCAGCCATGATCTCAGAGGTGGTGGTGGTGGTGGTGGTGGTGGTGCGAGACAAGGTGAGGACAGGTGGCCAAGAAACACTTGCGGTTCAAGTGTGCTAGGTCGTGGTCACGGTCGGAAGTAGAGCCCGCCCACCCCACTTTTTATAGGCCCGCCGCTTTGCACAACGTGGCCGTTGCCGTGGTTCTAGCTGGTCCAAAAACTGCGGTGGCCACAAATGATGTGTGGCTCAAGCCGCCTGCTTGACCGCGCCGTGACCCATTGCACATGTTCGTTTGCCACATTTTACATCAGAGGGCATTGGTATCGCTAGATATGACAATGGCGCATGAGATCATGAGGCTCCGACGTACAATGTGGACTGTAGACCGGTGTTTTAGACCGCGTAGGTTCGAGCAAACGGCCGCAGCGCCCTAGCCGTGCTCTGGCGGAATCAATGTTAGCTTACAACGCAGATTTTTGTGTAATACCCACACTCAGCAAAACGTCAATTGGGGTAATGACTCGAAGGTCAAGTTCAGCGCGACGTTGTCTGAAGCTAGACCATGTCAAGTCACGGTCGACCACGTTGTATCAGTCTACGTGGTACAACGGGCTAGCGAGAAAGCTGTACTTACAGTCCTCGTTATATGCATGTCACGATCTTCAAAGGGACCCAAACTGCTGAACGTCTGCGTGTGGCGCGACTCAATGGTCCTTTGAGTACACACCAGCGAATCAGTTTGGTCACGTCTTCGACAACCGTCGTGACAACGGGAGGGGCATTACTCTGGTACATCAAAACACAAACCCCCAGTTGTCAACGAAAGACATGGTCTTCACATGGAAGACTTTACGACTGTGAACGCCACCCCGACTGTAGACTCGCCAGGAACCGGGGATGCAGGAACGTGCGGGGTCCTCGTCCGACCCCGGATACCTTCTACCGCGCCTCTCAAATTTACACACAAATTCACCTTCTTTCATGTATAGGTCTCGCGGACGGCGGAAAAAGTTTAGCAAACATACACGCTCCGAGATAACTCAATATAATGACAGTATCACGCGAAGCTCACTGCAGTTCCGAACGGAGGCTGCCGGGCATAGTGGGGGGCGTCATAATGTAGAGGAATGTGCATGAGACTATGATTGCGATGATGAAGGGGATCGTCCGAATCTCCCTTTACAAGACTGGCTCTTCAATGAAGGACGCTAGGAGGATTAAGCCTATCAGCATGGGTCGTTGAAACGCGTGAAGTCGTGTGAAAGCCGGCACGCATGATGCAGCGGGCTTCATGCGCTCGCACATCAAACGAGTAGGGCAAGCAAGGGGCAAGAAAACGGACGTCGACAGTAGCAACCGGCCGCGGTCTGCTACTCGAACGCCTGACCGTGCGCGTGTCAACGCTGTGCTCGCCATGGCGGAGGATAAGAGGAGCTATGGTAGGCCTGACACAGCGAAGCGAAGAAAGGAAAAGCTGTGAGTTTAGACATTACGATTTAGCAAGAGAGCAATTGCTGACGATTTTTCTCCCAGTTGTTGAAGGACAAGGCTGAGAGCAACATTGTGCAATTCAACAGGCAAGCAAAAAATGTCATGGGAGTCCTATCAATGTAAAATCACACATCAGTCAATAGGCGATGTGATAGCACTCCTGATGTGAAAATCGCGAGGAAAGACAGCGTAAAATATAGTCAAGTTTCGAGAAAGACAGGGTTTTGAGTAGTACATGTGCTCAGGGGAAACTCAGGATATATCTCTTCATCGCGCCCTCCCAGCTGACAGTCGGGTAGACCGTTCGTCTCGCGTCGTCGCGGTGGCTCCACAGATGTCCAGAAGGTTTCGGCGCAATGCGAGCCAAGATCTGCTTCAAGTTTTGCTTCATGTCGTCTTCGCGTTTCGTAACAAAGAGAGGTGCGGTTCCATAAGGGCTTGCGCGTCGGTAGATACGGATCGCCCGACGGGTCTTCGCACGTTGGTCCAGAAACGTTCCGCTCGAGTTGCTTGTTACGTGTGTCGGAATCAGAGTCCGTCAAGACCGTCTAGAAGGTGTGGGGTCTTTGTTTTTCTGAGCGAGTCTGGTTGAACGCAATGTACCGCAGCTTGCCGTAGAAGTGCACGAGAGCCAGCCGGGCGTGCCGCAGACGACGGGGACAGTCGGGGTTGGGACAGCCCGGAGGGTCGACGCCATCTTGCTGGCATTTTCCGTGGAAGTAGCTTGGGAAGATGGCGGGTTTCCATGCCGTTGTATGCGTCGCTGTTGTATGCGTCGGTGACGATACGGGCGAAGCATATCCATCGTCGTCGAGAGACCGGGGTGTTCGGGTAGCATGTTCGAGATTTCTTTCGCCTGGTACGGCGTGTGAGCGACGAGCGGGCAGCAGAATTAGCTGTTATAGTGGTCTTCCACAACGTTCCTCCAAGGACGAGGTCGACGGTGGCTGGTATAATTCGTTACGAATGCGTTCGTGATGCCAACGATACAGTCGCCCTCGCAAGCCAATGTGACGGCGACCGGTGGCCCACCCAGCGACCAAAAGCAACAAGCTAGCGACAGAGAAGCGCATTTGAGGAAAGTCACAGATATTAGAGGCGCGAGGCGAAGAAAGATTAAAGATGAAATAGGAGTAGAGGTGTCGGCCCAGCACGCGAATTGAGAGAGGTTTCAGGCACAAGTTTGGGTTGTGCAGCGAGGGAACGCGTTTCACGAGTTGTTTTTATTTGGTCTTCACGTGAGTAAATGAACTTCGATTCAATGCTCCGTCCGCAGGTATCCCAATTACTCTCTGTTTCCACAAACCTCAATGAAGCAAGGTAAGTTATCGCAAAACTCGATCCTTAGCAGCTTTTAATCGGCTTATCTGAGAATGTTTGGCGAGGTCATCAGTTTACCGAATTGTATAAAGCGAAGCGAGAACAATGACCAGCCTGTCAAGCAATGTTTCTTTCTTTTTTGCCTACCGGCTCCGTTTCCTCGAGGCCCGCCTTCAACAGCAACTTGAGCTAGCGTGCGCATATATAGGCATTTCCACTGGCGAGACTGGATCCAGGGACCATTGTTGTTTCGGGGGGCTTGAACGCCCCTCACATCCATTTCTTACTCCTACCACCACGCGCCATGGCTACTACAGCATTCACGAAGACCCCTGAACTTGACTTGCTAGACGACGTCCTGGAAGACGAGTCTAAAGCGGCTGGTACAACGCTTACAGAACGGTGCACCCATCTTTACAGGTTGATGCTTTGAATAGCCTGGGCGAGACAATACTCCCACAGAGAGCCCTATACGGCCGTTGTTCTGGCTCAGAGAATCGCGTCCGGATTTCCTTCCCACCCCACGAACAGGAAACTGTACATCAATACCAATGCACCTTTTAGTGCTCTAGTTTGTGGCGTACAGGTGAATACTTACCACTCTATCATGGTCAGCCTCCTGAAACCTTATAGGGATCCGGAAAAAGTCACTCAACCTCCGTGTTGCTGGAGAGTTGTCTGATCAAGGACGCCCGACTGGGCACCTTACCTGAGCCGTTGAGCGCCCTGGTGTTGAGTATCCCCTGACGCCTGAGATCCGCCGCGTTGTCATTCATCTGCCGACAGTTTTTCACTTTGACACTGCCGCTGGTGGTGGGTGTGTTCAGCCGTGCGAAGCTGCATACCTCTCCAGTCTGGACAATGTCCGGGGGAAGAATGCACATCCCACCACAGGTGACTGTGCTCGTACTGTAAGCTAACAGCGCGTTAAGATGCGCGATGAAGCTCAAAAAAATTAGACCCAACGAATTTGCAGCCGATGAAGAAGGTTTATTCTGGTCTGGCGAATGTTCGAGTCGAACCTCTGCATTTCGCGCCCGAGGACATCAGCGGCGAGCGTTTGCTGGCGATGATGAAGGTCGAAGAGAACAGCCGTAAGTGCCAGGATGTTACATGCTCGCTACATTGCGCTCATAATGCATCGGTGCTGTAGAAATGCCTCTGTACATGGAGGCAATCATGTCTATCCTTCGCTCAATGGAGGGAAATTTTGACTACGACACATTTCGACAGGAGCTGAAGGGAAGGCGCAGCCATTTAATCCCAGTCAAAAAGCCATGCTCAATCTGCGCCTCTCGCTCCTTGATTCCTGCCTTGAAGGCGGAAACTTGAACAACCGGGTCTCGATCACATTTCAAGAAGGGGTATTTGACGATAATTGAGTGCGAAGGTTTACGACTGGCTAAACTTCATCCCTTACTTATCTTTCATCCTAGTCTCTCCTCTGCGTTTATGGACGGCTCGTCAGCATGCGGATTCTTTGACCTGATCTTGGGTTTTATTTGTAGAAAGCCGATGTTAAAGCAGCAGGTAAACTTGTCGGTAAGCATCCCCAGTCTCTTTGTGGCGATGACGGTTTCTGAAAGCTCACTATAGTACTGGACGAAGCCCATAATAGTACGTTGTCGTTGATATATCACTCTCCAAGTGAATTCTCACAGTCAGTCCAGTATCTGTCAGACACCCACTCGGGTACTTCAAGTCGCCTCACCGACTCTTTGCTGACCGTGATACGGCAAACAACGCCATCTTGCCACTCGGGATAGTCATCTCCACCCAGGGAACCCACGGTGGTACCCTCCAAAAATTCCAGTGGACCTCTGCTCATTTATCATTGCCCATCGGTTTTCTCCTCGCCCACGTGGCTCAAATTTGCTCGCCAAAACACGTCTCGGCCGCAGAAAAAGCAGCTTCGAGGAACTCTTCGAAAAGGTGCGCAAACCGACTGCCTTCTCTGCTCCACCAGGATAATCATCGTATTTACCAGATCGTCTCACTCCGCAGAGGCCAAGCAATCTTGTTCGCGGCAAGCGGCCCTCGTCGGCGGTGCGCGAAGCCGAGAGCGACGCCGGCGCGTGGGGATCTGGACTCAGCGACGACTCTGGGTTTGACAGTAGCGAGGACGCAAGCAGTGCAGGCACATCGTGCGCCCTTCGGCGGGGATACCTCCAGGTCCAGTCGCGTGAAGAGCTGCGCGTCACGCGCGATGGCGGGCATTCGATCCTTGCGGTGAACGACCCGGAGAAGACGACGCGCTTCGGACGGGTTGCACGTGCAGGGAGGATGGCACCACCGGCGCCAGAAATATGAAAGACGTGACAGGATGCGGATACACGTTGAGGCTGTGGGCATGGAGGGAAGAGGCAGAGGATGACGACGACCCGTTTGAAGACGCGGGTGTCCGAGCACGAGGCTGCGCCGGCACGGGGCATACGAGCCCCTGGCGGACCATCTGCTGACGCGGAATCCGCCGCTGAGGCAGATGTTCCTCCAGGTCCTGAGGCTGACGCAAAGATGGTGGACGCGAACCCGAATAACGCGAGAGCCCCGCGTCCCATGCCTCTGGAAGGCCACGCCTAGAAGGGAAAAACCATGGACCCCACCAAGCCTCCTGTCAAGCCAGAAGCAAACGCTTGCGTCTTGGTACTGAGGGTATACTCGGCAAGCAGTTGTGCTTCTGCCTTATCAGCCCTCACATCGGCCCTACATCAAGCAAGGAGCAGGCATATCCGCAACCTGCGCCTAGCGCACCCAGCCGCCTCCGCGGATTTATCTGGCAGTTCTACTGGGGATCCACTCCAGATTTTCCCTTTCTGGAAACGCATTCAAGATTCAAACCGCTGGTTGATTGCCATTGTACAGAAGATGAAACCCGCGAAAAACATCAGTCACACCGTTCGTTTCAGTCGCTCCAAACCCATTTTTCCTCACATCCCGATTTTGACAAAATTCTGGAAGAAGCCTTGCAACTTGGAATACTCAACCATGCTGGCCATCTGGGAGGACAGCGTTTTGGTGAAGCCTCAATCCCGACGCACCGTGTACGATGGGTACGAAGATCTTGATGCCGAAGTCCTGTGCTACCACCCGTGCCGGTGATCCGAAACGTCCGCAAAGGCCACAATGTCGCGTCGAGCATTGCGGCTATCTCTCTCCTTCTACGTCCACGAAGCCATTACCCAACACCCGCGCTCCAGACCGTCGAACTGACCGGGAAGAAAAGCAAAGTTCAAGCCGCTCATCCGGCATCTCATGCAAGCCAGAGACCTGAATGCTGCCACCTCGACAAAATGACAACGTTGAGGAAGCGTTTTTGGACCCTCGCTCGGATGGTTGTGGTCGCAGGTACGCGGCGTTACACAAGGCTTTTTACGATTCTTCTCGATGCCTCTACCAAACCATAAGGTCCATGCTGTCTCCCAAAACCAAGTTTGTGCTGTACGTTTTGTTTTCCCTTTGCTCGTCGTTGCTTTGTACTCTACTCGCATTTCTCGCATGCTCTTGTGTTGTTTCGTTGTTTGTCACGATCTCCAGACTGTTTTCTTTGCTATCCATCATTGCATTATGTATGCACTTGCCCGCTGATATATTATTTGCCGAAAAGTGGCCCGCTCCCCGCTAGCATATTAAATAAGCGCCCCCAATTCGCCTAATAAAGCTCTGGTTCAGGCTTCGAGCTCTTTGCTCGTCTTCCACGACGACGGTCGCCTTTTCTCTTGTCCGCGCGTGCGGGTTCGCTTTCTAGCAGAGTAACTCCCTCAAGCTCATGTGGCCTTTTCATTTCTACCAACCTACCTAAACGTCCCAACTAGTTCCTGGGCACACGTTCACCAAAGGCGTTGCCCCAACGTGGTTTCGCTCTCTAACACACGCATGTCGAAACGCGACGCTCACATTTCATACCGTTTCCTTCTGCGCCAATTTCACTGTGTCCAGGACCTAGTAACTCTCATCCAAGCGTAGAAGATGTAGACATGGCCCGGCTACGACGCTCTTGACGAGCTGCCCTACGGTGTCCCTTCTACCACACCCAGACGATTGGCACGCGCCGACCTTCGTCGCAGGCACGCAAAATCCTGCTTAGCCACGTCATTCGTGTCAATCGAGAATGGACATTGCCATGCCAAGCTCATCATGGCTACGATTCGGACGACGGCCAACAAAACAGCCCCCGGGCTGTGGAGTGCCTCTCTGCGAAGCGCAAGCTCGCGCATAAACGCGTCATAGGTCCCGAGTACGACGGCCTCCCTGCCGCCACGCAAAAGTCGAAGAAGACGAGCAAAAAAAGAGACACGCAGCGGACCTACATTTCCACGAGCCACCTTCCCCGGAGCCAGGAGCCTACGTGACCCACCTACGCGCGGTCACGCATTGCGCCCTGAACCGCGCGTGCCAGGTCGACGCGCCCGAGCGCGAGCTGGCGCTTGACCAGCGCGCAGGACCGGATCCTCGTCGAACGTCTGTGGAAGGTCTACTCCGACCACGGGGTTCAATCCCGTCCCCCTCGCCGTCTCTACCGCCGTTATCCCCGCAAACCCAGAGGCCGCTTCACCTTTAGAATTCTCACAGTGCGGACCGTGTCGACCACGTATTCCGTCCGAACCGCTTCTTGAAGATCTATTTCTGGGAACTGCCCACACCGCACTACCCTCGCCCGTGTCCAGACCGACCCACCGGCCCACGAGCCAATCAACATCCCGTTTTTGACGCCCGCCTTCGGCCCCTAACGATTGCGCTACGCCGCTGTCAGTTCTCCTAGTGGGAATGCGCTGCCCACACCACCGCGCCACGCCTCCTCGAAGCAGGACCGCCGGTGCTCGCGAATGCCGCAGTCTGGTCGCTTCTTCTTATTCTCCGCCATCGCGAAACGCAGCGCGACGCGCGCACGTGTCAGGCTCCGCTTGCAGCGCAGGTGTCCGACAGCAGACCGTGGCCGGTCCCCGTTGTCGACCTGACGTCCCGTTCTTGGGCCCCTCCTACCCGCTCATGTGCGAGCGCATGATAAGCCCGCCATGTGTCAATGCGACGCGCCCGCTTTTACGATTCACGACCTATGTTTAATCATTCTTATGAATCTCCCCCAGCCCCATCCTTCATTGAAAAGACGGCCTATTGTAATAGGTCAGATTCGGGACGAACTCTTCCTGGCGGGCCATCGGAGCGCATCCTTCATCATTTATCAGTGTATATCATAGTCTCATGCATATTCCTCTCTACATGTCACATCTCTCATCACACTTGGTATGGTGGTGGTGTGTGTAGTCTGGTTTTGGGTTCGGAACTGTAGATATTGTGAAGCTTCACAGTTCACAAAATCTGTGCGGGAGTATACCAGCTTATAAAATACTGGTCAATTAAATTTGTTTAGTGCTCGGAGTGTTCTTTCACAAGACTCTTCCCACTAGCTCGCGACATGTCGATATAGTTCAAACCCAATGACTGAAACAGCTGAGTGTAATTGTACTATTGGTTGGATATATCTTTCACAGAAGATTCATGCAGGACCCTCCGGTGGATCACAACGGGGAGCAAAACAAGTTCTTGTCTGCGGCGACGGCGCAGGGGTTAATCTAGCATACGACACCCGCTCAAATTGGCGTTGGGGTATCACCCCCGCCGATTCAAGCAGACTACTATCACACAGTGCCCAAGGTGCACGTTCTTGACAGTTATCAGTGCGTCCAGCAAGCAAATCTAACGTAATGAAACGATGTGTGGCTGGTTCGATCAACAAGAGAACATCCCACCCACAATTTCGCACACATACCGCCAAATTCAATTAGACCTACCGTACTGCATGGTACGCGGCCGTAATCGGGGTACGGCAGCAACGGCGCGGGGCAGGGACCTTGGCAGCAAAGATACACAGGACACATTCCGCGCGCCGTCGGAGCCATCGGCAGGTGCGTAGTCCTGGATGTCGTCGATGACGATGAGCTTCGTGTCCGGGGCTGCTGCCGCTAGTCGCGGAGACGGCCCAGGAAATTTCTTGCAGGATGCGTCGGACCAGTTTGTGCGTCGTTTGGCGGGTGACGAAGATTTTGGCGTCTTCTTGGATTGGTTGTTCTTCGATAGAAATCGTGACCTGAGACGGCATTAAAATGAGAGGTTGACTTAGGGATGATTTTTGCTCGCCTTTGGAATTGCACGATGCTAGCTCTACAAAGCCGTACCCTTCCACAGCTATGAGAAAAATCGTCAGTTCTTTGCCCCATCGCTAGATCATAAGTAACGAAACTTCACAGCTTCTCCTTCCTTTTGCTGTGTTAGGCCTATCTTGCACGCACGTAGCGGAGATGCTTTGTGGACCTTGGCTAGCGCTACGCGCTAAATTTCCGACGACGCCGTCCCGCCGACATCAACAACCTTGCTACCCGCCGGAAGTGTAATCCGACCAGTCAAACCTCTGCCCATCAGAAAAAAAAAAAAAAAAAAAAGAGCGACGATCCCCGAAACAAAGGACGGGAAAATTTACCCCCTGATGATCAAACAGCAGCATAATCTGAGTGGCTGGTTTTGTCACCAATTTAGCCATCCCGATGCCAAACTTCTTCAGCTCCCTTTTCGTTTCCCCAGGAAGATCCAACCAGTCGTAGCAGGGCACACCATTGTGGGCCCGTGCGAAAGGACTTTTGATGGCCTCGTCTGAGAAGGCGGTGGCGGGGTCGGTCAAGTTGTCTACGAGCGCAATCTGGGGCGGAACGGATAAGGATCCCGCCACTGTGGTGGAGTTTAGTCTTTGCGGGGCTGCTCGAAGGATGCGCTCACCCTAGGGGAGCACGTAAGCGGCCCAGCCGTTGGTGCCGTCCCATCTGTCATCTGGCCTGTGTCGAGAAATTTCGGATCGGCACAGATGTCAAGAAGATATGGACCAACCTTTCGACAATCTCCTTCACAGTCTTTCCGGTACACATTTCCGCGGAGATTCGGTTGTTTCTGAAGACGTCCGGAGAGGATTCCTCGAAGACGTGACGTGTCGCAAGAGATCGCAAAGTATGTGCTGCGTATAAGGTAAGGACTTCACTTGCCCATTGCACTTGAGGGGTGACTGCCGAACTTGTTAGGGACGACATTGCGTACAGCGGCAATCTCGTTGACATGCATGCCCTACGCAGGCGTAAGTCTTATATAAGGATGCCTCGGAAGTAGAATAAACTCGCGCTTGGCCCAGCCTCCCTCAGGATATCCGGCACAAAGGCAGCTTCGGCGAACGCAAGTCCGCCTGTAAACATCGGCTTCCCAATAGTCAGACCACGATCAACACCTTACAAGGCTACGACATACCCAAAAGCACATCCCCGAGGAGGTACGGCCGCGAGTGTTGCAAGGTGGCGATGAGTTGGTACGCCGCCGCAATCGCCCGGGGGCTGCCTCGGCCGTGAGGTCCACCTGCAGCTTGTTTGTCTCTAGGCTGGGCGGGACGTCCAAGGTTGGATAGGCGAGTCCGCGTTCTGCGCTCTTGGCTTGGACATCACTTAACACTATTAGCGATGATTTGGACGAGCGCGTCGAGGTCGGACATGGCTGTTGGTTTAGGCGTGTGTATGTTCTGTCGTTGAAGATACTACTTATAGCTAGGATTGTCAATGGTATAGCTCTAGTCTTTATACAGACTACTATCGAAGCCTTTTGGTCTTGCGACGAGGATTGCGCAATGTTCCTTCCACAGTCAAATGTGCTGAGAAAGTAACTTTTTCGGTCTATGGCTTGAGGATTCCTGCATCAGTTGCAATGTGGGCGTGCACACATCATGGACGTCCATGCATAGCCCCGAGGCCTGTTTATGATAAGACGTGAGATTCGTTAATGCAGAAGTTGCGATACGTGACTAGCGTACTTAAGCTCATGCTCAGCCCCGGGATTTTACGAACACCATCGGCTTTACGACAGTCAAGCAATGATGACTGAGTAGCAGTAGCTGCGATCATGCGTACGATCGTCAGATGGTCAAGGTCATGATAAGCATTT
Organism: Phlebiopsis flavidoalba; assembly: GCA_035772785.1. Classification (NCBI taxonomy): domain Eukaryota; kingdom Fungi; phylum Basidiomycota; class Agaricomycetes; order Polyporales; family Phanerochaetaceae; genus Phlebiopsis; species Phlebiopsis flavidoalba. The sequence goes on along the minus strand of JAOCPU010000041.1, from coordinate 229,219 downwards.
GACTCGAGGAGGCCAATAGATTCAGTCAGCGTTCCCAGAACGACGCTAGAACCACCACTACGCTCAGCGTCGTGTGACTGCATATTTCCGCGCGCAGACCATAAGCTCGGGTTCTTTTACGCAGCTGGATGACACGCCGTTTGGGCATCGGAAGCCAGACTTGACATTAGTCTAGGATGAATCTGCCCAGCGAGTTGAATCGCCGACGGCGAGGAGTTTTACAACGGGACGCAGACACGCGCTGCGAAGGCAAGGGGTGTCGTGCAGCCTGTGGACCTCTCTCCAGCTTCCATCCTGGCAGACGTGAATAAAGCAATGAACTGTCCGATGGTGCGTTCTTGACAATTGTTGTCGAGCATCATCTGCACAATCATTGGCAACTTCCACAAAAAGACTGAATAATAAAGGGGGCTTACTTCCAAGGTCCATTAAGGGGACAATAAACATGCGATGTCGCGCTCTCTGCGTACGGCAGCAACGGCTCTGGCGAGAGCGTCTTCGCTACACCCAGTATGTCGCTTTCAGCGTCACCTGCACCCCTGCAGAGGTAATCCACGATGTCGTCAAGAACCACGAGCTTGGTGTCCGGGCGTGCCGCCTCACGGAGACGGGCGAGAAGAAAACTTGCGGGAGTACTTGTTCGGGACCAGTTATGGGTAGTGTACCCGCGTGACAAATACCGTTGCGTCCTTGATGGGTGTTCTTCACGAAAAAAAGTTCGTGACCCTTGAATGTTGGACAGCCCCCGCTCTCGGATGAACACCTGGCATAGTTTCCTTCCAGAGCTATAACCCAAGGGGTCCCAGAATGAGTTATCATTTAACATGTTAGCTTTTGTGTGTGTATTCTCACCGCTTCTCCCTCGCTGACCGTACCAGGCCTATCCTGAACAGTGTAGCGTAAGAGCAAATGTTTGTGAAACCTTGGCCAGTGTCATGGTCAAGTTTCCGACCCCGCCGCCGACATCGCACCACCTTGCTACCTTAAATAGTGACGGGCCCAATCGAACCCTACCAACGCATATCACAACTCGGCTTCTAGTTAACACAGCCACACTTGAATGGATCGCACACCTTGATTTGCGAGTGAATCATCCGACGGAGTCGTTAGCAGCCATTGCAATTCCAAATCTCTTGCGCTTCAACTCTTGTCCGGGAAGATCCAAGTAGTCGTAGAAAACGTCAGATCGGTATTATGTGCGCGGCCCAAATGCGGACACGTTTGGCTCCTCCGAGAAGCCTGTAGCTGGATCGAGCAGTGTTGGTCGACGACGAACACACCCAGAGGTACGATAATCCTGGTCACCGCTGGACGACTTGTCAGTCTCTGCTGGGCGATTGCGAGCAACGAAACTTCCCTACCACATGGCTGTACCGGCTGCTAGGCCATTGGAACCGACCCATCTGTCATCTGAGCTGGAGGAAGGTGAGTGCATTGAACATAAGTTTGCCAGGATTACACGAACCTTTCAAGTATTTCTTTTACAGCTTGCCGGTACCACATGCGCGCAGAGACCCTGTTGCTTCTGAATACATCCGGCGAAACCTCTTCGTAGACATGCCGCGTGGCCAAAAGTCTTATTGTCCGCCCCAGCTTGTTGGGGTCGACATTGCGCACGGGCGGCAATGTCGTTGATGTGCAATCCCTGGAAGAGCTTAGAAATGATGATAAAAGCAGTGTCGTGTTTTGTTAGAGGAATTACCTTGGGCCCCGCTTCTCTCAATACCTGTCTGGGCGACAAAACGCGGCCTCTTGGCCTCGTAAGCATAAGTCCCTCCAGTGTACAAAGCCTACAATTACAAATAGTCGCGCAGCTACACGAGAGACCGGGGGACAAACTCCAAATCCCATTCCGACGACGTACGACCGCGAGTGCTGGAGCGATCGCGATGAGCTGGTACGCCGCGGCGATCGCAGGTGCAGACAGTATGCCGCGAGCTCCATCTGCAGCCTGTCGGTCTCGGGGCTCGGAGGAGGGAACGTCGAGAGATGACGGGTACGCCGCCCCGCGGCGCTGTGCATTCCGGACTGGGGGGGGGGACTGCCGACCACGCTGTCGACGATGATCTTAGAGAGGGCGTCGAGATGTGACATGGGGTTTGTACCGCGGTTATGAGGCGGGTGAGGGGTGGAGAAATTGGACGGAATTTGTTGGTCTATTTATGCGGGAGGTAGGCGCAGCAAGTCGGCAGGCAGGAGGGGAAGACTGTTACGCACGTGGTCTGTGGTCATCGTTGGCCCGTCGATGAATGGTAGAGGCGCACCATTGGTGTTTCCTAAGGTCGCATATGCGCTTCTTTGGCGTGATTGGGGATTACGAGCGTTCATCGTTGGGTATAGATTGGCATGGGCGCCACTGGTCTGTAGAATAGACCAAGTCGAAGAGACGGAGCGCTGCATAGGCGACCTGAGAGCGATGAAAACATCTCATACGTTTTACGCTGCTCTGGCGAGTGGGCGGGATTTCGGCCCATTTTCTATACATATTCGACGGCCATTGTCAGAGTCTCTCACAAAATGCATACTTCGTGCAAACGTACCGGATATCCCGAAAGGCCTAGTTTCATAGCTTCTACCACGATCGTGGATGAAGCTACAATTGTGTGTTTAATTACTTACGCAAGGAGTGCTGCGAACAGAACTTTGAGCGAGCGTTACATGGCTTCATCAGCGTTGTCAAAATAGTGTTTGCCTTGCCCGACTATCGAAGTTAGTTCGACTAGGCACCGTAGGCACCTGACGGGGTTCGAGGGTCCAAAGTATGATAAGCAACTGTTTGGCTTCGCAAAAAAATTGCTTTCAAAGGGATAGCACGGTGGTCACCGTAGACAGTTGAGTGTCAAGGCGAAGGTTTACCGCAAGGTTCCTGGAGAGTAGTCAATGTATAGCTGTCAACAGTTGTTCACATCTGCGTCTTTATAAAAATCGTTACACCTGCGCTCCCATATGCGCTTAAGGTAGTAAAGACTTCAATCGCCATTGGCCTATTCGTATAGGCATGACTTACTCCACACTTCGTACAAATGAAAAGAACGCAAAATTTTATCATCAGCTATTGTGGCGTCCGAGAGGATGTATAACGACGTCGGATACGGTGCAATACGTTCAACGCTGACGTTACTCGGCTCGAGCACTTTCATTTGCATGAATAGTATACAGGCTTTGTAGTTTCTCCTCTCTAAATTGGCAATTTTATGCGCATTATAAGCACTCCACAATCACGGAGCACACGGGGGGGGTAATGAATGCAAAAAAAAAATGCAATAAAAGTCGCACCAGAGCTCGAGATCGCCCAGCGTCCCCTCTGCTCCTGATCCTTTCCCGCACACCGTTCCATGTTCTCCCGTTACGTCCCGTCCTCCTTGTCGGCCTAGACAAGGTTCCTCGCCCACTGCCTCGGGTGTCCTGCTTCTGTCGGCCAAGATGTGCGCTTCCTCGGCTTCATTATGTATGCACTCTGGCAAGCAACACGTATCCCCAAAAGATTTGCCTGCCGTGGTCCGCCTTCATGCTGGCGGGACCTAGGAGACTAGTATTTCTTTTTCATCATGACGGAGGACGTGTCCGTATGCCCTCGCGTGTATGATGGTACTACGGCGCGAGGCCTCTACGTCGTTTTGCACGATCCGCCAAGAACGCGTTTATCGGCGCGGAAAAGTGGCAAAATTGAAGGTTCTGGAGTCGCATAACTTACATCGCACGCTGATTTATTCGAATTTCTAGCGCAGGGCCAGGAACATGTCGGGATCTGAGACACGACGACAGTGGGAGGACGCAAAAGGAAGGATAATTTATGTCGTAAACGCCCATACGCCGACGCGTAGTCCCAAAGCGGTAGCAGCAGCGTGTGTCCCTTAGGTGCCGTTGTGGCGTTTGAAAAGGCGCATCCTAGGGCGCATCAAAAACGCAGCGCTGGCGCGTGCCCGTCGCCATGCCGCGTACCACCATCGGCCTGAGTTGAACAACAGGCTACATGCAGCAGCCGCACCACACGACATCTCTGGGGCATAGGGGTCTTTTTTTTTTTTCTTTTTTTTTTTTTTTATTTTGTTACATTCAGTTATAAGCGTCACCAAAAACCAATTAAATACTCAGATAGTTGTTTGGGCGTAAGTTATCATGCACGACCAACAGGTCTCCTTGGAGCGTGTTGGACGCTGGACTTGGACTGTGGTGTACAGATTCGCGTGGCGAGGGATAGCTCGAAAGGCCAAGTGTGGTACTCATATATTAAGCCTAGGGCAGTCAGTCAGGCATTGCACCTTTGGTCACGTTTCGCATGCGTACACCAAACGGAGTACCGCAATTTTGCGAGAAATATGCTTTGTGTCCTACAAACTACCTTCACCTACCGTAAATGGATATACATATGGATCACGGACAATTATGCCGTCCCCGTTTTATCTCATTTCCTTGTTTTCTACCTACACTCCTCTCGAAACGAGAGAGAGCCTTCAATAAAAATTATGCGCAGTTTCCCAATTGCCATCACGCACATGCTTACGCACACACAACACGGGTGCATTCGTTTCCTTCTCACGGCATTTGCAATCCTGCTCATCACGCGAAATGCAGAATGCTCAAAGACTGCCGAACGCGTGCGAGACCGCGCACAGCATGAGACCCAGTGCCTGTACAGAAGACTTTACGTGGGCAATGGTTGTTCATTATGTAAGACATCCGTGGCCGCTGCCGCCGCAGTGGCGCATCAAAAGCGCACCGGTAAGGCGCGGCCCGGAGGAACAGCCTCATTCCGCCCGACCTCCCACGTCGTGCAACCTTTCACACCGAGGGGCAAGCAAATATTGTTTCAATCCAGTATTGCATATGTTTCAGGTCAAGACACATAGGATTGATAATGGAGAACATGCCGATGCGTGCAAGTGATTCATTACAGCGTGATAAGTACAGGGTACAAGACTGAACCGGAGAGAGAGGTTCTATGCTGATGGCTGAGTATACAGATATGCGATAAGAAAGGTATTGCGGGTATCGAGCGAGAAATGTAGGTGGTTTTGCATGGTACAAATGAGAGCGATGAATGTGCAATGACTAGCCGTCGCGTCGTCCGCTGTTCAAGCATCCAGAAATGATGAAGAAGGCGACCGAATGTGGAAACCTTCAAAATGGAGACGTGAATGGTTTTTCTGACACTAGCACTCGGCCGCGACCCCATGCGGACCGAGGCCTAGCTCTACATGGTGTACGGTCTTCATCCTCGGGACCTCTGAGGGAGACTGATAACTGGCGAGGTCGTAACGCATGCGATGGGACCGGCCAGCGGCACTCAGGGTGAGCAGGAGGACGCTGGCCACGAGCTTGCACCGTGCGCTTCTGATCGTCGCGCTGGGCTGGCGCGGAGGAGGGGGACAGCGGCAAGAGTAGGCGCTATGCAGTGGGCTGACGCTGCGGGGTGTGTAGGTAGGGCTAGTTACATTCTGCGCCTGAGCTTTGGTAGCGGCCCCCGCGCGGCTGCCCGCGGCGGTGGGAGGGTCTTGCGAGATAAAAGTCCTGTGGGGCATGTATGTCGCAAACGGTAGTCGTCGACAACAGCACCGCGCGCGAGGGGCGGCGGCGGGGGGGCACTGGGCGGATGCTTACAGGTAGCAGATGTGCTTGGCGCACTTGCGCCTCTCCGCGGCCCTGCGTCAACGAACGGGGTCGGCGTTGCCGCGAGCGAGGTGACGGCTGTGCGGCGGGTGCTTTGCGCCCTGCCGCGGTGCGTGCGAGCAAGTACAGAGAGGTTGACTCGCCGCCGCGATTGGTGTTTTTGGCACGGCGTTGAAAAGCCGAGGATTCGTGTGCGTGCGCTGATGCGCCTGGCCAACGACACCAGCGTGGTCCCGGAAATGCCACAACGGGGATGGACTGGATGCGGTGGGCCTGGTACAGCGAGAGCCATTGCGATTAGAGGGTTAATAGTGGGTAAAAGTAACGAGGGGGATGTGGAGGCAAACGTGGGGGGGGGGGGGGGGGGGGGGGGGGGGGGGGGGGGGGGGGGGGGGGTGCGGATGAGGAGTGCGGCGAGCGGAATGCTGTAGAAGAGAAGGGAAGAGGTAGTAACGAGATAAATACGAGCATGGAGAGGAGGTGGTAGTTGGGGTATCGGCATCGCTTCGTAGCCAGGCGAGCGCTCACAGTTCACATCCCATCACGTGATCTAGCCGCAAGGACCCATGGTCTCACCCCAGGTGTCCCCCGCCCCCTGGCATATGCAGGCTGTCTTGGGATGATGGAGTTGTACTACAGCAATTCATTCATCGCTGGCAGCTGACCCTTCGCCGGTGATTCTTGCGTTCTCAGAAGCGTTCAGCGGATGATCCCATCAAAACTCCAAACGACGGTAACTCAGCAAAAGCGCCCGAGTAGGAAAAATGGTAGAGTACTAGAGTACTATTGTCCTGTGTTTTTTGGTTAGGTGTTCGAAGTAGTTCTGAATGCGGCCAAATATTCGAGTGGGCCTGCATGCTGGAGCGTGGTCTCGTTATATTCTTTGTCCCTTGGTGTAGGGTCTTGGATACGTTATCCAGAAGCGGTGAGCGGAACGCGGAAATAGCAAGCCATAAAATAAGGTGATCTGACACGAAGGGCCCTGTGTACGGCTGTGTACACTTGGGCGTTTTTGACGGTCTCGTGCGTGTCCAGCCTGGGTTTAGCCTCAGGGTGCGCCCCCAGCCTGCCCCAGCACCCACCGCCCCCTAGCGGCGGAAGTCGCAACACGAGGCACGAGCCCCCACATCACCCTACGCGGGAGCGGGAGGCCTCTCCGTATCCAGCAGTATCCAGCTGATCGTCGAGCGCGGCACTCAAGCCCTTGCCCGCCGCAAGGACCCTGCCAAATAGGACGAGGCAAACTCTAGGCCTGTTTGATACAACCCCTTGGCCCATTTAGGGCCGAGCGCATCACACTGCAGATTGCAGTATATGGGGTACCTGGAGGTTATACAGCAAAGTTATGTCATGCTTCTTAACGGCGGTCTCAATAATGCCCCGCGTACTCTCTGCGAGCTTTTCCCACCGTCGACCCTTGGCTACTGGTTGCACCCCATAGTGCGTTACGCATGGGAATCGCGCAGGACCGCCATCTTCTTCGTTGGATAGCAGAGGATCGCACAATGGGGCGCGGCGCAACTCGTCCCTTCTGCCATTTATCACCTCCTGATCGAGAAGCCGGGACTGTGCGAGTCCTCACGCGCGACTCTATACCGCAGAAGACGGGCTCAGGCGCACTTACCACATCGCACTCTCCCATGATAAGGTATGAAGTCATCCCACTCTCGCACCCTGGGCCACCGTGCGAACGACGCCGTCTTTCACCAGCCTTCGTTGCTGCAGTGGGCACTGGTGCGCGCCGTAGAGCGAGCTTCCTCGCACACGGCATGCGCAGCTGTGTCCCGATCGCTGCGAGTCCTGCCTCCTTGAACTTCGTTTCTAGCTTCCCAACACACCACGAGGCGGTAGCAGTACCGCCGGCGGATGCTTCTGCTGCTCGTGTTTTTGCATCATAGGGTTCCTTCTTCCACCTAGCTAGACCCCAGTTTGATCTGCGCCGCCCTCTGTGGCTCCCTCTGCCTGTACATATCATGGTATCAATTGTGCAAGCCCGCGCCACCATCCAAGGAACCCTAGCAGTGCTTGATAGCTAAGCCAGTAGGCTATCCAGTATCTAGCCTTCAAAGTTCATGACGATGCGCGCACGAGATGTGGATGAGCCCCCTCCCATATACCAGATTTCGGATCGACTGTTGTCCAAATCCCAAAATGGTATACAGGCGGCTACGGAGACTACCCTAGCGCGGCGGGCCGCCGTGTCGGGTTGATGCGCCGCTGCGCGACGCCACAACGGCCGCCGCTTCTATTTTGGCTCATCGCGTGTCGGGTTTGGCGTCTAATGCGCTTATCTCCCCATCCGTGCCGCCGTGTCCCCGGCTCCTGACGTTTTTTGACGGGCTCACGCAACAGAGGTGACGAGCGTTTTGGCGCAATTCAGACTGGGCTGCTCCAGAGCGTCGAGTTACCCTTTTTTGCGTGCGTCGACGATCACAACGCGCTTGACGGGCTCGCGCAAAAGACAGCGTACACGCGACGGCATTCGACACGTCGTCATGATGAAAGGGAAAATTCAAGTCTCACAGGTCCCCGCAGCTTTTCGCGGGCCCTCGGGCAGGCATATCTCGGACTTACGTGTTCTTGCCAGCGTGCGTACATAAGCTTGAGGAGTGCACATTTGGCTGACGGAAGCTGACACCCGAGCACGAGAGTCTCGCTCAGACCGACTGCAAAGAAGTATCGAGAGTAATAGGAAATCATGTACAAAACGGGTTGGGGAAAAGACGCAGTAGCATTGCTCTCTGGTGCGTTTTTCGTGCATTTTGAGTGCTTGGATGCCACGCGAATGTTCGTCGGTGACTTACCATCGATGGTAGCTTGCACTGTCGAGTGCTGTGACCACAGCTCACGTTCAGCGAGAAGTCATACATCGCAATGTATGTCAATGTATCCGTAGGTAACACATGTATCGACATGTATCAACGACGCATCGGCAAATAACTTGGTGCGGTCGCACATAGCCCAGCATAACTCGGTATAAACACTGCTGAAAATTTCATGCGTGTCGATGTGTTGCTGACTCGATGTGCCCTCTACAAGCAGGTCTCGTCAAGACCCCCAAATTGCATTCACTCTACCAACCGCCGCCTTGCAGTATGCCTCAGACCCAAAGACGACGGACGAAAATTTGCATCTGTGGTTTCAAGTGTCACATACCCACGGAGGTCTCTGATACAACCTTTCGAAGACATGCCAAAGCCGTCAAAGAGGCCGGCGGCATTGTTCTACTTGAATGGAGCCCCACCGACTCCCCCTCTTTCCAGCGAGAGCTTGCTGCATTGTCCGCTCACAACTCCCTCGCTGCGCTTCAAACCCAAGAACGATATCAAAGAACGCCGTACCTCGACGCACACCCCAGCCGATGATAGAAAATTCCACACCCTCGCTTAGTTCTGAGATGATCGCTCAGGAGACACAGGAGGTGGAGCCCTCGTCGACGGCAAGTCATTCTCTGCTCCGCCAATGGCACAGCTTGCTCACAGGATACACGATAGGCTGGTAAATTTGACGTACCGAACAAAGAGTCAAATTGATTATATAGAGAACACTGGACAGACTGTGGAGGAAGATCATCTATACGCGGCGACGTTTCACGGGGATTCTTCATTTTTGCATTATTTGTCAGAGTAATTTGGTCACCAACGGACGGCAGAAATGCTAGTAGAAAATCTACTATTTTCAGTCCACTCTCTCTGCAATATTTGCGGCGCGAGAGAAGAAACGGTTGCGCATGCATCGTGTGAAGGACCCTGGTGCAAAAAAGCACCCGCTGCGACGAGGCAAAGGATAGATTCGCCGTGAGGAGATCGAACTACGCTACAAACGGTCAGGCATGCAACCACAACAATGGTCCAGAGCAGTAGCTCGCACTTGGCGTTGCGTTTGTCTTACATTCACTGGCGAGGCGTGTAGTCCACCGTCGACGGAAGCCGCCGCCTCCCCAGCGAAAACGAAGGTTGTCAAGAGGAGGGGGACAAGAAAGACAACAAGTAAGAACGACAAATGACGTTGCGCGGAAGTCGGGCCATGCCGTATAGAGAATACAATGCGTGAAAGAGGCTGAAGGGACTCCGTCTTGGCCTAGAGGTGTGATTTGAATACTGGGGACAATTGACCTGCGCCGCCCGAATCTCGCATCTTGCAACGAGGTGCGCGGGGCTTTGTATAGTAGAAGATACCCGTCGCGCGCGCAGGACCCGGAGATCCAGACCAAGGGCTAATGTGTAATTATATTCGCATCTGAAATCATACACCTGTCAAAAGACAACTGATCGTACCACATCCATTGTCCATGCACCCGTCGCTAACGGCGGCACAAAATCTATGCCAAAAATATCCAAGGAGGAGTGTGCTGTGTGAAAATTGACGATAGTAGGTTTACCTGTAACGATAGTGTTAGCTGATCCGTTAGCATACAGCAGAAGAATGGATATCTTTGCCTGGTTGTTTGTCAAGATGTTGATGCCGCTAATGACTTTCAATTCCGTCCCAGGAAGAGGCTCTCCCGACTCGTTCTGTGAGGATGCGCGTTCGTCTCTGACGAGTATCGCGTTCGCTGGATAGTCGCACCCATCAAAGAGTCAATCTAGATCATCATTCATGAGTGTAAATGGCGCATATAGTCAACTTTCAATCCACATACGAAGGATCCGAAGGACGCCGCACGAAGGCGCCCCATGCAACGAGCGGCAGAACAACATCGTACCATTGTGCACGGCAAGCGGTGCTTTCAATCAACAGAGTGCTCGCAAGTGTGCCACCCATGATGACGCCACCGGCGAGCGACGCGAGAGTGCACGGTGGGTCGACATGCCGCCGTTCGTGCCGGGTGGTACGGGTTTCCAGGTCGTGACAAGGCGAGGCTGTGAACGCGACAGAATGCCGAGCTCGGAGGCAAGAGTGTCCCCTAGGCAGCATGTAAAATGTCTGGGGGTAGGAAAACGCGTCGGTCGTGCGTACAGTCCGAATTTCAAGAGTAGATCCAATTGGGCGTACCCCAGTGTCACAAACAGAAGTGTCCCGACCTCAAATGAGAAGCAGCTGGAGGGGTCACCGGACACCATTTATTGAAATCATACGGAGTATGCTGGGGTACAAGGCCCGTGCGAGAAACAGCGTCGCGGCCAGCGAGCTGGGTACAAAACGACAGCGCTCCAGACCAGCGACGCGACGAACGCGGAGAGCGAATTGCATAGCACCTGCGCCGCGCTGCGATACCCCGCCGCCTGGTGGCCCTCCCTCAAGTGTCGCCTTCAGCTCCTTTCCGACTTTCGTCGCCTTTGAGCCCACGAGGTAGAAACACGATGAGCGCGGTGCCGAAGGAGCGCAGCGGGACGGCCATCATGGCTGAAGCCGACGACGAACGCCTACAGTGAGGCCGCCTGACGGCGAGGAGAGACTTTTTGCGCGTTCCGCTGTAGCCCAGGTATAATGCGAGGGTGAATGGGACTAGAGGGAATTGTGAGAACAGCGACATGGCGGCTAGTGGGTCAGAGTTTGACAAAGCTCGAAAGTCGAAGCGAGCGCGAGGCGCGCATGTCTCAGACTCTCACCGCGACCACCACCATCACTTCGAATAAAAATTATCTATGTCTACATCTATCTCCCCTGCAGGGAAAGCTTGCGCTCATCACCGGCTGCACGCAAACCACGCAAGTTGCGCTCGTCGACTCCCGCATAATGCGACTGACAAAACCACGCCAGAGGCGCGCATTGGGCTCGCGACGGCGCGGCTGAGCTCGCCCAGCATGAATGTTCTATCGCCGTCCACCACTCGTCACAGGCGTCGAAGGAGAAAGCTGATTCAACTTGTTGCTGAACTTGTCAAGTTTCCAGGTGTGGCGTGCTGCCCAGCGTTCCAGGCTGATTTATCCTCGTACGAAACGACGAAGACGCTCTATGACGAGGTCGTTGCAAAGCTCGGAAACCCCGATATGTTGTTCGGAAACCATGGATCGACGTTCAAAAACAATTGGGTCCCATACTGGAGACATTGCACGACATCAGCATTCGAGATGTTCGAAGAGACTGGAGGCTCAACACAGGCACCAATTATTACGTGCGTATTTCTACTGCTCTATTCAACACCATATCTAAACACCATCCTAGCTTGTGCAAAACTTTGTGTCCCCTACATGGAAAAAACAAAAATGGGACGCATTATTCTGACATCCAGGTAAGCACCTCGTGAATTTTGAGAAACGACTCTATGACGTCCATCAACAGCGTCGCTGCTCGCAAGTTTATTACACCCGCGTGATATTTCGAGAAGTATCTGACTTGTGCATACTTATAGTAACGGGAGGTGTCATTGGCCCTCACTATGCCTCATCCAAGTCTGCCATGCATGGGCTTATCCACTGGCTCTCGCTTCGTTATGCCAAGGATGGTATTGTAAGTCGTTTGTGAGAAACTGAAAGATCACACAGTGACACGAGAACCCAGTGTAGCAATGCTATTGCTCCCGCATTGATTGAAGGTGCGTATTAATTTGCTCGTACGATGAATACGTATCGACGTATGCCTCTTACTCAGACACGGCGATGATGGCAAAACCCCCCTCCCGAAGTCCGCGTACGTCCTGCAAGTCGTCTTTCTTTTTGATAGAACTGACAACTCTACAGGCCAAGATTCCGATTGGTCGACTAGGCAAGCCCAATGAGATTGCGTCCATCGTCCTCCTATTGGTGCAAAATGGCTATATGACGAACAAGGCAGGTCGTCGATAACGTTGTCATCATTAATCGGGTTAATCATTTGTCTGAAGGTTATCTGTGCGGATGGGGGCTGGACCGGTGGTGGGCTTTAAAGCGATTGCATAGCGCATACATACAGCATATCTATGGATTCAAGCCCAGTGGCGTTCAATCCAATTCATGTCACGGATATGCCCTGCAGCTGGTGCCTCCACATATACTGACTTATCGGAGTTGCGAGTGGAATTAATGGCAGCAAAAGTCGATACCTGGTAGGTTGCCAGGCTCTGGGCGCTGAGCCCGTGCACAATCATCCAGCCTTGACGCGGCGCACTCACACTCGCCGTTGCGACGCCGGCATCTGAGACCTTGTTGCTTCGACCCAACAAGTGAGTGTTAAAAAATTAATTGGTGTGTCTCTGTGCTCATGCGCCCGACATCATCGACTCTAGATAAGCAAGACAATGCGGTCCTTCGTGCTACATCGACTTTGAGATCACGGCCACACGCTCTTGCATGTCTTTGATAATGGTGGTGATTTGTCCTTCGCAAACTTGGTGGGTGAGTATGTTTCTGTTGACTCCACTTCGGCGCGCCCTCGTCACTGATCCGAGCAGCCTCGCCACATTGTTGCGCACACCAAGAAGACCGCGTACCATCTACTTCCTGGCTTCCAGCTCAGACATTTTGACCAACTCGTGGATGAAGCTGCGAATGCGAACCGGGGCTTTGCTCGCCGAATGGACGCTAAGCTTCGGCATAGGTCGCCTCGCCCACGTATAAAAGCATGGGGCCCACCTCCAGTTCAAACCAGACTCAGGCAGTCCAACGTTGATCGTTCGTCCTCGCATACTTTCCCTTTAATCTTCTTCAAACATCAACCGCTTTTTTCACGACCTACTTTACTTTACGTCCCACGTTATCATCATGAAGTCCTTCACCGCTGCCCTTACCCTCTTCGCCACACTGCACTCGTCGCCGCTGCCCCCACCACCAACATCGACTCCACGGGCATGTTCAAGCACGCTCCCGGCGCCGCCGACGGCCTGTACAGCCACCACGTCGGCCTCGACGGCACCCGTGCACACCCAGTACCACGGCCAAAATGAACGGCACCATGCGCACGCCGAACCACACGGCCAGATGAGGATGGGGGTGTACCATGCACACGCCGTACAACGGCCAGCATGAACGCCACCGCGCCCGTCACCACCAGCACGATGGGCATGACTGCCTCGAAGCGCGACAAGACGGGCACGCACTGCGGGAGCATCACGTTCACCGCGTCCGACGCGCAGAACGCGATCCAGGGCCTCGCCGGCACGTTCGGGTCCCACCCGCAGTTCTTTCCACTCCGTCTCGTATGTCTCTGGCACTGCGACGGCGTTCGGGTGCGACTACGGCCATGGGCAGACGATGAACGGTGTCGAGTTCACTGGGTACCTCAACGATGTGGCGCACGATTGCGGTGTTGACACGAAGGGTGGGTGGTACTCGATCCCCGATGCAAAGGCGTCGTACGGTATCACCACCACAGGAAGCGGCTTCTGCTAAGCGTTTTGGTGTTTGGTGAGTTCTTCGACGACTATACTTCACAAGTGCTTTCACTCATAGTCCTCCTCAGTTTATGATTCTCGTATGCGAGGTGCCTCAGGGAGATAATTCGAGTTATGACGGTTGCATGATGTACACTCCTTCATACACACACTCCACCGCGTCATAATTCTGATTCTTCTCCGGTCTCACCACATCTTATCCGCGTGATTATTGAGTGCCAATACAAGGACAGTACGTTCAATGTTCCAGTATTCAGCAATTATCGACTCCGTCACACGACCTCGGCTGGGACTTGAGGCAATCTCTGTTCTGAAGTTGAGTGAATGAACTTCATGATCTATAGCATTCAATCTGAAGTCGTCTCCCATACTTGATGTGATATTATCTTCGTCTCAAGTGTCTATTGCTCTCACAACTAGATGAGGTATGTAATTTTTATCCCATCCAGGACGTCGTGACTTTAAATGCTGAAAATTACCTCAGTACATAACCTGACGTACGCTCGATTAGCAAACGGCAAACGCTGGCGCTTGTAGTCGGCAATCTCGGTGATTGGAAACAAGTTTGAACCAAGCAGTGCGAGGCGCGAGGCGCAGCACTGCGGCGGCGTTCATTGCTTTGAAAGTACAAGGGTTATTGCGGATAATTGGTTGCGATTTGATTGCAGGTATAGTGAGTGTCGTCAGAAACTCGTTATGTTTTCCCACTCATTTGTCGACAAGATCAAAACAAAGCGGAACATCCGTGTTGCATCGACATAGCCTCAGAGGATTTCCGCTTCTGCGGGTTCTTGATGAGGTATGTGATGTGTTCTTGGCGTATTTGGCTGTGTAGTATGTTTATGTTGATCGTGGTTCGGCACGCCGTCGACACTGATGCGAGCGGCCTCGCCACATTGCTGCACGCCGCCCGAAAAGTCCTCGACCTTGCACCGAGATCGCCGCTTGCTTAGTATCCTTCAGCTCTAAGCGTGGTTATTCCGATAGACTCGGGGGTACCGAACACGGCGCTGCAAAGTCACGTCGGCTTCGCCGGCCTCAAGCGACGGTTAGTCGAGGTATAAAGTCTTGAGGTCCGCCTTCAGTCTATCCCAGACTCAGGCAGTCCAACGTTGATCGTTCGTCCTCGCCATACCATCTTTTTAATCTTCTTCAAGCATCAACCCCTTCGTCAACGACCTACTTTCCTTTACGTCGCACATTTATATCATCATGAAGTCCTTCACCGCTGCCTCACTCTCTTTGCCACCGCTGCATTTGTCGCCGCCGCTCCTACCGCCAACGTCGACTCAAGGGCATGTTTCAGCACGCTCCCGACGCCATCGACGGCCTGTACAGCCACCACGTCGGTCTCGACGGCACCGTGCACACCCCAAATACCACGGCGCATTGAATGCCTCCGCGCCCGCCACCGGGCACCAAGGGTGCCACCGCTCTCAAACGCGGCGATACAGGCGTACACTGTGGGAGCCTCGTCTCCATCAGTGCGGACGACGCGCAGAAGGCGATCCAGGGCCTCGCAAAACAACGTTCTCGACGCAGCCCGCAGTTCTTCCACTCCATCTCATACGTCTCCGGCACTGCGACGGTGTATGGCTGCGACTATGGCCACGGTCAGGGCATGAGCGGAGTTGAGTTCACCGGGTACCTCAACGACGTTGCCTACGATTGCGGAAACAACGAAGCAGGGCTGGTACGCGTTGCCCGATGCGAAGGCGGCATATGGAATCACGACGGCAGGAAGCGGCTTCTGCTAGATGTTGGGTCTTTGGTTAGTATAGATATTCACTCTTATATGTTTTTCTGTATTGATGATTTTGTCCTAGCTTTACGGCTTTGGTATGCGGGATGCCTCATGAAGGGGATGAAGCGAGATGTGGAGGAGGCATCATGTACATTCCTTTACAACCACATCCTGTCACGTCACACAATCCAGAATCTCCTTTGGTCTCATCCTACTTTCTTTCTCTGTGATCATTGAAAGATATCTTCACAGTCTGTGAGGTTTCCAAGGAATCGGTATATTATTGCTGCATTTCTCCTAATCGTCGATACGGTGCATTTCTAAGGATGGAACAAATCTATCTCTTATAGAGGCGAACAGATGAGCTGCTGAGGCAGAGGAGCCTCGAAGCGGCAGATCCGGTCGATCTTCCAGCCCGCGCCCTTCAACAACGTCGAAAACTCGCCAACGGTCCGCTCTTGGCAATTCATCATAGCCAGCATCTAAATTAAAATGAGCTTAACTCTGTTTCGACGAGAATGTTTGCACGTACGTTGAGATCCATGAGGTATCCCCAGCCGATGACTGAGTCGGGGTAGGCAGAAGTGGCTCCGGCGCGGGAGTCTTTGTCGCGCCCGGAATGCCAGCTGCATCGCCGCCGTCGCGGCAGAGGTAGTCCGCAATGCCCGTCGATGATGATGAGGGTCGTTGTGTCGGGACGCGAGGCGTCGCGCAGGCGTTGGAGGAATTTGAGTGCGTATTTGTCCGGACCAGTTGTGTGTCGTGTAGCGCATGAGGAAGACGGTGGCATTGGTGATACTTTGGGGGGTCGAACATGTCGTGACCTGTAAACAAGTAGCTGTGGTTCTTACCTGTGCGCAAGGCAGAAGAAGAAACTTGGCAAGAGCGTTTACCCTCCAAGCGAACAATCCCCGTCTCTACGTAGCCTGGCATCTTCTGCTGCCAGTGCTGAACAGCATGCGTGAGGCATTGATAGCTTAGAAACATTTTTCACAAAGGCTTACATACATGGGCCGCCTTTGATCACGTGCAGGCCTATCCTGGACAACATTCATCGCAAGTGCTTGTGCGTGCCCGCAAGTGCCTGGGCATTGTCAGGTTACCAATACCACCAGCAACATCAACGTGACAATCAGGCAAGTGTTCCTCCGCCGAAGCTTATCCCATTCGAATCCCTGCTTGACGACAGTGTCGGAGTTGTAGTGCGTGGTTGCGCGCATCGCGTTCGGACGTAACTTACTCAGACTGAGAAGTGTTCTCAGGCTGCTCGAGCCGTACTCGTAACATGGCAGGGCAGGAGGAGAGCGGTGGGCGCGTGTGGAAAGCGGCCCCCTGTCGTCATTGGCTCCTCGGAGTGTCCTGTGATGGGGTCGAAAAGGGTCTCGACAAGGTAGGCAGCCGTCTTCATGTTCTCGTGACCACTGCGTGGAGATATCAGATGTCCATACTTCGAGCTGATTAAGCAGAAATCATACTTTAGGGAGACGATGGCTGCGACGCCGCTTGAGCCGTCGTATCTGTCTAGAGGGCTGAAAAAGCATAGTCAGCCTGTGGCCGTCACAAAATGGAAATCAATAAAAATGACCTCGCCGCCAGTGTTTCACGTCCCTTGACAGATTTGTTGAGAGTCATTCCAGAAGACAACCTGGTGTTCCTGAACACATCGGGTGCGATCTCCTCGAAGACGTGACGTGTAGCCAAGAATCTCAGAGTGCGTCCTATTGAAGAAGTCAGCAACGCTACCAGGGAAGGTCCTGAGGCAAATGAATAGCACAAACCTAGTTTGCCGGGATGCAGTTTAGTGACGGCAGCGATCTCGTTTACATGCAAACCCTGCAGAACCTCGTTATTTATCATATGTAGATTCTATAAACCAGTATGTGTGTACCTTCTCTCCCCCCACTCTGCTTCGAGCAAAATATCGGGTACATAGGCGGCATCAATGAGCGCAAAGAGCAGTTGGGAAGTAGCCATAAAAACATATAAAGCTCGCCATCACGAAGCGTAAGAGCCAAAACGGACGCACCCAGAGACCCATGCCGAGAAGGTAAGGCTGGGGATGCGAGAGCGTCGCAATGAGTTGGTACGCCGCCGCGATGATGGGTGCCGACTCAGATGAGAACTGGTTCTGCACGGCATCGCTGTCTGTCGAGCTACAGAGGACGTCGGGGGTCGGGTATGACACACCGCGGTCGGCACATTTGGACTGGATGTCCGCTGCACACCACTGGAGATGATCTGCGCGAGGGCTTCGAGAGATGAGATAGTAGACGACATGGCGAAGTGTGTGACGCGAGGGGTAGAGGGACAGTTGCTGAGGCTGTCTGGTTTAACATATAGCTTGGGCCGTGGAAAGATGATGCCTCGTACAGGCTTTAGGATGCAGATGAGAGAGTGATGACTACCGGAGGATCGTCTTGTGGTAGCTCGGTCAGATTCAATATTGCAATCATCTGAGAATAAGCAAGACTAAACTGACACATGGTCAACTTGGCGCGGAAGACTTCATTTGAATGTGCACTCTGCACTGGGGCCCTAATGAATGGGTGTAGAACTATGATATGTCCCATACAGACATAGAAGCCGGAGCACTCACCGAGGCTATAAGATGCGATGAAGATGACAGGACCCGCGTCCTGCCCCGGAAGGTATAGTAGCAATAGAAAGCCGTGGGAAGCTAGCCTTCAGTAAGCATCTGCCTTTGAACCATGGTATGCATGTTCAGTTTATCCGTCAATAAAGACTGAAGGAAATGCTCAAGCGCGCGATGGTGTCAAAAGACCCTATCTGCCTGATATGAAGGGACCAATGGGGCGAACTTCTCAGGGCTCGATACCAAAAAACAGTGTCATTTCATATAATGCGTGGGAAACACAATGCGCATCTTCAGGCGAAAAACACAACTATAGTAGATATATCATCCCTGAGTGAGGGAGTCAGTGATGTGTAGTAGGCTCGCTGTGAACAACTCACCGATAACGTCGAGACTCAGGCGCTTCTTTGCCGAGTAACTTTGCTCTGAGCGCGCCGAGGGTGTCCGCGCCTCCCAAGGCATTTCCGGACGAGGTGTGTCGCGACGTTCGCATCCACATTGATAAACTGAGGCTCTTTGCCCGGCGTTCTCACTAGCGTACGGCTTCCGGGTCATGGTCGCCCTTGACTGGTAGCCTTCTTTGGCGACACAGGACCCGCCGGGCTGCTAGAACTCCAAGGGCTCGGGCCTGAATGCTCGGCTGTCGAGCCACCACCCTACGAGGCCGACTGCGTCTTCGCACGTGAGCCATTCCCAGAGCCCATCGCTTGCCATGATCATGAAGTCGCCGGGTTTGGATTTTTTTTGTGTGCTAGTGACCTCCGGCTCAGCGGTAAGGTACGGAGGGGTTTTCCACGAGGGCTGGAGGCGAACGGGTCAGGCACTTTTCCTTCAGGCGCCTCTGTGTGTCCATGGTCCCATTTTGTACGCTCCGTTGCCGAAGGCGCGTGAGACTCCCCAGCCAACTACCCTGCCGTTTTCCACGACGAGCTCGTGCCGGGGTGCTGCGAGCGCAGACGCGTGACCTCCGCCGGATTGTACCCGTTTTGGTCAACAGAGAGCTCGTGGACCTCGTAGTGGTGCCCTGACCCGTCGGAGTGGTTTATGCGTCGGCCCAACACCGCGCGAGAGTCGCCGGTCGCTGCGACGTGGAGCAAAACGTGTCTGGGAGTCATAAAATCCCAGGGTGGCGCAAGAGCCTGAGTAGGCCGTTCCGAGTAATGCGATAGCGTCTTCACGAGAGGGGGCGGCAAGTGCGCGCTTTGCGGACTCGTTGACAACGTACATCGTCCACGTCATTGAACGTTCGCTTAAGAGTGGTTTCGATGTCCTGGACAGAAGGCTCGTCTTGAGTTGATACTGACTTCACTCGGCTGTACAAGTCGGCCAAACTTCCCCTGACCGCAAGGGAGAGGTTTTCTCCTAACCAGTTGCTGGTTTGTATATCCGTTGTGTCCATCGAATACACTGAAAAATGACCAGTGCGTGTTTTGGTTGCGAAGATACGTTGACCTGTATAACATCCTCCACAACCGTGTTACTGTAAGGGCGTTAGCATGCTCAGACTTCCAGAAGGACCGTTCGATTAGAACTCAAAACAACACACACCTTGGTATGACTGTGCTGTAGGAACACTTGATTCCGGTTTCTGTACTAAACTCGGCAAATCGCTCCGTACGTTTTAGTTTTGTTTCAGCATCCCGTAATGGAATATGAGCTATATCTCGTTCCGTAGATGGCATGTCATCGGGCGTCGAGGTGTACTGCTCGTTTGCAAAACAAAGTGATAAACCGCACCACCGCTCAGACCCGCAGAGACAAGCGTCGCAGAAACTCGCACAATTTTTTTCGGAGCAAACGACCGAGTGTCGACAAAAGATACCTGTACTTTCCACTCATTACGGATGGGAAGCTGTGGTAGTATACGTCGCCACCGCGTGAGAGTCAGTGTTCGCAAAGGCAAGTCAAAAGGCAGATAAGGCGGGCAATTGCCTTGCGTAAAGCCGTCAATCGACGCGGCAGCATCAATAATTATATTGACCCATCAGATGACAAAATGCCACCAAATATGGTATGGGAGCTATAGGATAAAGGTCCCTTGAGGTGTAGAGTACTACTGGGAAAACACACCATGAATTTGCCTCAAATCTCGCACATAGCATAGTCCTCAACAATGGCCGCTCTCGGCGTTTGTGTGAAAAATATTTTGTACCGTGTTTCGCCTGTGCAGAATATTATACTTCCCAAGACTTACACCAATACAATCACTACTACATGAAAAGGATGCGGCTCAGTTAATCTGATTAAAACCTTGCAACACACTGAGGCCACTCCTTTCGACAATTTCTGTGAAACGAGTGTGAGCATACCGAGATCAAGCCTTGGGCGAACGGGCCTTTCCATCAAGCGCCGAAGACCTACCGTCGCGACGTCAATTGACGAGTAATTACTAGCGTCGAAATCGTATTTCCCCGTGCTTACAGGGTAACAAACAGGTAACAACCCCGTCAAAGCGAACATGGGTCTTGCGCGCTCGGGCGCTCATGGGTCCGACGCTAAGCACAGCGGCCATCACCGGAAGCCAGGTGATGCTCAGCGCTATCGTCCGTGTCCAGGGACCCCTGACTCCGCCTCGCGCTTTGTTTGTGAGTCCGGGGGCCCTTGTTACATGTTTTTGTGCTTTTGCTTCTGACTCTCACGAACTGAAAACTCTTCACGATATATTGTCGGGGCTCTCTCTGTCTGCTTCATTAAAGCAAAAAAAACCGAATTGGACACACGTGATTGTATTTAAAGGAACTCTTAGATTTAAAAGCGGCATTGTATACCCCGCTCTACCTTCGAGGGAACATACGGCAATATTGATAGAGATAACTGAATCCTTGCTTCTCACAGGATTAGTCGGAATATGCTGTCGGCCCATATGGCTCGGCTTGGCGTACGTCCCTTTCCCTTCATGGATACTCTAGAGTTCTCCTGACATCGGTGCTAGGATGGAGGCCACGGAGGCCACCTTGTTCTTTGTGGCCGCCATGTGCTAGTTCCTAAATTCGCATGCCGGATTAGAGATACGAAGGTGAGACCCATGCTTCTCTGAAAACTTCTACACATAGCAGGCACGCCTGGAACAATCATTCTCTTGAGCAAACGCGGACTGACGTCGGCGCAAATGGTGGCTTGAATAGCACGTTCACTTCATGGATAGCACGCACCCCTTCATACAACGAGCGGCGGCTGCTCGCGATCCGTTGATATTCGAAGAATAGGTGGTCGTCATGGTATGCGCGGACCACGAGTCTCTATTATGCAACCTGATCGTAGTCAGACTACAGACAAAAAAATACGCCGGCTCACATATTCGGTCATTTCATGGGCTGATACGCCTTCAGGAAGCCCTCTTTGCTTACAGGTCTATCAGCTGCTCGACCATGAGTTTACATGGCAGCCTGCTTCGCGAACCAGCGCGGTCGCGCAGATTGACGCTTCCCCCCCACTCGCAAACACCACTTCACTCTACATATCGCCAACATGGCCCTGCCATCGGGCATGCAAAGAAGCTCATTTGTGTCGCGTGCTTCTCGGTGCGCTCGGTAAGGCTACCTCGCGCACTCCTCGACCACAGCTACGCTCCACCGGAGTGTGACGTTATGTCCGGAGGGTATAAACCGCTTGTAGGCTGCCACGAAACAGCAAGGCTACAGCCTCATCTCCAGTCGCAGCTTCAGCTCCTCGCCAAGATGGTCTCCAAGCTCCCTCGTCCTCTCCGCGCTCGTCTCGCTTGTTCGTGGCGTCGCCCGGATGGCCCGGAACATGCAGCTTCACGAGTCCAGGGAGCACCCGCCCTGCTGGCTTCGTCCGCAGCGGCGCTGCTGACGGCAACAAGGAGCTCAAGCTCCGCATTGCCCTCGTCACAGAACAACCCTGAGGGCCTCACGTCGGACGCTCTCTACTCCGTCAGCACCCCCGACGAGCCCTTCCTACGGCGAGCACCTACAGCAAGGAGGAGGTGCGTAACTTCGCATACGTCGCTTGGACGACCGGCTAATTATTGGGCTTTCAGGTGTGAGAAGTTCGTTGCCATCCCACTGCGACAGAGCACCGAGGCGGTCCAGAGCTGGTTGAAGGGGGCTGGCCTGACCGCTTCGACGATCTCCCCCGCTGGCGACTGGCTCACCGTCTCCGTCCTCCCAGTCAGCAAGGCCAACGAGCTGTTCGATGCCGACTTCTCCGTTTTTACACTCACGCCGAGTCTGGCAATCAAGTCGGTCATCCGTACCATGAACTACTCCATCCCGACCGAGCTCTCGGGACACCTGGACTTTGTTCACCCCACCATCTCGTAAGTGCGCTTATCTCCATGTGATTTTCCATCTTGCTGATGCTGTAATTCAAGCTTCTCGAACCCCTTCGGCACCCGCCCTGTGGTCTCGACTTCGTACTCTCCTCCTTCTGAGAAGCGTGCGATCGAGCCTTTGGCGACCCTGCTCGACCTCTGCGGCGGTCACCCCCACCTGTGTCCAGTCCATCTACGGCATCCCCAAGACCCTGGCCTCTTCCACATCTAACAAGCTCGCTGTCAGCGGCTTCATTGAGCAATATGCCAACCAGGCTGATCTCACGGTAAGCCTGATCCGCCACCGAGGGAGACGCCGCTGATTTAACACCCTGTCTCAGACCTTCCTGAAGAAGTTCCGTGCACCGACCTGAGCTCCTCCACCAAGTTCACCCTGCAGACCCCTCTCGACGGCGGCTCGAACCCCCAGAGCGGCAGCGAGGCTGGTGTTGAGGCTAACCTCGATATCCAGTACACTGTCGGCATCGCGGCGTCCGGCGTCCCCCGTCACCTTCATCTCCGTCGGTGAGGACTACTCGGACGGTGACCTCGAGGGCTTCTTGGACATCATCAACGCGCTCCTCAACGAGTCCAGCCCTCCTCAGGTTCTCACCACCAGCTACGGTGAGAACGAGAGCGACATCTCCCGCTCCCGCTTGCCAAGTACGTATGGTACTCGAGTAAAGTAACGACAGCTAATCAGTCTTTGTCATTAGCAACCTTTGCACCGCCTATGCTCAGCTCGGTGCTCGTGGTACCTCCATCCTCTTCGCCTCCGGCGACGGTGGTGTCTCCGGCTCGCAGTCTCAGAGCTGCTCCAAGTTCGTCCCCACCTTCCCCTCGGGATGCCCCTAGTAAGTGGTCTTGCGGTCTATTGACAATCACCTACTTACGCCACATGACAGCATGACCTCCCGTCGGCGCGACCCAGCTGTCGTCCTCCTCCGGCGCTGAGACCGCCGCGTCCTTCTCTTCGGGCGGCTTCTCCAACTACTTCGGCACCCCCTCGTATCAGTCCTCGGTCGTCAAGTCGTACATCTCTTCCATCGGCTCGACGAACAGCGGCAAGTACAAACGCCTCCGGCCGTCGTCGTGCGTACCCCCGACGTCGCCACCGCGATCGGCACGAACCTCGAGATCGTCGTCGACGGCTCGACCGAGGGTGTCGACGGCACGAGCTGCTCGAGCCCCATCTTCGCCTCCGTCATCTCGCTCATCAACGACGCCCTCATCACCGCGGGCAAGAGCCCCCCCACCATCGGCTTCCTCAAACCCCTTCCTGTAGGTACGGCCAACCCCCGCGCGTTCATCGATATCACCTCTGGTCAGTCACGCTCACACATTTGTTCTTGATAATTCCCACTAATATTTGACATGCATCAGGCTCGAACCCCGGCTGCAGCACCAACGGCTTCAAGGCCCACTACCGGCTGGGACCCCGTCACTGGTCTCGGTACCCCCAACTTTGCCAAGTTGAAGGCCGCTGCCGGCGTGTAAAATGCTTTTCACTTGGGAAAAATTGCTTGAATGTAATTCTATATAGCTCTAGCTTGTTACTTGAGTTTATTGCTTTGTATTTGGTAGTGCTCTCTGGATATTGATGTTTTGTTTTGTCAAGCTCATGGCTTTTTACGATATAGTATGCCAAATGAACGTGAATCTTAAGCCGAGATAGCTCAGCTGGGAGAGCAGCAGACTGAAGCGAGTAGTATAGCGCCTTCTGAAGGTCGGGTGTTCGATCCACCCTCTTGGCACTCATTTTTGCACTGTTTTGCCTTCAATCACAGCCACTAGCCACCAAAGTCTCAGATAACTGATAGTAGAGTTTAGAGTCTAGACATTTGTCATTTGTCTTAATTACTCAGTCTGCATGAGCTCATCACTTATAGCCATAAAAATATTGATATCGTCAATATGATTAATACGGAAGCACACGGCGGTTTCCGAGACGCTTATCGGGGGTCCCAGCTTGGTGACGACGGTGTCCCTCCGCCCTGACATCGGTACTTCGGAGTTTCAGGTCTTCTTGGTTCCTCACGTTCCATACGCGTCGCAGACTGTCCAAGTAAACTCTTTGTCACAGCATGCTTGATCGTTACACTTACATGTGTATGCGTTTCCAACCTCAGAAATGCGGCTTTTCCAGAACAGATTTTTCTATTTCGTCACCGGACCAACCAAGGTCTGCGCAGAAGGCGGGCCTCAGCGCGAAACGCGTCACGATGTTGATGAAGAAGGTGGCGGTATGTAGTCTGCATGATTTGATACACTAGCGCGTGCAGCAGTCTCACGACGCGTCTCTAGCACACACGGCGGGCAGGTATGCGACAATATGGACGACGCGGAAGTGTGGATCGTGAACGAGGACAGTCATGCCGACTATACCGGCGCTATTGCACACCGCTGACATCGACCACCGCGCGGAGGGCCCTGGGTTCATCCAGCAATGCATTGATGGCAAGAGGTGGTACAAGGAGAGCGTCGAGCCGAAGGCGCCTATGCGGGGCCGAGCACCTGGCAAAGTGCGTATTGCGGATGGTCAAGGGAGTAGAGAAAATATATCGCTAACCGCTTCGTACAGGCGCAACGACTTTACACCGCCTGAGATAGAGCTTCTGTTCCCAGTGGATTGCACTCAAGATTCCAGGACAAGGGAGCTGGCGGTCGCCTCGGTAACGCGGTGTACAAGCAGCTCGAAGAAATGGGGTGATGAGGGTGAGAGTGTAGACGCCACGAGTCGTTCTTGTGCTGACATCGCTTTTAAACAGTTCCGAACGGGATCATGGGGTGCTGCTAGGAACCACCCTTGGTCGGCCTGGCGACAACGGTACAAGAAGAATCAAGAGGTGATGGACGCACGAATTGAGGAGATAGTCGAGGAGAAGGGGATCACGATACATTTCTCACACGGGACCAGGCGTGACACAACATGACCGTCGCGCGAATAAGAGGGTTAGGGTCCAGGAGAGTAGTAAAGGAGAGTTTTCGGAAGAGGAGTCAGGAGAAGAGGACGGGGAGGAGGAGTAGTCGGGAGAAGAATATGACGAGGGGGAGTTTCGAAGAAGAGGAATCCGAGGAGAAGCGGGACCTCGGAAAGAAGACTAAGGAGTTATGTTCCAGAGTCGAGGTATTGGTCGCTGATACCTTAAGCCCGTATCTGCCTGCCTAACCGTGGTGTTCGCTTTGAAACAGGGCAAACTCTGAGGTCCTCGAAGCGGGATCTTCAAGGTCAGAAGTGTCGCCGGAAGTTGACCATTCTAGACAACCAAACGAACACTCAAGATACGCTCGTTGCGCCTACGCAGCCAAAGAAGAAGAAGAAACCTACTTCCTTTTCTCTATGGCCGCAAGCGCAAGCCTGAGATAGAGGAGGAAAAGGACGAAATCGACCTCGATATCTTCGGAAGTTGAGGCTGACGACGAGATACGGGCTGCAAGCGGCGGCCGCCTTTCCGGGCTCTTCAGCGGGGAACTGTCAGCCTAGCCACGCCTTCGAACGCACGCGATGCCTCATAACCTGTTGACGAGAAGCCAGTCTAGGCGGGCGTCACGGGGCTACAATCCCCTGGTGCTCGGATGCAAGATGAGGCGCCCCCCAGTCCGAGGAGCTATGGTGCATGGGACGAAGACGATGGTATTAGGCTAGAGGATGAAGAAACAACGGACGAATCTCCACCACATTTCGTCCCCCTGTAGTAGTGCGAATGAGGGCCAGAGTCGATAGAGTCGGACGACCACAGGGCCGTATGGAGGTGCTCTCTCTAGAATAGGTATATAACTCGGATACAAGGCACTAATATACCTTACCACTTATCTACCTCCACACGATATCTATTTATTCCCGAGCCGTTAAGGATATGATTCAGATAGCTTCTATACAAGAAACTCGGAAGGCTGTAGGACGTGCCAGCAGCGGCTCGAAAAGACAGGCAATCGTTCCACACGTACCGTTATAGACATCGCCGTCCAGCAGCCATGTTGTCGAATACACCGGCGTAAAAACTCATAGATGCGACAAAATGAGAGCATCGACCAGTAGGACTGAGTACTGAATCCTCGTATGTGATTGGAAGGAGCGCGTCCGTCACACAGTCACGCTCATTATAGAGTGTCTGCAGCGCGTGTCATAGTCGCGACACGTCACACATGTCTGTGATTTGAGCACATGCGCTGGGAACGGAATTACTACGAGCTCATCTGCGTCTCGTTGAGGAAGCTCAATGATGAAGGTGTGCTATGATATATTGGTTTATGTGTCATAATTACAAGAACTTAGGAGTCGGCTAGGTACGATTAAAAACTACTGTAAATTCTCTAAACTGAAAATGTCCAGCAAAAAAGACATAGAGGGTGCTACTGTGCTTGGTGATACTGACCTGACTGCAAGAATCTTAATATAACCCTTTCTTACGGCACCTTTCTGGATTTCTGGAAGCACACCCGGAAGATTTGGTGTGGGGACCTCAGCTTCACTATCACCGAGTTTGGTCAAAACGACAAGGAGTCTAGTACGAATTATCAGAATGACCTCGGCGTAGTCCACTGACGGCTAAAGCGCATTCCTCGAGAGCATACCATAACGCAGGTGTGTTGCATAAACTGAATTTGTTTCCGGGATTTGTGATCACTCCCAACCCGAACATGAGAGTCAGTAGTAGTAGGAACTTTTCCCGTGAACGCCTCGTAAGCCACCTCCAAGCCTTTGTGCCAAAATTGACCGGATCGGCTTTCACGAGTCCATGCTCTCACGGCCATATACATGGCCATTCAGTACTGCGCCACACTTACCTCTCTCAGTGGGAAAGATATTGGGTTGTGGGAGCACACCCGGCGCCACCGGCTTGTGAGGCTTGCTACGGGAGGCGGAAAATTCGTTGTACCTGCCCCGACACGGCGCCAGGCAGTTTTAATCAACAAAAAATTCTGGCATAGTGTAACCCTATGATCCATCGTTGTCCCATGACAACATATATTGATCGCTGTGTCTAGCGTACCTTGGGCGTAGGCGGCGGGGAATTCTTCGAGGCCTCACAGAGTATATGTGGAATTTCTGGTGAATATGACGGCAATAGCGGCTGCTAGATCTGCTCCATGAATCGTGACTTGACCAAATCACGCAATATACGCTGGGACGCCACATCCAGTACCCACATCCGTCACCCTCAACGCGTATGCAACCGTCGTGGACTCAACAACAGCACTCGTCCGCCTACGTTGAAGGGTACGTGGCTGCATTCGAACACAAAATGTTCATAACTTAGCGTGATTGGAATAGAAGAAAAGGCCGAATAAAATAGCTACAGAGGGCAGAAGTTGGCTACGGAATCAAAACGACACGAAACGCGTGCAAAAAAAAACCCGGTTCATTCACGCTGTGCATCCCACTCGAGGTCGGATTGAATCCATCCAGTGCTTCTTACCGGCGCTTCACACATTGCCGCCGTCCGTGATGCCGATTTTGCGTACAGCCGGCTACGGTGCTACTAACTGCCAAGGTTAGTCACATTCGAATTCTGGACATCTCCAGCTCTCGAAGCTACTCAACGGAGCGGTATTCGCAGTGAAAAAGAACTCTCACTCACTCGCAGCGGTGAAAGAATCTTCATACTGCACAGATGTCACAGGCATCATTGACTATCCACCCCCGACTTTGGCGTTTGGGTCCTCGACGTCGTCCTTACAAGCCCACTTCGACCTTCTACGCGCACGGTCACTTCTCGCGGTCACAACTTGCAGCCCATAGCAGACCGCGCCCTCACGTCAGGAATCTTCGTGCTTTGAACACGACGATGCATCTCAAGAGTCTCTCCAAATTGTGCCTGCACCGGTTGATGCGGCCAAGGCCGGAGGAGTAGCTCCTACGATACACCGCGATAAGGTCGCCTTGCCCGAGAGTATCACAAGGTCAGCACAAACGCTCTGGAACTCGGCCAGGGGCACTACGTACGGCATTTTCGCTTGACACAGGCTGGACGATTCCGAATTACCCCCTTCGACGCGGTGCCTTGTCCATTCATCCGACCTGCCTTATTTTTCGGTGCGCTCAGTCTTTCATGGAATTCCATTGTTCGTCCGAAGTATGTCTAACTCTGCGATCGGCCACGGCATTTGAGGCCAAAAGGACCCTATGGACTCCCACTAGAAATCCGTGCGGGAGTGCGCATATCCTCAAATTTTTTGCAGCGAGGCTAGCGTCTCGAGGTCTACCCCACCTACATAACCCTTGTCTGCCTACTCCATGACTCCCTACGGCCACATATTATGACTCTCAACGAACGTTCACACAAGACTTCTCCCTGGTAGGCAGAGCGACAAGCCCAGCGGGCCTAGCCATGCACCTGGGCCGCTGGATCTTCCCCGCTCAACCCGCCTACGGGATCTTGCTCGGGGTAAGGGATTGCGAATTTCTCTCTGTGGTCGTGCGCCAGTGCAAGGATGACGAGCTCAGTGCTAATTTCTCTCGCAGGCTCTGAACAGTAAGTGTCAACGCATGCTACCCCTCGTACCGACTAACCGCCTATATTATAGCGACTATGGTAGCAACATGTGAGCTTTTTTTTTCTCCCGCTGCTTTTTTTCGCTCACGCTAATTTAGTGCTCTCTTCAATATCCTCGGATTTCAAAAGTCCCACCAGGCGAGCTGGCTAGGCACAGCGTGGTTACTCTACTGATTCTGTGCCTAACGATGTATTCACTCAAACATTGCACCACCACGCTGATAGGTACCTTTTGGCGACATGTACATTCACACCGCTGTACGGCCGCCTCTGTAACGTTATGGGGCGGCGTGCCGCCAACCAGATTGCTGTCACCTTCGCAGCGCTGGGAACAGCTGCCTGTGGGCTGTCGAACAATATGAATATGCTCATCGGGTCGCGGCCTCGATTTGTGCGTGCCCGATTTTGTGCGTTTTTATTATTAATATCTCTATCTTCCCAACAAACGCCGGCCTAAAGCAGTATCGTATAGGTTTGCGGGATTGCGGGAATGGGTGGAGGCGCGGGATATTTACCACCGCATCGTGAGTTTTCTTGTTAAACTTTCATTGACGGCTAGCTGAAGAAGCGGGTCAGGATCATTACCTGCGATATGTATAGCATGCGGGGTACGTCTACTCACCCGTAGCTGTGCGGAATCGTTCTGACAGCTTCCGCCGACAGTCAAGAGGACTCACGCAAGGCGTCGCTGCCCTATTCGAGAGCGTGAGTAGCGTGCCATATTCTATCTACCCGGTCTGATGAAACATTTCCAGTTGGGCATGGGACTTCGGTGGTCCGTTTTTGGCGGGTTATCAACGACAGGTGAGTTTGATTGGCTTTTTGGCTTTTGGCACACGATGACTGATACTGTCTCGACGTCAAGATACGGGTGGCGTTGGGCCTTCCTCCTGCAGCTCCCGCTGTTCGGACTATCGCTTGCGCTCACCTCCTGGAACCTCCTTACACTACGTTACTCCGGTATGCCCCGCCTGTAACCAGGTTTCTAAAGCCATACTGACCGATCTGCTCCCAGGAGCGGAGTGCGGAGTGCGAGTGCTACTGACGTCCTTCGGAAGATCGACTACGGGGGAAGCCTCTCGCTCCTAGGCGCGCCTGTGAGTCCGCTTACTCCGTGCAGCGATCTCTCGCGGTTGCTCACGTCGAAGCCTACAGGTTTTGTCCTTCCTCGTCTTCCTCACCTCTCGATTCAGCAACGAACAGCCGGTAAGCTCGGGTTGATGACCGCACTGACACGCTTACGAACATCTGACCAGTGGTCCTCGCCCTACGTCTACGCGCCGTTCATCGGCGCCGTGGTGCTCTCCGTCGCGTTCTTCGTGATAGAAATACATTATGCGCGCGAGCCGGTGCTCCCGCCCTCGCTGGTGAAGATGAAAGTCCCGATGCTCGTCGGCCTCGCCAGCTTCATGGTCTCGATGTGCAACTTCGCCGTCATGTACAACCTGCCCACGTGGTTCCAGACCGTCATGCTGACTAGCGCGGGCGAAGCAGGTGAGCCTCCGCGCGTAGTATGCCAAGAGCTCTATTATTGACTCCCGCGGCCCCAGGCGCACACCTCATTCCGAATGGCGTCTCGATGTCCATGGGCTCTATCTTTGCTGGGTGAGTGGTCATCAGTGGTCATCGGTGTGACGTAGCTTGTGCTAATACACTCCGCGAAGTTGGGTCATGCATCGGACGGGGAGGTACCGGACCCTGACACTCGTCTGCGGCATCCTGCCGTTTATATCGACGATCTTGATCAGCTCGATGACCGAGCACTCTCACCCTTTACTTCTGTGGCTGAGCATTGTAAGTGTTTCCTTATGGTTCTAAAGCCGCGTTTGCTGAGACATGATCCCCAGTTCCCCCTTGGCTTTGGAAATGCGGTGGTGCTGCAGACTATGCTGAGTACGTATTCATGCATAATTGCCGCGTCGATCGCTGACGTCGAACGCTGTTTTTAGTCGCCCTTCTATCACACATTCCAAGTATGTGCCTGTTGACGTTGGGGTATTCGTCGAGTTACTCACCAGCACTGCAGCGTCTGCTCTCGCAGTAGGAACCGGCTTTAGCCCTTCTATGGCGTGGCATAGGTATGTCCAACTACGATGTCTGGATGGCTATCAGCCGACTCATGTTGGCTGTAGGACAAGTTGCCGGCGTCGGAATGTCATCTGCGATGTTCCAATCCAGTTTGAACACGGAGCTTCACAAGCGAATCGTAGGCAACGGTTCGGAGCAGGTATGTGACAGACTCCGTTATTTCTGCTACACTCGCTAACCCTTGAACATAGCTCATAGAAAAAATACGCCACTCTGCCACCCTTATTCCTCAGCTCCCTGCAGATTTACAACGTGCTGCACGTGACTCTTACGCAGCGAGTCTGCGAACCGTCTTCATCGCCGCGGCATGCTCCACCTTTGTCGCCTACCTCATCCGTTTCCCGGTACGTCACATACATTGAGGTGTCATAAACCCTTTCTTACCCAACCACAGGTCCCCGATAAGACCCTCGAAGACGAGCCACCTTGCGGACAAAACAAGCTCCGGGAGGGCGACCCCGCGCCATCGACCCCCGATCTCTCCGAGACCTCCTTCCTCGACGACCGCGCCGAGACGGGCGATAGTGCGGACTGGGAGAGCGAGGACGACACACTGTACGTCGAGCCGCGGAGCCGGCGGCTGTCCATCTGTGCATCCGAGGTCGGGCTCGATTTGCCTGGTAGCCCGGTTGTGGACGTCGAGTACCCGCGGTCGACGCCTAGAGTGGTTTCCGCGCCGGATGACCGAGAGGGTCGTTAGAAGTGGTGGGATCATCGTTTTGTATCGATAAAGGATATTGTACATTTAATCTGTATTCCATGTAACGCCTAAGTACTGTAGCCTCAATTCCATTCATTATAGGATGGCCTGTATGTGCGACGTTGGTACGGATCAGCGGGGTGACAACATCAGACTTACCGCAGCATTCGGAGGGCTGCCCACGCCACCAAGTCTTCGAGGACTCTATTAGTAGGCGCGTTGCATTCGAAAGAGAAAAACGTACACATTTAGAGGCATGGACGTGAAGAAGAACGTATATCGTCCGGCATCCTTGCATGCTTGAGAGAGCTTCTCGAGGTCGAAGAATTCACCTATCACCGGCAGTCAGTACCTGAATCTCTCTTGATAACTCTAAACTCACCGATGGGCATTCCCCATAAGCTACGAAGTGTCAGTAAGGTAGACACGCGATCACATGTCAGCGTACCTGAGGAACGTCTACAATTCGCGCGTGTCATTGAATGTCATTTTGAGAGAGTAACCCCTATCCACGGACCTCGTGCATGAAAGCTACACCCGGCGGGGCGGGCCAGCGCTTTGCGGCCAAGTGAGCCACAATGGCATACAAAGGATCGTGAACAGCATACCTCGATGGCCGGCTGGTCAGATGCGATAGCGGCGAAGTGATTGTTCCTGGTTCGAAAGCAGTATATCAGAGTCGTGTCCATAAACTTGACTTTTGGGACTTCCTAACCAGAGGAACCTCTTCATATCGGGTTCGTCCGATTGCTCGATACCCCGCGCTATGGTAGGGCAGTCAGAGGTTATTCTCGATATAGTACGAAATCGGACGCACAAAGTCTCGTCTTTAGTACTCAGCGACTCACGCTCTTCCCTCGTTGCTGCGAACCATTTTTGCGTGAAGCCGAAACGCAGAATCAAAATATCGCCAGTCTTAAACGTGACACCCTGTTGCTTGGCGCATGCTTCGATATCAGTCAACGGAACGGCGTGAGTCGTCCATGGGTCATAGGGAAGAGGCTTCTTGCCGTTCTCTGTGTAGAATCTAACGAGGTCGATGAGGACGCCGCGGCCCACGATACCGTGCTGAGCCCAGTCTACAAATGTGAGCATAAGCACAGACTTCAGAATAACGAAGATGAATACGTACTGTGCATTCCAAATTTAATCTTGTGTCCGTGCTTCTTCAGATCGTCGGGATCGCTGATGAAGAAATGCCCGCGGGCGAATTCAGCTGCGGGTACGCTGATAAACACGTTAGACTCCGATGTCCTCCGGATGGTAGGGCAGACGTACCCTTGGTAGAAGACATTGTGGCCACCGTGAACACCGAAATGACGCATACCATCCCATTGCGTGCCGGATTGAGTGTTCTAGTTAAAATGAAATCTTAGTGTCAGGGCGGCGTTATAAATGTATAGCGTACAATATGGAATGCTATCATCGTTGCACGCTTCAGTCAACATCCACTGGTTAGGCATCGGCGGCTGACGTTTGAATGTCGGCTACAGTATAGAACATACAATAATTAGTTCATTTTCGATGATTGTCCATTGGCGAACAAACCTTGCCCGGGGAAGTTAATCGGCTCTTCGAGTCCGAGTATGTTATCAGCTCGCAGTTCCAAGTCGAGCAATTGCAAGATTCTCACAAGTTCAAAACAGATGTTCTTCCTAGTCTGTCGAATATCGAGTTGAGAAACTGTATAGAGCTAAGCAGCAGACATACTTGATCTCCTTTGCTGCTTCAGCAAATATGACCTCCTCCGTGAGCAGATTCACCGTGCCAAGCTCATCGTCTTTGCCCCACACGTCCCAAGCGCATCCCTTGTACTCGTGAAAGCTGGGCAGCTCGTCAAATGTTGGCAACTGTCTTTCGGGCATATCGCTAACTACACAATGAGTGTCTAAAGCGCGAAGAAGGGGAGAGAGAGAGAACGACAAACCGGTGTACTCGCGTTCTTATCACAAGGGTACAAGCAAGAGCCGCGGTTCCACGGACGATCATGTTCCCATGCTCACCACAAAAGGGAGTCACTGGGCCTTCGCACGCCATGCACGCACGAGCGTCCTGATCGCATTCGAAGCAATTAAGCACTGCGTGTACGCTTGTCAACACAGCATCATGATGTATTACGAGCACTAGCCATATGATGTAGAGTAAGATCCTAAATTGAGCCTCGGATAAAGGGGTGAACCAGGGCGTCCTTAGGTGTAAGCCTCTTGGCGGGATCTAAAGCAAGGCACTTGTCCAGCAGGTCGATGAAAGATGTCAAGACTTTGCCTCATCGTCCTTGAGTTTTCGCAGAAGCAGAAGGGGGCATGAGTCTCGCACGGAGGTCTCGTGAGGGCTTCGTGACATGTGTCTGTCGCACGACGTCCTAAAGAGGTTCCATGAGCATTCCGACCACAAGGCAGAATGAATACGGACGTACCGCTCCTGTGACCCTGTCCTTCTCGACACTCTGGAAGGCACCAAGATCGTCAAAATACATGTCCCCGAATTTCGCCTTCTTGATTCATTTTGGAGTTGAACCGGCCCTTGAGTTCCATCATGAGCAGGAGCATATGATTGTTAGACCGTCCCGGGAAGAGGATCTTGCCGGTGTACAACTCGTACAGAGGGCAAACCAAACACCGACCCACATATCCAAGCCGAGATCGTAAGGATACCCAAGGGACTGTATATGTGATCAGTGTTTGTGAGCTGGGGAAAACCGAGTTCGTGAGGATGTACTGATAATACTCAGGAGCGCGGTAGAAACCGGCTAACCGAGATAAGGAGTGATATCGTTTTCCGAAGCAATCGGACGCGGATCCAAGTCGCCAGAGCTTGAGCACGGTTGCTTCTGCTCATGACCTACACATCGACCGCTAATCAACGAACGTTCTTCTTGATCGGGACGGGGGGACCCACTCACCAAAAATATTATCTGGCCTTGATATCAGCATGTCATGATGTTGCACTTCTTGAGCAAGCTGCGGACTCATGGACAGAAAAAGCTGATTAGAGCATACGCCCTCACAGGCGCGCGAATATTAAGACCGACGTCTTTACCGAAGCGTTTCACTACATCACGCAGGTTTCATGTGCTGTCCAAATCGTCAACGAACTTGGAAACACACGAATGTGAAATGGCGAGAAACGCGAACGACCTCAACGAGACTCAAAGACTATGCATAGATGGCCGCGATGTTCAAACGGTTCGTCCTCTCCAGGCGGACGATGTGTGTCTGTGTCCTCAGGGTCAGCCTGTTTAAGCTTATTGAGGATCTGTACTTCTTTCAAGCCGGCCCGGTACCTGCATGGCTGTAAGCGACTATACGAACGAAAAGAGGAGCGACATACATGGATTCTTGACAACGGATGATCTTGATGGCGACTCGTTGCCAGCCTCGCCCACCCTCGCCGTTCATAACTCGCGCTTTGACGACATTGGCGAACATACCCTTGCCAAGCGAGGGAAAATACCTGATAACGGCCGCCATCCAGCAGTTCGCCAAGCCCTGACAGCGTAATAGCCTTCTGGATTCTGCTGCAGAATTCTAGTGTAGTGCTGATCAAGGCCGGAGCGGCGGGCTCTCTACATGCCGACATTAATATGGAGGTGGCACCGACGTAGGCAAACTGACGTACCACGACCGTTCTTGACTTTCTTGACCTTCTTCTTCTCACCCCAGGCTTGTCCATTGCGAACATGTCGTCCCACATCTTCATCTTCTTCCTCTTCTTCCACTTCCTCTACCTCCTCGACCATCTCAACGTCAGTCAGTCACCTGAGGTGCTTGCCGTTACCCAAGTCCATCTTCCGCTCTTGCTCACGACCGAACGGTCCTGACTAGGATCATAATCAGCAGCAGAGATCTGTTCTTGATTGTCGTCCTGTGCTTGGACTTTGACTTGCGCATCTTGAGCATCGCCATCCCTTGGCCAGCGAGGGAAAGGGGGAAAGAGAAAGTCTAGGTATAGGAGAGCGGAAGCGGACATAAGAGTCTCGCACCTTAGCTGTGTGACGAAGAAGCGTTAAGCCCCCGTGCGGCCGGGTCGGTGCAATGCAACGGACCTGACCACGGGTCACCACTCGGGTGGCCAGGCTCCGATGTTCGAGGGGTACCAACGAGCCCCAGGGGTAGCTGCAAGACTCTGTAATTGGGCCTATTGTGGTCGTGTCAGAAACTACGGAGACCAGCGGTACCGCGGTTCGGCGCGCACTGCTAGCTGGTCCCGGGGACGGAGTGGCGGTCTGGCTAGTGTTGATGCTTTCTATCCCTGCGTTATATTGGCGAGACGAGAAATGGCTTGGCGCCTCGCTCGGACGGGCAGCGAGCGTATCTTCTAGCGGTGGAGGTTGTCCGTTGATTAGATCGAGTTCAGGCTCTGGAGCAGGAGGAGCGGTAAGAGATGAAGCCGCATGAGAAACTCTTTCACGTCTCTGTTTGGTTCCGGACTGTGTCGGGGTGATATCCTTGAAAGCGGGTTCCGTGAGCATGCAGCCACAGCAGCGCAACGTAGAATCTTACGACACTCACTCTCCTTCTTCCTTTTCTGAGTCGTTCGTGATGAAGAGCACCGTTACTTTCGGGTTGGCGGGGGTGAGGGGAGATCATTCAGCCTCCCCTTCTATCGTCGCGGCGGGGCGTCTCGTTCACGTCTAGAATGAATGAGTCTCTGCCACGATCTCGGTCACGTGTCGTCGTTCCCCTATCCCTATCACGGTCCTCTCGCCTGGGGATGCTAGTGGCTGTCCCTAGACAGGTCGCGCGAAACGGTCTACGTTCATAAGCCTCTGCTGCTGCGGTCGGTGGTCTCGTCTACCTGGAAGGTTGTTTCCGCGAGGGTGACCTCAGAATGAACATCCACTCCACAGTCGCGAGGGGGGGACTCTCTCGTGGACGTTTGTGTACATCCCTTTATCTGGATAATGCCAAATCCCATGGGACGCTTTGATCCATCCGAGGGAACACGCTTTAGTCACATATTGTCAGTTGACTGGGTTTTACAGAGGGCCCCACCTATTGATAGAAAAGTGAGAATGAGACGGAGGATTCTCGACATGCACGGAGTTGGTGGTGGTCGAGGTGCCAAGGTAAATGCGCTGTCGTAAGCGCCACGCTGGCGATACGTGTGCTGTCACGTTATTTGTCTCTGTGGTTAGTAATCCTGAAAAGTAGGCGGATAGCTGGGCGAAAATTGAGGTAGCTTTGAGCGGCGCGTCTACAAATGCCAACATGTGTTGTGTAGCACAAATATCATCTCCATAAATGGCGCCCTTACCGAGCCATGTGGCACCACCCCAGTACCAGAGCTAATTGATTTAAATCCGTAGGCCGGTTCACAAGTAGCAACAATGTCGTATCGCATCGACAATTAGCTCACAAAAGATTTGTATCGCGCACATGAGAGGAAAAGAGGACGTGGAAAAAAAGCCAAGTGGCACCACGAGCAACATCACTAGGTAAACAACGCCACATGTTCCTACAGCAGCCTGCCCGTGAGCCGGCGGCTCCTCAGAGCAACTTGGTAGGTAATTTACGGATATTGCCTGAGGAACTGTAGCCCACGTCTGCACTTCCAGTGGGCTCGGCAGGCATGCAAAAACTAAAACCCCGACTAACTAAGTTACGGCGCGATATACTCGGGTCATTATCCGTCCACACAGCTGAAAGCTTCGAAGCACTCGGCCCACAGACTGCAGAAGCTATGCATCACAGACGGTGAAAGGATACCGCAATATGCTTTGCCTGGGAATCGATCTGAGGCTTCAAGTATACATTCCGAGCTCCTCGGAGTCCTCAGTAAGTAAGACTGCGATCGTTCATGCGAGCCTGAAGGTAGTGCTTTCATTGAACCATGCGCAGCTGTTATGTATCATTGAGGACACGCTGAGGCACTGACTCCATGATTTCTGTTCGTATGCGAGATGCGAATTACGATTTGATGATTTTTATAGGAGTGGCACCACTGCACTGACTTCCGTCAAGATCGAGTGGTGATGTCGAGAATCTTCACCACGGATCGTGAATTCGATATAAATGTAGGTCCCACGAGTGTGTATGAATTCATCCTCGAGAACTGGACATAGCCTTTCGGGGACTCCGGCCAATTGAAGGTATCTGCAAGGCGGTGCTCCTTGATGATTAGAATTAGAACACGCGCAAAAGATTACTTTCCTTACAGCTCAGTTTATGGTCACCTTGTTTAATCGAATCTATCGAGAAAATGACTCAGTCATGCAATGTTCTGCAGTCAACCACGCCTTGGTCATCACATTTTATCCCAGAATGAGATCTCAGTCCTCCTTCGTAGGAATACATGAACGAACCATTCAATGTCCCGCAAACATGGACACCGCCGACTTCGCCTCCCTTGCTCGCTCTACTGCACGTAGTCGATGCTCCAGTACGAGGAAGGAAAGAGCGATCTCATCTTGGAGGTCTTTCGCCTCATGATGCAGATCTATACATTGGAGGTG
Source organism: Phlebiopsis flavidoalba (assembly GCA_035772785.1). Lineage (NCBI taxonomy): Eukaryota > Fungi > Basidiomycota > Agaricomycetes > Polyporales > Phanerochaetaceae > Phlebiopsis > Phlebiopsis flavidoalba. Next base: position 191,009 of record JAOCPU010000041.1, on the reverse strand, counting down.
ACACGGAGATTTTGACCGTCCACAACTCGTATAGGCGAACGGTGTCGACCCAAGAGAGAGGGTGATTGACAACAGTTTGATTGGAGGTCAAACTGAGAGCTAAGTGTCAGCTGCTTTTCTTTAAAGGGCTCAGACTGAGAAGTCACCTCGAGCCGACTTCTGCTGCTTTTTGGTTCCAGGTGAAGCTACGTTCACTAATCGAAAAGGTCGCAGGGCTAAATAACGTGTTGTCAGCCCGAAGAGCGGGAACACTCAAGCAAGAAAAACTTACACCATAGATAGCGTAGGCGTTCTGAGCCACTTCCCCCCGCAAATCCATAGTAAACTCGCCCAGCGAAATCGTGTCCGGTACAAAGCTTCGTCTATTCACCGACCCGACCGAAGCTGGGTGATTGGTACCGATAACTGTAGTGTTTTTAAAAGTGACGTGGGTGGACGAAGCTTGCGCGTCCGAATGGACGTTATAACGCACAGGTTGTATCCCCGCATCGCGGACGACTTATGGTGTGGTGTTTGTGCACGCAATCCTTCTCGAATTGCAGGACTACGACTGTTTTGTCGGAGTTTGGGATCATGAGTAGCGCGTAAGCGGATGGGTCGACGAGAGTGAGTTGTGATTCCATGTTGGGAGAGGTCGGCAGGGTGAGGAAGTGGAGTGCCCGTACTCGTCGAACGGTGTATCTTTATACTCCACGGGAGACCCAGCGTTTGCAGCGATAGGGGTCGCCGCCAACTGCAGCTATCGTTGGTGTGGATTGTACATGCTGGATCCATACTTCGGTAGCGACCACCTATTGGTCAGCAGGCAGGATCAATATGGTGAGGTAGCAGCGGCAAAGGCATGGCTCACCGTTATCAGGGGCACAGAGGGCTATCCTACTGCTACTCGTACAGCGTTCATGGGAGTGGGAAGAGAAAGGTGATCGAGATACCATGTCACTGTGGTCTTTATCGCGGTTTTTGCATGATTTTAGTCATAAAGGTACGATAGCGGTGTACCGGTCCCGACCATGAGCGAGTCAACCGTTGGTTTCTGGAAAATCGGTGCCGTCAAACATGACGGAAATTCGGCTCTTCATTTCGAAAGACGATGTTTTGAAAGCGCAATATGGGTGGAGTCAGAAGGACCAAGTCATGTGGTGTTCAATGCTGATAGCGTACCGCTTAGGTGTCGTCTGCTAGTCTCGCAAGCTGCTCGGCCTGAGGAAGGTTCAAAAGTTTGTTGTAGTGAGAGTTGTGTTTGTGAATATCTTAAAAGTTATTCATACCTTGTTCGAGTCGACCACCTAATATTTATCGGAGAGTGACTTTGAGAGCAAATCAAGTAAGAACCTTCGAAATATGCCGTGGCGCAATTTTGTGCGTTGCATTGCAATTGAGACTAAGATAGATGTGACACCAAGGCGCTGTGCCCTAATGGGCTCAAGTGCTTAACTTTCTTGAACCTAATATGCCTATGCGAGTCATACCTCGCGCTCCGATGAAATCGCCCAAGGGTCTCATTGAAATTGTTGGTCGGCAAACTTGAGCTCAATGAAGGGGACGCGTCTCTTTCGTGCCACGGCCCGGCCGCCTCGCTTCATTTCGAGCCCGACCCGACTATGGCGGTTTCGTTTAAATGCAATTTCTCGAAAAAATTTCGACGCTTCTAGACACGAATCATACACAAACCTACTATGTTTGCGTTCCGCAAGGTTTGGGGTACTCAAACACCATGGGCGTCGAAGCTAGTATCGCCGGAACTTGGAAGGTTGTGGCCGCCTGACTGTGACATTTCAATCTCCGCAGTGATGTGTGGTGGGTCCGCTTATGGCAACTGCTGTTGAAATGGCTCTACCACCGACGCTCACCGTCTCAACCAGGCACAACGTCGGACAATCTCTCGCTCCTACAGGCCGTTTGGCTTGAGATTGAAAATTTACCTGGGGCACTGTCAGCAACACATGCTTCCAAAAGAACTCCTGTTGCTCCTTGGATATGCCCTTGATGAGGAAGGAGACTTGCAGGGCGCGCTGAAGAAAGAGCATGGTGAGAGTCAAAACTGAGCCATGCCCATCATGTGCACTCTCTCACCGGCATTTTAAAGATCAGCTAGATGATGAATATATTGACAGGTTTGAGATTCTTTTTTGACGATAACCTTATCCTAGCCGCCCACTCGACCTGGTCGATCGGCGCGACAACGGTAATCTTCCGAATTCTGATCTTTGTTTGAGGTATGACTAAACGTCAAGACGCAGTGATTAAATTCAAAACACCTTGGGGCCACTCCACGGTACCAAGTGCTCGGATCGACATCGACGTACTCCGTGTTTTTGGGTGACCCCCAAAACAAGACACCCACGTATTGCACATGTCCGTCCTTCGCATTCTCCGTTCCTCATAACGGACGCACAGTACATGGTAAGATCTAATTTATTAATTTAAGCTCGTTGTCTCAAACTTTCCAGTGCAAGCATCTCCTTGCTGTCTTTTTGTCGCGTCGTTTGGGAAAGTGCATTGAGCGGCCTGTCAGCCCGCATGACTTGATACAGATATTGCGCGGTAGTACATAGTGAGGGCTCTTCTAACTAACGTTCAAAATAATATCCGAATTTGTCACAATACGTACCCCTCGTAATACAAGCTTGTTTGACGTTCAAGTAAGTACTCGACCCAAAAGTTGGCCACAGCTGGCTCCAGCGCCTATCAAACGCGCGGGGCCACGTGGGCCAAGACTAGTGTTTACCTCTCCTGCTTTCCGGTTTCCACAACCTACGTCCCGCTCGCATCTGTGTTCCCACTATTCGCCGACCCAGAATATATTCAAGGATATCTTTTGTCTTATGATTGACATGAACTCGGCATGACATCTACCAACGCTGGACCTTCTCGCCGACCTCGTTCTCCTCCTATTTCGGATGGCATTCCCGCCGTACCTTCCGATATCACATTCACGCCGATTCAAGCCGCGCCATTCGCGAACTATGTTTGAAGATCTCGAGGTCTTACATGGGAAATACTCAACGCTCGATGAACAACTATGTCCACCGTCCAGGACACCGTCACCAACCCCGGAACCACCTCGTAACGATACCTTGAGGACCGGGCTCAAGGACGCTATAAAGTACGCAGGTTTCAATCCCATGAGTTCAAGGTGGAACAAGGTACACAGTGCTCTGAGAACTACGTCTACAAGTCGACGGTATTGTGGCGTGGCCGACGGAATACGGCTGGGGGAGAAGGTGGAGGTGGAGGTCGGACGATACAAGTTTGTGCTACCGGACACGGATGAGGAGTGGAAGCAGTGCGAGGAGAAATGGGAGAGGAGATTTGAGAAGTCTCCTACGCCACAAACCCGAACGTCCAAGTTCTTTCCCCCCGGAAATGAGCAGCCCAAGCCATCATCCAAGGCCGAGCTCGTGCGAGATAGAGTCAAAGCATGGCAAGCCAACGTTGTTTTCTGTGGTTCCGAATAACTCGGAAACCGCATCTGCGGCTGATGCCCCGGATCCCCCCGAGCTCCTCCAAGGGGAAAGGGAAGGAAACCCAATCGAAGAGGCAGTCACCTCTGCCATTCTCCGTGGCCAAACGTTATGCGACCACCGTGACGGCCGAAAAGCCCACAGAAAGCACAGCTATTGGCGAGAAGGCCTCCAGCGATCGTTCTCCATCCCGCCGCTCCCCTGGTGCGCGCGATCATGACCCGCCCCGATCATCCAAGGAGAATCGCGGACCTGTCCGAAATGGTGTGATTCTACACATGCTTGTTCTCATGTGCGGTGCTAATATTACAAAGGAGTATATCCCTCCATCTTTCCCACAGCAGCTCGTTACATCCGACGCCCGCCATACCGGGGAAAGGGGCCGTGATACCCAAAAAAAAACGAAACCACCTCCCATTCTCCACTGGCCGAATACGTCTTCGTCGTCTTTCTTCACCGCTGCTACCCAATCAATCCTTGGAACGCATACCACCTCCGTTAGCTTCCTCCTCCAGCTTACCGCAATTAAATCCAACCCTCTCCACGTGCGGAGAAACGAGCCCGCCCGATAACCCCACCGTCCGAAGCATCTCCGCGTGCCACAGCAGCAAAGAAAGCGAAGACCCACGCGGAAAGCGAGTCTTCAGCAAATGCTCCGCCAAGGCCAGCCACGCCCCCGAATCTTACATCTCCGTCGCAGACTCCACTGCGGCCGACCTCATCGGGCAAGGGGCTTGGAAATGCAAAGGGTCTTCCTGTGCCATCACACCCACACACAAAGCGGCTGCCCACGATCACCGAGCTCCTAGCTTCTTCAAGGAGGTCGCGACCAGCGTACTCGCGGCCACGCCCGCCATCACGCAAAGCTAGGTCCGCAGCGACGACGCCGGCGCCGGGACGACCGCGGGAATGCGCGGGAAGGGTCATTGCGTGCGTGCGGAAAGAACTGCCCGCAGTGGGTGAGGAGCGCGAGGTATCGCCCGCGCCAAACAGCGGCGAGTCGTGCGCGCACGCTTTCTTCTCCGTCGCCCCTACGCCTCCGGGGTCGTCAGGGGCTCCGCCATCAGTCCGTGGTGCGCGACCGCCCGCGCTCGGGCCAATATCTCCAAACAAGCTGTTCGCGAAGCACGGCGATTTTGCGCCGCCGTTCGCGTCGACGCAGGCTGCGGGGCGGGTTTTTTGGAGACATCGCGGCGAGTCCAGCCACCCGCGGTGGTCCCTGGGCTGGGCTCTCACGAGCAGGCAGTGGTGTACCAGGCATGGGATATAAGCTCGCACTAGTGTTTGATGTCGAAAGAGGCAAGTCGGGATGGTCAGTGATTTATTTGGAGGAAGGATGTCGACTTCGACGGCTGGCTTCGTGACATACCTGAAGTGGAGAGGCCGAGAGGTGATTCTATTGGTGATGCTGGGGGGTAGACCGAGGAAAGGCGCGTGGTATCGTCCTGTTTTAAGCTGGATTACATGATATTATTAGTATTCTATGCAATGTCTTAAGTTCTTGCAATGGCGGGATACCGCCTGACGGGATCGCTTTTTTTTTTTTTACTTTATCTCGAGATTTTTTTAGACCCCGATAACTAGCACTTCTCGCGTTATGACTCATGGAGCACCACGGCTGGCGACTGAGCAATCCACGCTTCCTCCAACATTCTGAACACCGCTTGGAACAATCTGCCCTTCTCCATACATTATTTTGCTCCGCCGAAAGGACCGTTGAATTGCGGCGGAGGCGCAATATTCACGGCGAACATGCGGCGGCATAGCGGGCACGAGGAATTTCCCAAATACTACCATGAACTCAGACCCCAGTCGGTGTTGGTAGAATGCACTTTCCAGCGGTTCGACCGATCATCTGTCATCGTTATTGCAAGGTATTTCAAGTGGCAATCACATGCTTGCGCAAGAATAAAGTGGAACATCACGATGGTAAATACGGCATGGACGTTTCTACGTGTATCCAACAGGAAATATAGTGGTTTCATGCCAACTTTAGTCCGGATTGACTAACCCCGGATAGCCATGGCAAATTAACGTAGTCAGTGAGCTCAGATAACAGCGAGGGGCCGCACCGACCGTCTTGCACTTGTCCTAGGAAATGGATTCAACTCGAAAAGGTAAAAATCTCCCGCTCTACATAGATACCGATGCTCGAAGTGTGCCGGGCGCCGCAGCCACGTAGAACCAAGAATCACGCGAAAGCGACACGTCTTGTCTTCTTGATGGATCAGCCTGCGAGGACTCTCCACCGCCGTTGCTCTCGACAGATTGATCTGTTTGTCGTTTCCGCGCCTTAATCTTGTCTTTCTTCGCACGAGCCCTTTCCGCTTTGATTGAGGCTTTGACCTCTTTCTGACAGACGTCAGCATGTCGTAAATGCTTAGAAACCACAACATGGCGCATACTAATTTTTCCTTGGAGGTTGTCTTGGGCTTAGAGGTCCGCGTGGGTGCCTATAGACATCACCGAATTTGAGAGACGGCTCTCAGCGGATCATGACGTTGCACACACACCTGTGCGTGACGATTACGTCTCTCAACTTTGTCTCTAGCCGTCCCTTCTTGTTTATCAACAATGATGGAGGCGAGTTGCAGTGCCGGTGTCCTGGAAAGTCGGACGTCAGCTTTAGGCAGGAGAGAACGACGCTAAAAAATGCAACTCAGCCTGTACCATACCTTTTGCTCCACGAACTTCTTGTGCTGCTTTCCTTTTCCTTTTGTGGTAGATTTCTCTTGACAGGCATCTTATAACAACGACGTGGAAATACGCGAATGTTTAGTACGAAGTTGGAGGTGACCCAAAAAATGGCAAGTAAGAATCAGAAATGAATCGACGCTAACGCCGGTACAAATAAGTACAAACAAAGGCTGTGGCCGCCGGCCGGTGGCTCAGTCTGTGATCGTTGTTGAGCGACACAGCTCATGGTCTAGTTCTCACTCATAATAATTTCAAGGTACATTTTCTCCAAATTTGCTGCAGTGCAACCAATTAAGTTGTTGTCATCATTATAGAATCCTGGCATGTCCGCGTTTCAACAGACACGACCGCAGTGACCGTTGGCACTGATTTGACTCGAGTTGGACCGTGCCCTCGAGGCAAGCCTGTTACGCAGCACAAGTATCATCGAAATCAACGTGTCGGGTGTACGCGTGTAACGGCTGCTACCGTGAATATCCAGGTAACTGTGTTATGCTTTGATGCGCGGCCCCCCAGCAGTGACCCGGACTTAATACCAAAATGCGTTCGGTTGTCGATGCCGCGGTAAAATCCTCCGGTGAGTGGCACGCCAATTGGCCGTATAACCGTTATGAGCTGAGGCTATATGTCCGCCTAGTAACTTTCCCATATTTGTTTAGCTGTGGCGCCCGTCCTCCTCGAGGGGGCGGCTCAGCGGGCGGCCCTCGGACGAGCCAACACTGCATGCCATACATGTCTAGGGTGCTCACACTGTCCAGACATGTGTCCTCCGTTATTTCCTCAAATGTGATTGCGATGTTCACGGAGTCGAGGGCCGACATCCCCATGGCCTTCCTCGTATAAAGCCACCTCTGGACCTGTCGAAAGGGTACACAACACCCCTCCTACACAGATTCAAACAAAACAAGCACTCTTCCACTCACGAAATGTGCCATCGTCGCCATAGTAGTACAGCATAACCGTAGTGAAATTTTATTCTCTACTAACAGAGTAATTTCCGCAGAGTATGCTTCGTTTACACTCGCTGTGGACACGCCTACGCCATGGTATGGTCCGCATCTATTATAGTCGTTTTCTACTCTCACACTTTCCGACCAGCCCGACGAAGTGGTCAGTGTAGATTATTCGCCCGTTGTTTTTGCCGATCACCGAACAGCTATCATAGATCTCGTGCGAGAGCTCCCGCTGCAAATTCAGCCCGTGCCATCCACCTTCCTGCTACGGCGAAAAGTGCAAGAAGGCTTGCTGGCAGTAGTAAGACATTCCCGCCCGAGCTCGCCACCATCACTGACAGAGTTTCCCTGCGCATCAAGCCGCCAGCCTTCTCAACAGTATTGTAGGTTTTTTAGCAGTGCCCTGCTTCTGCTTCTTGCGATTGCTCATGTTGCGCCGAAGCTCCTCAGATCCCCGAGCCCTGCCCCCAACTGCGGAGGCGCAAATAGATCGGGGACGCCCTCCGAGAACGTTCCCACGTATAGCCATCGTCATTTTCGGAGGATTTCCAGTCAGATAAAGTTCAGGATTGTAGGGCTTAATCATAGGACTTTTCGGCTTCTGTAGCTATTCACGAAATGGACTCATCATGACTCTTTCCATATTAATACCTTTCACTGTATAATAATATCGGGAATATTGTTACACCATGATTCATAAAATCATTAAATGGGTTCCTGTGAAGACAACACGAAAAGCGACGGAGTAAGCGATATGTAGCGATAATACAATACGACCAGACCTGCACGCAAGGCATATACTATAACCCATGCGAAGTTACGAAGTGCATGAAGCCCATGATCAGATGAGATGCATAAGCGCACAGCCTCAGACGGCCATACTATGTATCCCGACCCTCGTCGCCCCCCTACCCGTCTCGTATGCGAAAACTTGTGTGCGCAACGCTGCGGCCGCCGGCCCTCTGTACTCACCCAGTCCGTCGCGCTCGCAGGGCGGTGAGCTCCTAGCGACTTTCGCCGTCGGCTTGAGTGCCATCACTCTCTTCCCCGCATCGTCCGCCGGTACGTGCGCACGCGATCTTCTTCCGTTTCACGCCCACGACGGGCGGGGGCTTGAGATTTTGAGTCACCGGATGAGCTTGACGTTATGCCGTTGCTCTGGCCCTCAATCGATCGCCGGGGAGCGTGGTCCAGTGCTGAACTCGGGCGCCTGCTGCTGGGACTTTGGTGGCGGGGCAGGATCAGGTTTGCGCATTTTCCTGAATGTAATGTTAGAGTGAGATCATCACAAAGAGGCTGTCTTCCGTGACGTAACGTATTGAGTTTAGGTTCGGCGTAATTGATGCTCTTCCTGACGCGTCGTTCACGGCCCCCTACCTCGGAGTCCGTGGGGAGTTCGGGCTCGGGGGGCGGTGTTGCACTGGAGCTTCGAGGCGTGGGCAGATAGGGGTTAGTCGAAGATTTTGGGATGGGCGTGGTCAGGAATGATCTGGTTGAGCTTGATGATGGAGCGGACGAAGACGCGACGTCGATGATAGAATTTCGTTGTCGTTCGCGGTCTACAATAGAACCCATAATGAGATTTACTCACGAATAAATGAAGACTCCGGACCTTTGTAATTTACCGTGGGTGGAATCTATGGTGGCCAGGAGAGGGCCGAGGAGGAGGGGAGTTTGTGACATCTTTTAGCTTCGGCTTCTTACCATCGTAAGAGCTTGGCCCAGGCGCACCATCTGTGTCCTTTGCTCTCCTCCTCTCTCGCTCCCTCTTTCCACCATCCACCAGCTCGCGCTCGACACCATCCTCCCTCTCTCTGGGTCTCTTGATCTTCTCCCTGTGCACCACACTCAGCGGGATAGGCTCTTCATCGTCTTCATCCTCGTTATAATGCTGCATTGCCCCATTCATTGCCATGACCTCATCCGCTGCTTCCTCCAGCCCTAGCATCCCTGCGAAGTGGTGAGCCAAACGCAGGACTTGGTGGCCGTCGGTGTCATCAGCTCTGTCTGTGGCCCCTTTGGCGTCATAGTTGTGATCGACATTGTCGTGGTCAAGGTTGAGTCCCAACTCTGTCGTCGTGTTGGCTTCTTCTTTCCAGCTTTGCTTAGTTGTTCGTCAAAGTCTGAGGGTCCTTCAGTACCGGATGCAACGTGGATAGGAGGGGGAGGCGAGAACTGCTGGCGGTGGCTCCTGAACTTGAGGAACGTGACTTGGATTTCCGTCGTACTGGAGTGGGCCTCGGTAAAAAAATCATCATCTCCTATCGCTTCCTCTTCTCCTCGAAGATTCCAGGGATGTGTAGGTGGTCGAGCTATTCGGTTAGCGGGTGGGGATGCGTTTAGGGTCGATAGTGGGGCGTCGTGCACGAGGTGGCGCTTGTACGGGGTCAGGTTCCGGCGAGGCAATGGCTTGTGGGGAATGTGGTATGACTTGCGAATGTGACCCACAATGCTTCATGAGAGCATGGGTCTGTGACCAGGATCTGCGTTAATTCCACAGGAATGCGCGTCAGATGTGAACTCACTGCACTCTCAGTATCTATGAGAATCTTCCTCGACTTCTCCCGTTGCCTTCTTGAGTTGGGCAAACGAGCGCAATCCCCTCCGAGGCGCGCATCGCAAGTTCTCGACCTGAAGTATAGATATCTGCGCGTTCAATTCTTCAATGCGAACGCTGAGTGTCGAGTTCAATCTATAGAGAGACTTAGACACTTGAAGAAAGGGGTGCAATAGAAACATCTTTCGTGATATGTTTTGTTGGTGGCGAGGAGGAAACTTCTTCTTGACTGCCGTTGGAGCGTAGTTGTAAACAAGCTATGCAACGTTACATGCACTACAGTGCTACTCACAAGTCTCAAATTCCAGTAGGGCATCATTCTGTCGACCATCTACTGATACTCTCGACTGTCTCCTGCTCATCGTCGTGGGTGTCGTCGGGCGACGGCGCTAGCCGCAGTGGATGGTCGTGAACAAGATGGGTATTGTTCAGTATGGTTCGCGTCGCGTGTGGCCGGTCCGCTTCACGGGCGTTTATCAATTCCACGTGAACCGGTCCACCACATCCCATGCGCATCAGCGACGCCTTCATTTTGTGTCAGCAGGACGTAAGTACGAGGTTGTAAACAAGGTAGGAGGAGAGGTTCTGAAAAATAAGAATTTGAACAACACATGGCCAGACGAAATTGATTTGAAATATATGTTTATGACACGCTCTGAATCACCTGATAGGGTGCCACATAATCCACCGTGCCAAGAATAACTACACCAGTAAGCATCTATGTTCATACGACCTAAGCTTACACTAGTATAAAAAAGCATAACGCCCATGAAACGTCATCGTGAATACATGTATGCTTGCGCCAGAGTTCGAGACGGAATAAATCAAACATCAATTGACGACTTGGATATGAAACGTTTTGAACGCTGAAGCTGTTTAATTGCGAATGGACCGGCGGTCTGTTATTATTGGTCTTGTCATTTATGTTGAATACATGGTAGCTTGAAGGTGACACATATAATGCAACTCAAACTGTACTTGCCACCATGCATGATAACATTATTCTTCTGTGGTCTGTAAACGGGGTTGTTGACGTTTCCGGAAAGTTGTTTGTCCTGTTGAAAGGCGGAATTACTCATTCCATGCTATCCATTAAGCTTTATCCTTCGTGCTACCGCCAGAAAACAGTTGGAAATGGAGGAGAGAGTGGGTCTTCACTGCACTCAGGGTAACCCTGAGGAAGCTGTCGTCGCTGAAGCATTAATTTATCATGGTCAGCCGTTCATGCATGTTTCATGTTCCAATATTTCAACTCCACCAGAAAAACCAACCCTATTACTGCGGCGGAATTACGCCATGACAACTTGAGGGGGAAACCCAGTTACTTGTCAAAAACTCGCCATGCTTGTCGTGTTGTCCGGTTCGGTTTCGGGTTGGCGCTGGCCGAAGTGCACCAGCCGCCACATAGCGGTGCGCGCATTAATTCGCGACTCCGCCGCGTACCATGACTACTCGCGTTCCTGACGCGCCAATTCATGATACAGATACGCGTTATGTTCAACATTTCGCCTTCGCCGCATTGATTCACCCATGACATAGGTGGAATGTTTTAAGCCTCGCGCTCCGCCGCCAGCCGGCCTCCGCGGCGTTGTCGCCACAAATGATGCTATGAACACGGGTTTGTTTTGCGCAATATGTAACACAGCGTACGCTAAATCTCTTATGGCCGCCATCGTTTGATTTTGACACCGTATCCGAGTTTCGCGACTTCCAATGATGACAGATGGGCGTGTGGGGTGGACCAGTTTGCTTTTTCTAGCCCAAAATCATTCCGATGATCAAGATATATGGTCTTCAAATGTTCAAACGAACATATAAGTTGAAAACAAAATGTGAGACGGAAGTTGAAGTGCTATGCATTTGTATACTTGTGTGTGTGTGTCACCATTGTGACATGTGGATATCGACTAAGATTCGCTTATAGGCACCATTCTCCTCATCCTCGACACGCTTCGCATCAAGCTTCTTATCTGGAATCTAAACACGTTAGCTAGATTCAGAGCTTTGCGCCTCATGATTTCACATCGCTCACCGCGGTAACACGGGCTACATACGCGCCCACCGCGGCGCATACAGCGAATATAAACACCTTGTGTATGCTTTCCGCGTACAGAGTCTCTTGCGATGGCGTTGCAAGTCGGGCGGAAGACGGGGGACTGATTTTGCAGACCGACGAATCTTCTGTATGATCTTTAAGAGCTGGTAAGTAAACTTTTATGCCAAGTGGAAGGTGAGTGCCGAGAGCTACCTGTTCAGCATTATCTCCATGTACACGTTCCCACAGCTTGTCATTCAGTTCGGCTTGGAATATAGCGGAAGATATGGCTACCCCTGCAACCTGGCCTATTGTCGTGGTTGAATAAGTCAGACCAAGTTAGATATCATCTCGTGGAAACACGAACCAAGACCGCGGAACAGTTGTCCGAATCCCGTCCCTACAGCTATACATGACTCTGATGGCCAGTATATATGAGCGCATGCTAACGTACTCGTGAACTGATAACATACCCGGCAGATGAGCTAATCGAGCGATTGTGAGAGCTTGTAAGGCAACTCCATTTCCGAACCCTAATGGGGATCTGCCATGGTCGCGGTGTCTTATCAGCCAATGGATACACCTGCTGAGATATATACTTGGACAAAACCCCTTTTTTTGACGGTACAATGTTGAGCCAAAGCTGAAGCGGACTCGAGTCCTCTCTCATCGTGCTGAGGGAGCACTGTTCCCACGATCGCAAGGGAGCCGAAGGACAGGTCGAGTATCTTGTAGACACCCTAAGATGAATGGCGATGCTGAACAAAAACATGAAGACGTCTGTTCAGCTAGATTGAGTAAACAATATAGCGGGACGCCTACCCGGCAAATAAAGACCCTGCGGAGAACGAGACACCATTTGGGATAAGATGGTGCACCTACATAGACCTCATCATCAGCACGACTAATTATTGAACTAATTTCTGCGACTCACCTGCACGCCCGGCGCTATCTAAACGTACTGTGCGGAACCACATTGGGAAATAATACAAGACTGCGAAATTGCACATTGCTATGCAGAAGTTGCTGATCCCTACCAACAGCGGAACCTTTTGCTTGAGAAGGAAGGGGGCGAGTACTGGGTTTTCGCGCGCCAGACATAGTTCGAATGTAACGAATGCGATGCCCAGAAATAAGGCTGCAATGAAGAACCAGTAGACACGAGGATTCGACCACTGAGATTGAGGATTAGTTTGAGATACGCTCGTAAACAAGTATTACGTACCGCCAAATAGTCGTTCGCGTGGTAGCTTAAAAAAATAAGAGGAAACAAAGCACCTATCATGATGAGCGACAAGGTCTACGGAAATATGAAGATGCTCACGCTTCCTAAAAGCAGCAGAGTACCCAGTAAGATCTATCCTTCGTGACAAGTCCTTGATATTCTTTCCATCCGGGCGCTGTGACAACATTCACTAAGAAACCGTCGCAGAGAGGATCCCCTTATACGTACCGAGTAGCGCAGATTGAACGCGATGAGAATGAAAGAAAGGCAGAACAGGGGTATCTGGACCAAAAATGTCCAACGCCAACCGAACCTACAAAAATCAATAACATCATGAAGGTAAATGCCAGACCAGAACCCACCGATCGCTGATGAAACCTCCAACAGGTCCACCGGCTCCCATCCCGATCTATAGGGAAGATGAATTTCATGACTGAATGATATCGAACTGATCGCTCACGCTGTTTGCACACCATGGCGAGCCCCTGGGTAAGTCCTCGAGACTGGATGGAAAATGTCAGCAAGACGCAAGGGATTGAATGAGTAAAGACATACCCTCAATTCGAACAGATCGCTAGTGACAATACTAGCCACAACCGCATTTCTGAGACTGGAATCGCGATCAAATTCTCGGCCGGACTTACGTGGCGGTTATCATAATCCCTCCACCTCCAAGCCCCCGCGATCTGGACATCTTGAGTAAATATACATCAGCACAGAAAGTTCTCTTACAAATCGAGCTATGATCAACGTGATCATATTTCTCGACATAGCGCTCGCAATACAGCCGAGCATCGAGAGAAACGACAGCTGTCTGAACGGCCGCTCTGCGGCCAATGATGTCACAAAGCCTGCCGTACAGTGGAGTGAACGTGCATGTTGCCAGCAGATATCTGACACGTCGGTCAGTATTATCTACGGGCCAGGAGGAAAACATTACAGACGATGTGCCCAGCCAGCTAGCCTGGTGAGATTGGTTGAATTCCGACGACATGTCGGAGAGGACTACGGTGATTCATGAGTATCAAAGTGGTCTCACGAAAATGTTAACGCGCCTGTGGCTACCAAGGTGGCTGCGATTGACATCAATCAATTCGCAGGAATCGACAGGAAATTTGAGATTGCTCACAGTTTGCGGACTGTAGACCCAACAGATGAATACAACGACATACACACGAGAATTACATGGCTTCCACGTACCGAGAGAAATGTTGCAAGCCATATTCCACACAAGATGGAATAGCGAGTCGTCCTTGAGCATTGCCGTCCACATTGCTGAGGCGCCCTGCTTATCAGCATCTTCATTCCGCAGCTCGGACAATAATGGGTCTCTTTCAGAGCCATCCCGCATGTCGACTTGAAAAAGTAGACCTAAAACCTCGGGTAAAATCGAGGGAGAATGAAACAACTTGACCTCGGACTAGTGTTTAGGAGAGAGAATGAGTTGAAGAGAAAGGGAGAAACGTTGCGCAGGGGAAGATTAAGGACGACAAAAAAAACGCCCCGCACGCTCCCACACCTTGCTCCATATCAACGTCAGGTTCAAGCAACACACCTGCCAAACTAGGAAGGTTCCGATCGTGATGTCAAGAAATACCATTTAGTCCGAAATTTGTGCAAAAAAAGAGAAATCTGCGAGAGTCTGCACTGCGTGCCTTGAGCAAACGTACAAGTGCACAAAAGCCTCTAGTTCGACGAGAAATGAACTCAAACACTACCTGCGACAGAAAGACTCCGTCGCGATCGCGACAACACCAGCGACGGCCGCGCCGAGAGCCTCCAATGTCGTCGTTTTTCCAAGTCCTGTCCTCCTTCAATGGACTCGTACGTAGACAAGCGTCTCCTTCTCTTGGGGAATCAATGTCGGGCGCACGGGCGCGACTTCTTCGTTTTCACTGGCAGGGTCTTCCTCGTCCACACGGTCTCTAGCGGGTTCTCGCGAATTCAGGATCGTTGTGTACGGATGGTGCACGCTCGGGTCCCGGCGTCCAAGTTCTTGTCGGGAATCTTCGCATAACGTCAGTCTAGACGGGGTAGTGGTAGCAAGATTTGACGCTTACGGGAAGTCGGGCCAGGTAAGCCAAGAATGTGAGTAGCAGGCTGCCATGATGAATACTGCGCGAAGGCTGATAGCGTACGAATCGCGAGCAGCCCGCTGCAAATCAGGGGGAAGTTGTGCCACCAAGGTCGCGGAATGTCTGATCTTCGTTATCCACTAGATGACATTCAGTGGTAAGTCACTGTGATGCGGAGACTGTGACTTTACCTCCTCTGCATCCTCCCTATGAATGCGCTTGTGAAGCTCAGAGTTGAGTATAGACTGGAAGAGTGCCGCAGATATGGCTACCCCTCCGACTTGACCAATGCCTCGGAAGAGCTGTCCAAAGCCAGTGCCCGACGGCGATTGCAGACTCTGATTATCGTCTTTTGAGCAACAATAAATTGAGACGTGTCAGATGGGAATTACGGGGAAGATGTGCCAGCAATGCGACTAGTTGGCTTGAGATTAGTACAAAAGCTTGTATATAGAAAGATGCCACGGTACATACTGAGCATAGTCTGTAAAACCACGGCGTTTCCGAAAACCCAGCGGCAACTACAATCCACGAAATTAGCAAAAATTCCCAGAACGAATGATAATATTACATACTATACTGAGCCACAGCTGAGCTGGAAAAGGCTGTGGGGAATCCTCCTCTCATCACACTCAGACAAATATCGCAGCAATGAAGGGAAACAACCCAAAGATGAGGTTCAAACGGCGATACTTGCCCGTACGGTGCATGATCCACCTGCATGAAAGTCAGTATATCAGACTTGAAGAACGGACGAGTCGACGCACCCCGCGAATAACGACCCACACGAGATTGATATACCGTTTGGGATAAGATGCGCGCCTGTGGGAAAGTCAGGTCTAGTTCCTCATGAATTGGTGTACACACGTACCAGCTTCGCTCGCGCTGGTCAACATAACTGTTTTGGAACCATGTTGGAAGTTGTACATGACCGTGAAATTGCAGGTAGCGACAAGGAAGTTGCTGATACCGACGAGTACGGGATGATCTTCTGTTTCAAGAGGAAGGGCGCCAGGACTGGCTCTGGGGCAACAAAGAGCTCCACGAGGATGAATACAATTGCGAAGGTTATCGCAGACGCTAGCGGGACATAGACAGCGGGCGACGACCACTGTGAAAGGATTTAGTTGAGTCAGAAGGGTGATCTAGTAAGCAGAAAAATTCGTACGGGGTACTCTTCGCTGAATCTTGTAGTCAAAAAGATGAGACACGACAGGACCTATGCAAAGTCAGTCTTTTGTCTCGTTGCATGCACTACGATCCAAGCTCACAGAAAATAGTAGGGTTGTGAGACTACCAGCATAGTCAATTCGCTTCAGTACTTCCTTCACGCTCCTTACTTTTTTGCCCAGTCTAGAATAGGTACATTAGATTTTGGTCCGCGGAGATGCACATTGGTACCTACTGGTGTTACGTATCGTAGGTTGATGGAGGTCATGAGTAGCGACATCAAGAACAGAGGTAGCTGCAAGAGGAATGCCCATCGCCAACCAAGACTACGAGTTAAGTTAGCAGTCACATTACGGGCATCAGAGGCATCATGAGGCTCACCGGTCGCTTACATATCCTCCCAGGGGTCCGCCGAGGCCCATGCCGAGCTGATGGACCATTGTTCAAGGCTACCCATTGATAAAAAGAGAAATGAACTGACACTGTTGAATACAGCAGCGACCACCTTGGGTGAGCCCTCTTTTCCTGAGGAAAGACGTTAGTGTGAGAATCTGACTAAAAATAGCAGACAATGCCACCAACCCTCAAGCTATACATGTCGCTTGTTATGATCCTATTCAACCCATGAGCATTCAACTGAAAGGGGATCGTAGCATGACGTACGTCGCCGTGGTCATGATACCCCCTCCTCCCAATCCTCCAAGCTAGGCGGAATGGTAAGCGGATACATCGAGAGGGTCTCTTGTGACATACGAAGCGCGCCGCAATGAGCATCTCCATGTTACTGGAGAAGCCACAGGCGGCTGTGCCCCAGGGCGGCAAAGATGACTGCGGCCTGGTTGGCTCCACGGCGGCCCATGACATTGCAGAGTCGTCCGTACAGCGGCGTGAAGGTACATGTCGCGAGCAGGTAGCTATGAGGTGTGTTTTGTGTGAGCAGCTTTCGTTTAGAACAAGAATTTTGCGTACGCAGTGCCCTAGCCAGCTGGCTTGGTGCGACTTCTGGAACTCGGAGGAAATGCCCTGGGAGCACTAGACACGCGAGCAATGAGCGAGCCCGTAAGACCTCGTATGTGATTATCAAACATACGAGTAGCAACAAGAGTAGCTTTTCAGCATATGTTAGTCTCAGCCTTTCTGGACAAGTTGCACAACACGCACTGTTTCAAAGACTTCACGATAAAAGTCGTCGGAAGGAGGTTACAGTGCTAAGCATTCTAATCATTCGACAGCACAGATTGTGAGAGAGAGTCTACACACAGATAGAAAGGTTGCAGCCCATATTCCAGCCAAGATTCCGTACCGGCGTGCGTGTTACGCGATATCTCCAACGGGCCCTGCTTGTAGTTTCTTGCCATCCTCTCGCTGCTCGTCCCCCTCCGAGCGCGGCTGCAAGAGCGGTTCGTGCTCTGAGCCTCTTATATCTGGCATAGTTCAAGCAAGAGAGGAATGAAGAATATGTTTGAGAGTTCGTGGCGAGTACTGTACAGTTCGTGAATCGTAAGAGAGTCGTTAGGCGTCGTGCTCGCCGACGTTTCAGGACAAGATGTGTGAGCGCCCGACCTTGGTCCGTCTCGGCTGGGACGCTCCTGGCGCATCAAACGCCACCAAGGCGGGCGCTGACGAATGCTGACATAATCTGCCCGCCAATGAGCGCACTTGACTTTGTTTTTCCTCGTTCAATTCACTCGAGCTCATGAAGGCAAGCCTTACATTTATTTGAAAGACGCTGAAAGCATTGGGCCACTCAAAACTAAAGGTAGGAACTATAGCATCGCCCAGTATACGAGGGGCGACACATTTGTTTGACAGCCTTTGTTCCCGACCCTAGCAACGTTCTGGGGTAGAGGTGGGTCTGTGCACAAACAGCGACCCCAGTCTACAATTCTGCAGTCTCAGCAAAGATTTGACTGTCTATGAGCATATTCTTGGTGCAAACTTAGGAACAGGCTTAGGTTCTACGCAAACGAGTAGTATTCTTCAACAAAGGGTAGTATGTCACCACTACGCTGAAAGCAGTGGGTTTGTGGCGGAGATTGTCGCGTGCCATGTGTGTCTGGTTTCCAGTACAATGACCCGATGGGATCGGGATTGGCCACCCGGTGGTCAGAAGCTAGCTGGGTCCGTTCACAGCACAAATGCAGGCAAGTCAAATGATGCCACTCCTTGTACAACTCTCTCTCAACCATGACTATCCCTCACTCTCAGAGCGCTCCGCCGGCTGGCTCTCCGGCTGCTGCCTCTACAATGCATGATCAACTTCTGACACTCTTGTCGTGGCCTGAAGAACGGAAATCTATCGTGTGGTTTGGCCAATTAATTGAAGTCGTGCTTAACCAGGTATGTAGCCGAACGCTTTCACAAATGGTGAATATCAGCCTGACATCTCATGTTTTTAGACTGTCTTTACACCACCTGTACGTATGAGTGTGGCTTGAATGATGTCAAACTCAAACCCTAGTGTTGTTTACAGCCCTCCCCCGAAGAAATGTAAAGAACCACCTACCCGGACAGAGGTACGTGGGGTACTATCTTGCTATATAATCTTCCTAACTCATTAGCGTACCTCAGGAGGACGCGAGGAAAGAGGTGAGCCAATCGTTGACATTTCAATGCTCGTTTGCTGATGCACGAATACCAGCATGATGAATTTGTTGCCCGGTATCAGTCGCTCAAGCCAAGTCAAGAGCTTTTTGGAATGGGGACTTGGTTGAAGTCTGTCAAACCACGAGCTCAACTCTATAAAACCATGGGAGAATCCTTCCAAAGAGTTCGTTTTAGAATCTGTCACTGTATCAAGCGGAAATAAGCGGGAGGCTGCCGAGGACTTCTCACTACAGGAAATGCAGAAGAGGCAGCGAATTGCTATGGTAAGTGTGGCATGCACTTTGTCGTCTACTCATGCTCTAACATTCGTCCGGCAGGATACTGCCAAGCAGCAACCACAACCCTCGACGTCTGGGCGTGCTGGTCCATCCATGGCGGTTGCTCCCCCCAACATCCCACGTTGAACATATCAGAGCCTCGTCCGGTCGTCCCTCTCCCCCGGCGCATAACGGCCGACATGGAACCTCAAATCCACCGCAGGAACTCTCCCGCGGTCCAGTACATGTCTCCAGCTGCTCAGGTACGCGTGGCTAGCCGCACTGGTACACCCTCAGACCTCAACGCCTGGCCACCTTCGCGGTCCACACACGCCTTCGAGCATGCTCGGCGCGCCTTCCCCATCCGTACCCACTCCGCCCACAGGACCTTACCGTTCGCAGCACCAAGGGGTCGTATCAGTACCCCCTCGTGTACCTCAGCCTCCAAAATTTGCGATCTGCGCCCATGAACCCTGGACCAGCCTCATTCGAAGACCCGCCAGCCACGCTGGTACCTGTCGCGCAGATTTCGAACGCTCGGCGAGAGTCAGGGCCCACACACTCCGTCGAATATTTCTGGCTTGCTATCACCCCTCGTCCTCTCTGCCCAGCCGGCGGGACCTTCCCACCCGTCGAGGGGTCGTACAATCACACCTCGTATTCCTCAGGCTCCACAGCTACTACACGCCGCCCCCATACGCTCTCAAAGATCCTCTAGTCGCTCTAACACACCACACTTTTACGGCCTAGCCGCATCCCATGGTTCCTTCGCAAAGGCTAGCCGTGCCCCAAATTTCGCGGACGGCGAGGAGCCGCTCAAACACTCCTGTCAACTACCCACCCCCTCGAGGCTACTCACAACACCCGTCTGCTCAGGCTTCATCAAGTCGTTTCGGTGCCCCACGCGTGATGGATCCCACTATGCGGGCCGTGACACCGCACCATACACCGCACCCCCAAGAACCCCCCACCCTTGAGCAGAGCACAAATGGACATGCTCAAGTCCCGATGCAGTACGGTCCCATACCATAACATGATGGGGGTGACCACACCTTCCGACGGCTCGCCTCCCCGCTACGCGTACCCACGCTTCGCGACCCCGCACAGCCAGATCGCCGAGAACTCCGCATATCAGCACCCTCCCACACCCGCTGCACAAGATCAGATGAAGCCGAAGCGTCAGCGTGCTACGCACAATCGGAGGACCCACAACGCGGGCCCCTCTCATCCACAAGTCGACCCGTCATCGCAGACGGCGCAGCATATTGCACTACGCCCATGGCATTCGACGGTGCAGGTCCCTCTTACGAACCCGCTTACGATGCGTACGCGCAGATGGCCACCCATCACAACAGGCTCTACCATATGCTGCCGATGGTTCAGGTTCTTTCCAACACCCAAGCTCGGAGACCCCCCGCGCAGATGGCTCCCCGTCATCGGGGCCCAACCATACACTGCCGACGGTTCAGGCTCTTCCAACACTCAAGCTCAGATGCCCACCGCGCAGATGGCTCAGCAGCAGCCACCTCAGCCGTACATGCAGGCACCCGTAGCTCGGGCCACTCTCACAGTCAAGCCCCAATTCCCGAAGCACAAGCAGAAATGCTCCCTCCGCGATTTGCTCATGGACTATCTCGACGCACCCGTGGACCAAGACCCTGGTTTCCAGCAAATGTGGGATCCGCAGGGATACATCCCAGACGACCAATTTCTCGAAGCGCTGCAGCAGTACATGTCTGAGCAGAAACGGGGAGGGCTTTGAGCCTGGTGCACCGGGAGGGTACATGGATGACCCAGAATTGTTTCAGTCGTTGTTCATGCCGGACGGGCCGGGTGGAGGGCATGGGTCCACACCCCAGTAAATATTTGACGTCGCGGGACGATGGATATACACAGCATTTGTACAATATAATTCGACACATCAGAGTATCCGCTTTTCTCTTTGTTTGTAGGAACACTGTACAAGTAGGTTCGTATTCAGGGGCATCTTCGAGACAGCTACATTCTGCTTCTCTTGTATCTACTCTAATTCTGCTTCGACAAGGGAACGGCCATTGAACATAGTCCATTTCTTGAGACTCATCAGCAACTATGGACTACGTTTCCATTTTTTCTTCCGTACATTCCAGTCTGCTCAACATACGCCATTGACAACAAGGTAGCGGGGACACTACTGCGCCAAACCTCGCACGAGAAGGGGGTCCGTTGTGGTTCCAGCGCTAATGGAAAAAGCCGTGGACCCCGTAGACTCGATACCGTCGCACCCAGTCGAGTAGAATTGTTGTGTGTCAGATGAATACCGTCAGGTACAGAGCTTTGTTTTCTCATGTTTTTTGTATTATAGCCGGAGCCTCAGCTCATACGAGATGATGTCCAGATACTATCAAGCAGCTCACTTTCGCTGGATTTTGCGGTAGGCACTTGGGCAGGACCCGAGAAGCAGGTGGCGACCACCGCCAGACGGCTGCAGCGCTTGCAAAACGGACCTCCCCTCGGGCTTATCGCTCGAATCTGGGCCCTCCAGGGTTTGACGGTGCGTTTCTTACACTGATACATTGTGAGAACATCATTGACGCTGCTGCGTATCTTTGCTCAGACAAAGGCATCGTCCGCTGTTGGACGGAGCTGCTGGCGCACCAGTGAGTTACACCATACTTGCTCCCACGCCATATAACAATTCGTCGTCCGTGAACAGAAACCTACGCCCGACTCTAGCAATCTTCGGGGTGTCCACGCCCCAGCCATGTTGCCATGCCATGGCCATTCATCAGCCAGTTTCGAAACCTTCGACGGCGACTACTCACACGCACAGCAGTGGATATTTACGCAATGAGCCACGGGACCCGTTGTCCGCGGCCGATGGAAGCTGATAGATCCCGGCGTCGCAGATACATAATTGTTGATTTTCACATTTTCAAAGTTATAGGTAAGGAGATCACTTACAGTAGCGCAATTGAAGCATATGCCGAATGCACGTTCTCTTACAGGATTCTAGTTACCGCAGATGACTTTTACCACAGGTAAGCTGATTTTCAAACCTCAAGTACAGCGTACGAAAGCATCGTAACAGCACTGCGTTGAACTTCAAGGCAGCAACCGACCCATGGATTTCATTTAGTGCAAAGACAGGACCGAGAAGACTATTTTCACAAAAGTAATTGCTGCCTTAAGATTACGCAAAAACATTGGGTTCGGGCCTTTCAGCGTTAACACCTGGCCTCTGGCCAAAAGATTTCCACATTTCGACCTTCGACCAAACGACTCTGGTCGTCACCGACGAATACTGTGATCACTTATGATCCACCCGACACGGCCCCCACCAAGGCGGCGTCCGCTTCCTCTGTGTCTCAGACTGAACATAGCAAATTCTGGCAAGTAGGAAGGCCCTTGGCGCACGACATAGACCGGTATAAAAACCTGGCTGAGCTCAGTTGGATTCGGCAGCACTTTACATTCACAAACCAAACTTCAGTCTTCACTTCGGACTCCTGTTAGTACTCTCTTCAACCATGCAGTTCGCAACCAAGTTCTCTTCCATCTCCTTTGGTTTCCTCGCTGCTTTGACCTTCGCTATCACCGCAAAACGGTGCTTCCGTGAGTGTATACCGTAAAATATGCCAAGCTTCAATCCTCTGACCGAAAATCGTGCCACCAGGTTGACCATCTCATTGCAAGAGATGCTACCAACGGCAACCCAGCCTGCCACTTACCTTGTCACTGAGACCCAGTTCAAGCATTGGTTGGCCACCACCGACGCTAATCTCACCTTCCACGGCGAGCCCATCGTAGACAACCCGCTCGCGAGTCGCGACATGCAGAAGCGCGACACCATGGTCACTTTCTGCGACAAGCGCGTCGATGACGTCTGCGGCGGCACCTGTAATGTTTACACCGGCGGCCCGACGTGCATCGATGCCAAAGGGCACCGCATGCCTCGCTGCGACCAACAACGTCGCCTTCTGTGACGGGGGCAACTGTGGTGGTAGCTGTAAATCAGCTCTCGACATGCGGTACCCACCTGGAGAATGGCTTCTTCTGCGCGACGCCTGGCACGAGTTCCATCGTTGTTAGCTCTCTGCTTGAGTGCAAAGACGTACGCAGACCTACTACCGCGACAAAGATGATATGAGCTGATACCTGTGTTCTCAGGCCACCTATTGCCCCGGAGCAATAGGAGATCGTCTCTGACCCCAACAATGGTGGTAATATCCTGGAAGGTATTACTGGCCGCGGCTTGGAAGTTGAAAGAGACAACTTTCGCGCACTGTCGTGTTTGTATGGATGACTTTGTAATGTATGAAGTTGTACTTAGACCTTCTTCCAATCATGCGGGAACCTGAGTGACCAGTCGTAGTAAGTTAGTGCAAGCATGCAAAAATACGGCATAGAACACAGCCCGCTATCATTAACCTATACCTATATATTAACCAGATGCCACGACTCTTCAAATTACCTTCACTCTCTTTCTTATTCACCGTGCTCCCAGACCTTCCTCATATCATCGCCATCACTCGCTTGGACCTTTTGTAGCTTCATATGATATCAGAGTATCTGCTGGGCTCATCAGCAACCCATGGACTACGTCTCCAATTCTTTTCTGTGAACCTTTCTGTCGAACGACGCGAATAACTCGGAGACACGTCCAACGGAGAGGGGGTGACAAGGTGTCACTAGGATTGTCGAGACCCCAAGGCAGCAGGCGTGCGAACGGCTTGCCAGCCTCGGCGGCCTCGGCGCAAGCCCGGTGACGCAGACTACGCTTAGCGCCCACAACTTACCCCTGCGAGGCCCAGTGAGCGCGGTCTCTTTCCGCTGTACATGATCTCCTGCCGGCTCTCCTGACGAGACACTCGTCGTAGAATATGTGAACCTCTCGCTACGCTCAGAAGGAACGTAAATATCCTGTTGTTGATGGCGATGGCCCGGCACACGTCTTGTAGGCAAACGACGACAGGCAAGTGTTACAATTAGAAGTATCTCTTGCGTTTTGTGTGTACTCATCATACGTAGCCATTTTGTGAAAAGCCTTGGGGATCAGCATAATTACAAATGCTGCTACCGAGTGCGAACTCCTCTAAGGAATAAGGAATTATCGGGTCCACCGTTTCTACTCTGGGTGGAACTCGCAACTGCAGGGTTAGCCAATTCGCCGTCAATGAAAGGGTACGTCCTCACTTGCGATTCGACCCAATTAGTTGACTGAACGGTCATAATATTATTATCTCCAAAGCTTACATTCGCGATACAAGTACATAATCGATAACTACGTTCACGAGGGGGTCAAGAATCAGATGCGTTCCAGCTGCCTTCCTCAATCACTTCCTCAACGGTCTCAATCTCTTCGCCCAAGGGCCCTCTTCGCGGGCATTCCTATATTCTTCATTCCAACTTCCTCTTCCACCTTCCCATGCGCTTCTTCGACAACGACGGCGACCCTGAGTTGCTGTCTCTCCTTGAAGTATCTTCGACGGACCCGCTGCCGCCTCTCACGTTGTCGGCGGCTGTCGCCTCTGTTATGGTCGTCTTCAATCGTCGCTCGCCCCGCAGTCTCGTCGTGAACACCGAACTGTTGTCTCACATATAGCGGCTGGCACCGGATTTGGTCTTTTTTACCGGTTTTTTTTTATGGTGAATCATTGTACGCTCCCTTATCGGCGCTTTCTTATGCGGAGGGATGAGAAGGCTTGAGCTGTTTTGTGAGCAGTATTCTTGCGTCCTCCTCCCCCCACGCGGCAAGTCTTCGCGAAAGCATCGCCAGTCGCCACCTCTCCAACCTCTTACAGCGCCGCCAAGAAAGCCTTGTTGTTGTGTCGTCGGGCTCTCCTCCTTTAAAACGGGGAGCGCGTCGTCGTCGCTAGTCGGGCTCCTCCTTGATCAAACCCTCCCTCTTGGCCACACAGGATTCCTCTGCTGGCTTGGCGAGGAGCTCGCCTCGGTGCGACTCGGATCCTAGGGGGGCTTTGATGCGGTGATATCATCCGTTTCTTGTAAGGGAACATTGCCAAAACGGGCGGATGTCCCCCTCTCAGCCCCTGATCCCAGTTTACAGGCGGGGTGGGGTTGGAAGATGTTCATCCATGCCGGGCACTGCTCTGTTTCAACTTGGTTTTACAGCCAGACTTGG
Source organism: Phlebiopsis flavidoalba (assembly GCA_035772785.1). Lineage (NCBI taxonomy): Eukaryota > Fungi > Basidiomycota > Agaricomycetes > Polyporales > Phanerochaetaceae > Phlebiopsis > Phlebiopsis flavidoalba. Next base: position 165,845 of record JAOCPU010000041.1, on the reverse strand, counting down.
AGTCAGGCTTAGGCCATATGGCCGGACAAAGCGAGGTTCCACTCCAGGCTCTGGTCGCAGGTATTGTGCCACACCCGCAGACATGACTAGGCTATGGTGAAGGGTGTGAGCCCAATTGCTGTGAGACAAGAAGCCTGCGACAAGGTACGCACGGTACATTATCGACACATCATTGCTTCTCTCTCCATAGTGGCAGGCGTCCGGCTCTCGCTCAAGAGTTCCTCTCCCTCGTCCCCCTCACTCTTCAACGTGACGCTGCTACTCAATTCAACATTGCAGAAACTGTCGCCAATCACGAGGAGATACAGTACACTCTGATCGCTCTTGACTTACCACCCAGTATCAGGGGCACGCCACCGAGACGGTGAAACTTGTCAGAAGAGGTGCGAGTACGGGAGTGATAAATAGTATGTCGGCGCTGGACATACCGTTGACCATCGCACGAAATAGATACCTCCGTGTCGGTGAATTTACTTATCTAGTCTCTAGAAAGTTATACTTCAAATGGGGAAAGAACGCCATGCATCTCCCAAAGATACGTTCACATTAGGGGGCTCGCTGCCAACTGTTTGTGGCAGTAATACATCATGTGACTTGGATATCTGGCCAAATATCCATGTCTAGCGAACAGTTCTGAATGGAACCGGCGGATGTCCGGCGAGTGCAAGTAAGAATTGAATGGCATCATGTCAATATCATCTGTTCATGAATGTTTGCGGCTCTGTAATGGTTCGCTTGAAGTCAGGCTTCGTAGCAGCACAGCCTATTCATAGGGGCAACTGTTTTTCGAAGGTAATTGACTCTGTTCAGATCTCACGCGTGCAATAGGCTCAGTGACAAACGAATCGCGCGACGCGGTACAACAATCTCTAACCGAGAGGCACGTCAACACGGCACCACATGGAACGCGAAGGACAGACACTTCGTCAATAAGACTCAGACAATGGCGCCCATCTCACCAATCCTGTAAAAATGGAGGGGCTGCTACAATATTGACACTTTCAATGCCCATAACACCACACTCAATAGACGTTTAATGGTTGAGTAAAAAATGAGAGTCTCACGACTGGAGGCGCTCCCGAGAATCAGGGTATAGTTCCCGGAGCCTGTACGAGCACCAGAGTGCGTTCACTACAGACCAGACAGATAGCAGCAAGTCTTACATCGTGATGAGTTGATGCGGCGAATGCGCGCGTCTTCCCGACGAGCAGTGGCTTGGCCCAAAGCCCCGAACGCCACGACGGCGATATATCTGGCCGCCCACATTTTCTCTTTTACTCCCGACCGTCGCTTAACTGAGACCCAAGCCACTCCTGAAGAAATTTCTGAAACTTTTGCGTCGCTCATAAACGGAGATGAATGTGCGCTCCTGCTTGGTATGGTCGTTGTGTAGGATCTGAAGGCATAAACAACAGTAAGTATACCTACGCGTAAGTGGCACACTTATAGGTCGGTGAGTCGCTGATAATCAGGGTAAGTTCTCGTTTATTATCGCTACATTCATCAAAAGCTGAATCGATTGGTCCAATAGTGCTAGCATTGCTCTCTTCGGAGATACTGTCGTGATACAAGTACAAAGCCCACAGCCACGATACAAGTCAAAGCCCACAGCGAGGAGTATAAAAATGAGCGCAAAGTAAATCCATCGATCACTCCCTCGACGATCTCAACCTCTTCCCCAAGGACCCTCCTCGCGGGCATTCCTGGACCACCTGATCCCACTTCCTCTTCTTGCGCCCAGTCTTGTTTGGTGGCCCAACGGCGGCAGCCGCTGCCTCCTCAACTCTCCTCGACGGGCCTGCCTTCGCCACAGTGGGAGCGTCGTCATGGCCGGGTTCCTCTTGCTGCCCTCGCCCCCTCTTCTTGGATTCGGGCCGGTGGATGGTTCTCAGCGACCGCTAATGCCTTCAAGGCCTTTGCACGCCGCGATGCGCGAGCTGCGCCTTCACAGCCGGCGGCGCATCCGGTACGGCGTCCTCTTCGGCATCAGAAGGGGCAGAATCGCGTCGTGGAGGACGACTTGAGCCTCTTCAGTGGGCTCCACCAAGATCTCGTGTACGTCCTCGTCGTCGGACGCTTCCACGACCCGACTTCCTCATCGTCGGACGACCTCGTCCGCCACACGTTCGATGGGAAGCTCTAACAAAGACCACCCGCCCACGGATCCTCATGGGCCTTCCTCCTCAGGCGCTTCCCACCGGCACCTCCGAAACTCTGAACATCCCGTGTCCTCGGATCCCCACCGCGGGCGGTAGTCTGATATGTATATTTTCTGAGTGCGAGATGCCCTCAGAAAGGATATATATCCCTCTTTCAGCCATCTCGTGCACGGGCCAGGGCGGGATGTTCTCGTCCACCTCTCCGGCTCTGATTCCTCCTCGGATTCAGAGTCACTTTCGGACTCGGAATCGGATGCGGCACAGAGTGGCAGGCGCCAGAAACGGTCCTCTCGCGCTCGCCGCTATGGTTTGGGCTTTCTAGTAGGTGAGCCTAGCTGTAGTCGTGAGAGACGCAAGGTACGTACGGCACATTCTCGTCCTCATCATCGCTATCAACTTTAGCTTCGACATTATTCTCTTCGACATGCTCTGTAGGGTGGCCGACGTCTTCCTCGTTCTCCACCAGGCACAGAAAACGCTGCTACTCAAGTGAGAACTGACGTCGGTCACGGAGGTGTGGTGTGGAAGTCACCGTCGACCCACCCGTTGACTATTGCTCGACGCGTAGACGCGTTTGTCTCGGTCTTTATCCCGCCTTGGCCTTGGTCGGCCACGCCGCTCGGATCACCCTCGCGGGTAACGCGCTGCTCAGCGGACGTCGTGGTAGACATTGGGGTAGTATCGGGAGGTCATAACCTGAGTAGGCACAAATTGATGTACGATTCACAGTGGAGGGCGGAGGACCCATCGTTCACGAAGGTAGTGGTAGCGGTTCAACCCCACCCACCCCAGCGGCGGTCCTTATATCAACCCCGCTTTGCGTGGGGCATGACTCCCGAGGCCCGCCGGCTGTGCCACTCGCTGTCGAGCTGCTTGTCCCTCCTCGCCCCTCGGCTGCTGCGGTATGTGGCCAGCGTGGCCAGCTCGGCTGTGAGGTGGACCCGTCGTGCTGCGGTATGTGGCTCATGTGGCCAGTGTGGCCAACCTCGGTAGCAGTGGCTCCCCCGCCGCGCTGTGTGGCTTTCGACGGGGCGGTGTGCGCCCAAGGCAGGCCGAACGCGTCGTACACCCGCGTGCAGGCCGCGTCTCGGACGCGGTATTCGCAGCAACTTATGTCTAATTAAGCCAGATACCTTAGCAGTACGCTACAATAAATGCTCGAACTGGACGTGAAGGACTTTATTGGGTGCGCGGGCGCAGTGCACATACGAGCTTGTTATAATCGGTGTTCGTGCCGCATTGGCGGACGGCGGCGCCCTCTAGGTGCGGTGGCCCATAATCTCGTTTTGTTCGACATGGTGTTACGATCGACTTGATAGAACTTGTATGCCAAAAGTAAACGCATTGGGCTATCCACTTTTTCCCTCCATCTGGTAGATCGTAATACTGTACAACTAGGTTCGCATCCAGAAATATCGCGAATGGCTAGAATAAGTGGTCCGAATTTGTTTGTTCTGAAGCAAGTGTTTTGATTATATAAGGGGGACCTCGAGTCTGTCGATTCTGAGCCTATCTTCCCTTACCGTCTGTGTGTGACTCACGAGAGAAAATCAGCCGAGAGCGACGATTTTGAAGAGAAGGACAACTCGGGTCGGCCGCTTTCGAGGTGCCAAATAATCAATAGAGCTTTCCACGGACCTTCGCGTCTCAAGATTCACTTCTTTCTTGTTCAGCTTGCGGTTGTTGCTACTACTCGATATCGCAACTTTTGGCAACTTTTTGTCAGTAGCCGTCACGGCGGCCCGGGAGAGCTTCAGTCCAAGCCCGAGCCTTGCCCGAACGCCACGAGGGTGATGCGGATTATATTTAGCGCCCATATTTTTTGTGGCATTTTCGAGCCGCTGCGCGTTTCTCCAGTCGACCTCTTCACCTGACCCTGAAAGCCATTCCTCGTCGAATACCTTTCACTCTCATGTCGCGTGACCTGTGCAGACTCTGGTAAATATACTCTCATGCCATCGCTGAGCGAATAGAGACGATTTAAATACTGCAGCTAGGCATGGGTAGACTCCGCAGCGTCGTCTAGGGCCTGGGGGAATAACGATGGGTAAGTGTCGCGCTTTGTCAAAATGTCTGCGTTTCGTGTACTCATCCTATGTAAAGAGTCGCCTTGGAGCCCAGGCTTCAGTATACTTGTGGTCTTGCTGGCAAGTGTAGACTGCTACAAGGCGTTCCCCGAGCCTACTCAAAATGCCACCACGCGTGTTTCAGGGTCGGCGAGCTCGATGTCGATGAAGGGTACGTTCTCGTTTGTATTGCTTATAAAGGTATTTGCGCGATTATCACAAACTAAATCGATTGGTTAAATAGTGCTAGCATTGTCCTTTGATGCTTTCGCGATACAAGTACAAAGTCCAAAACTATGATAATGTCCACGAAGAGTATAAGAGGCGTGCAAGTACCCCCCATCGATTACTCTTGAGCTACTTCTTCCTCAACCTCTTTCCCCCCACGGCCCCTCCTCGCGCGCATTCTTGGGCACCTCATCCCACCTCCTCTTCTTCCCCCTGCTCTTCTTTGCATTGGTCGCCGCCTCCTCCTCCGCAGGCTCGCTCGACGGGCCCGCCTCTGTGCTGCTCGCAGCCCCCGTCGTCGGCACCGCCTCCTCAGGCATGCCTCGACGGGCCCGCCTCCGCGTTGTTCGTGGCAGCAACCTCTGTTGTCGCCACCCTCCTCTTCGGTGCCTGCCTCCTCGCCATCGCTGTTCCCGCGGCAGCGACTCGTGTCTGAGTGGCCGGCAGGGCCGTTGTGATGACCCGCCCCCCCCCCCCCCCGATGCGCGCACTGCGCCGTGCCGCCTGTGACGCGTCCGGTACAATGTTCTCTTCAGCGCTGGGAGGCGCCGAGCTCGGGCTGGCGGTCCTCTTGGACCTGTTCGACGGCCACTGGTGCGATATCCTCTACGACGCTAGAAGGCGCGGGCTCGGGCTGGTCGTCCTCTTGAACCTGCTCCGCGGGCTCCTGGACGACATCCGCGGCTGGCTCCTCCTCGACGTCCACGTCCATCGCCGAAGACTCTTCCTCGTCTTCGGCGGGCTCCGACTTCACGGCGGCGATGGCGTCGTCATCGGCAGGCTCCGACTTCACGGCGGTGGCTACGTCGTCACCGGCAGGCTCTCGACTTCACGGCGGTGACTGCTTCATCGTCAGCCCGCCTCCTCCTTCACCGCGGCGTTTAGCGTCATCGCCCGATCTCTCCTCCTTCCACGACGGCCTGAGCGTCGTCGTCGCTCGGCTCCTCCTTGACGCTGCCCTCCCCTCCTCGTCCTCTGACTCGGCTGCCGGAGGGATGGGCAGCTCCCCAAAGACCTGTCGTCCACGGATCCTTGGCACGCTAGGCCCCTCGGCCGAGTCATCGTCACCCTCCTCCTGATCGAAGGGCTGTGACGTGTGTTATCAGTTCTTTCTGTGCGCGAGATGTGCTCAGGAAGGGTGGATCATATCCCATTCCCAGCTCCCTCGTTCACGGGCCAGGGTGGAAGGTTTTCGTCCACCTCCACCTCTGGCTCCTCGTCCTCTTCGCCAATCTCTGGCTCCTCGTCTTCTTCGTCCACCTCCGGCTCTTCATCCTCTTCATCCACCTCCGGCTCCGACTCCGCTCGGTTTCAGAATCGGACTCAGAGTCGGATTCGGACTCGGACCATACGGCAGGCACCAGGATCGGCGCCCTCATCTGGCCCCCCAACATCTGGGCCACAGGTACCGGCACGAATGGGCTACGCAGACCGATCAGCTTAGCTGTAGCGGCGCCATACGAGTAAGGTACGCACTCGTCGTCGTCATCCTCATCGACGTCGTTCTCGACGTCGTATTCTCCGTCACTCTCTACTTTCACTTCGTCTTCTCCATCGCTCTCGACTTTGACGTCGTCTTCTTCATCACTCTCGACTTTGACTTCGTATTCCTCGTCAATCTCGATTTTGACTTCGTATTCCTCGTCGATCTCCACTTTCACTTCGTATTCATATCGTCGCTCTCCCCTACTTTCACCTCGTCTTCGCTCTCTGCATTGACATCGTCGTCGCTCTCTATCTTGACGTCATCTTCTGACTCTAATTTGGCCTCGATGGCCTCTGCAGGTTGGCCGACGTCCGGCTCGTCGAACTCGACCTTGACATCGTCCACACGTTCCTCGTCCTTTACAGCGACACTGCAACCGAGCTCAGTATCACGACGCGTCATTGGCCATAAAGGAAACGCCTACCTTTCGCCGAGCTCGACTTTGCTCTCGTGCTTCCTCTTCCTTTACGGTCACACGGCGACTCTGCTACTCAAGTTAGCTCCACTCCACGCGTCATCGGCCACGACGAGACGCGTACACTCTCGCGAGCGCGACCTTGTGCTCATGCTTCCCGTCCCTTTACGGTGACGCTGCTACTCAAGTCAACATCACGAACACATCTTTCGGCCACAAGAAAGACACGTACCTTTGGCTGCTGACGGCCCCGGTGCTCGCCACAAGGCGAGGAGCTCAAGGAAGGTGAGCACAAGTCTCGTAGAAGTCGCTGTGCGACGTACCTATCTTCCTGACTACTGCCTTCCGAACGTAGATACGTCTGTGTCAGTCTCCATCGCGTCTTGGTTGGCCTGAGCCAACTCGGTTGTCCAACAAGGCCACGGTCAATTGCTCGTCCCCCCGGACAACGTGCTGGTCGACACAGTGTAGAAAGTGATGCTCGAAGACATAGCAGACATCGTGTGTGTTAGGTATGGGCTGGAAGTGCTGGGTACGGGATGTTCACGGCTTGGAGGTGGTAGTGGATAATGGTCCAAGACCCCCGCCCGCCGCGGCCCCCCTCGGTCCTGTATATCAGCCCCCGCTTTGCCTGGGCCCATAATCACCGAACCGCGGCGCCGACGGCGACGCTTTGTGCCCGTTGTCATATGGAGGTCCTTTGTCCTCGCCCATCAATTCCCGCCGGCCTGCGTTCCGGACCTATGGCCCGCAGGTGGACAACTAGTGCTTTATATGGGTCCGCCTTCCGCCAGTGCGCAGGTGACGACATGTTGGCCGAGGTCGGGGTGGAATTCGAGGTATAGGCGAACCCAGGCCCCAGACGTTCCCTCGAGGAGTCCTTTTGATCCCGTGTCCCATCGATTGCTGCGGCTCTCGCGGACCATTAGAACCGAGTTGGGCCCACGGGTCGTTCATTGGTTGTCCGCCGCTGTGGCTGGTGTGCTTTGTTCCGTAAGGCATGCGCTCCAGGCAGGTTGAATGGAGGCTGCACAGTCTACGGACGCTCTAGCCGCGCTGAGGTTCGCCCGTACCAGCACGGTTGTTTTGATGGGTGAAAGTTATTGATACAGAAAGATGTTTTTTGTGTGTTTTTAAATAATCCAAGTTTTCCCTCGTAGTCCCCATTCTACCTATTTACCTATTACGACAAGACGAACAAGCCTGCCAGCGAACGTAGCTGGGACGCAGACCGACTATAGTAGCGCAAATTTCTAGGCGCCCGTTGCAAGACTTTGGGAGCGTCTCGGGCACAGGAGTCTGAGGGGTAGCAGCGTGGTACCACATGTGAGAATGTAAACCTGTGTTCACGCTAGTTGCCCTCTTCATGCGTCAAATCATGATGACTATATTCCGTGAAATTTCGTTTTCCATACTGAGCACCTGTAATTTACAAGGGAGCGGCTTTGCCTCCCACCGGGGGTGAGGTCATGCGAAGTATGGGATTGCTGGCTGAGTCTCGCAGAAAGGCGTCGCTTCGGGTTAGAGATGATTGTGTGCTCGTCTTCTTCGGTAGTAGACACACTCTCGTGGTCAAACTGTATAGTCCGTCTGGTGTTCTTCGCGCTCTTCTATCGTTGTGTGGTCCTCCGATTGCAATGTTGAAGTAAACGAGGATGATGAGTGATGTTGGGACGATACCCTTGGAGTAATTCAGTATTGTCCCCTGTTGCTCGTCATAGAAGTACGCACATAGAGTATAGTTGCCATGTGTATGGCCACGGGGAGCGCTTGCTCCCGAGCTGTTGCATCTCTCCAAAATCAAAGATATGATCTACAATGTATATTCGTCAGCTGTGCGATCCACATTTGTCTGTTAAAACTACCTACCAACGCGGTCATCATTATCGCGCCAGACTCAAAGATGAGGAGTGTGGCTCGAATGATGCGGTGATCACCGCATTGTGATATTTTCACCGACCTCAGAACTCGTTGAGTTGACCAGAGTTGATATCTGATGCGATTCATCTGGTCAATTTTTTGTCATACTAACAAGACTGGGCTAGGACATGGAACACGCACACGACCAAGCGGCCTACGATGAGGCTTGTATTCAGACCGTGTGCTGGCGACGAGGAGCGCAGCTACGGGAACATAAACGAAGGATCTGAAGAGTTGGCCTGCAAGTCTTCTCTGAAGCCGCCAGTGCTTCTCCGACGATTCCAATTACTACAGTGAGAGAACATAGTTAGCGATGAAGGTATATGCCGGCCAAAGGGGATACACGCAACTGAAGCTCGCTGTCGAAAACAAATACAGGAACAACAATGACCACCATCGTCTCGACCAGACAACCCAGACTCTCCAGATAAGAACGTAGTCTCCGAGCAGAATCTGTCGGAGGCTGTCAATCGGGCTGTCAAGAAGAAGCTAGCGATGCCATATTTACCAAAGTCATAGACACCATTGGGCTGCAGCAACACCATGCCATGAGCGGGGTTACGTACATATACCAAGTAAAGAGTCGCCGCTTCATGAATCGATTACCAGAATGTATTGCAGGACGACGTAGAAAGGAGAAGTTTGTTCGAAAAGGACAGTTTGGCGAGTCAGTCCTGATCGTGACGAAATCAACGCCCATCCGTGCGTAGGACATAGTAGTCGTAAAGTTTTGCTCACATTAATAATGTAGAGAATAACCACCTCCAGCACTGTGAATATTCCTGCGTCCGATTTTGATCACTTCAGGACAACATACTCAAGCCGAGAGCAATTAATACACACCATAGAATAGAGTCTCCCCAAAGAGCATCAAAAACCCCCCTGCCTGATAGGGATTCAGTCCCATGTTGACGACAATGGGCCCGAACGCAAGTGATAGAGGTAATCAAAGACGTAGCAGAAAAAAAAAAAAAAACTTCCACAGCGGCCTACTTAAGAGCTCCGTCCAGTGCGTGAGACGCGCCTCTTTCTTCTCATTGACGTGATTCGCAGGAGCAAACTTGCCAGGCCGAGGCGTCGTCGGCGTTCGCTGTTCGAACAGATGCCAACTCCTGATTGTGGTCCGCTGCTTGTCAACGTTCGATGTGCCTTACTGCCAGTGGGAGACTCACAAAATGGAGTATGTATGTGATTTACATTACGTTACTGTAAAACCAGAACGGCCGCGAGACCGCTCGGCGATGCTGTGATACCTGGGATCTTTCAATCGTCAAGCACACCGACATCACACCACAGGCCTTGAACGGTACTAGACGCCACCAGCATCTGCTTGATGGGTTATTGACGTGAGAGTATAACTGGATGGTGAGGGTTGGAGTCGTAGCTTTCGCTTGCCAAGCCATGGTACGTGACGACTCCAGGGGTATTTTATCGCGTCTGCAGTGTGCGACAAATTCGGACAGCAAGCTATTGAGATCTGCTGTTGACACTTCACGGAGATCACGAGCGGAGAATCGACTCCTCATAGAACGGATATATTGTAGATTCGCTATTGGAGCACTGAGTACACAGATCTAAGAACACTAGCCGATTTCCGGGTATCCATCCTAGGGTAATACTGAGCTTTGGCTGACCTGTGCTGTACCCACTTTTTTGTAAGATCACCTGTGATAAATGATGTGCATAAGTTCGTACCGCGTATGATTAGCCGAGACCTATCTACTCTGTGACGCAGTATTATATGATCGTGTCGCACTGCCCGATAGATGGATCTATAAAACTTACAGTATTTTCTCTCGACCATCGACTACTCGAAAAATTCTCACTCTAAAGCTCCCTCAGCGTTTCGTTGTTGAGCGCATGCTCTTGGAGGCTGTTCACACATCGACCTCAAAACGCCATCCAAGCCGTTGAATCTCTCTCTATGACGTTTTTGTCGATTGATTGTCTTCCCCCCAGCTAGATTGGCTGGAATGCTGAGCAAAGTGGATCGTCGGGCATACTGCCCTACTGCTGCCCGAGAGGACGTTCCATCTGGGACTTACAATGTGTTGAGGGGGCTCCGATGATCCATGACCCTTGTAGGTGATTGGACGAGACGCGTTGCCAGATTCAGGGGGCGACTGGTAACGGCCTTAGGTAGACGTTTGATTTCGTTATGGTCCAGCATCGGTTATTTGGAGTAGGCCCATTTGCGAATGGTAGAAAGTATGGTTTGGCTGCAGCAGGGTTCGAGATAGGTGTCGTGCATCTAAAGCAGGGCTATGAACTGCGTCGCATTAGGACGTCGGTTCGGCGTTTGGTAAAGGTATATTGCGATTGCAAGCAGCACTGATGTCACAAGGGCCGTGTATGAGAATTGTTCGGACCGTATAAGCCCGTGCGCCACTTACTCTCTAATTAGTTTACTCTTGTTCCCGTATTATTAACGGGATTCGCGTGCTTCTTTACTAACAACCATGCAGCTCTATCCATTCGTTCATCGGTAACGTGCGAGTAGGATTCGACGAGTAATTTATACGTCTAATCACACAGCCACCTAAACGGAGCTAGTAGCTTCCGTGAGGCCAGCAGTTCTACAGGCGCGCCAGAATGTCAGCGACAGTCAGGTGACATCAACGGCAATTAAAAATGCTGTACTTACTAGTCCTAGCTCTACAGCATCTCTTCCACTTACCAACTGGTCCGCTCCCGAAGCGCCAAGTCCTGACGCCTCCTCGAGAATCAAGTTGGCGGCCACGCCTGGGGGTCATGACGAGCGAGGATGGCTCACTGATCTTCAAGCCCGCAATTGCCCGTCGAAGTAGAATTTTAACCAGGACAGTGCTGTCTAGTCCTGGACACTCGAGGCACTCAGGCCGTACATCCCAAATTCTACGGTACGCTTCGATTGGAGGCCAGGTAGATGCGGAGGCGAATAATGACGTGGCCGGTGGTATTGCAACCTGGTAGTCTGGATGCTCTCAATGATGACGAGAAAGATAAGTTGCACTCTTGCTAGTCATTTATGAGAAATAATTGAGCGTTGTCGTATATCCACAATCTATAGTGTTGGAAAAACCTTTCACACAAATTCTCGAGGGGCAGGCGAATATTCTTGATATCAAACTTTCGGTACCGTTCTCTACGATTCAAGCGCATCTGAGGAGAAACGCGCTCGTATGGAGAAGACAGCTCGCAACACTACGTCTCTTGAGACGGGTGTGAGACTGACGGGATTTTCACAGTAAGTTCTCATGTATCTAGCGCTTTACGACAGTCTGCTGATGCTATCGCTCTTTAGGTTACGATCTGGAAAAGAACACCCCGATTGTCATGCCCAAATGCATACGGGAAATCCATCACGGCTTCTCAGCTCCCAGAGGGCATAGCACGCTTTTTCCCGGTTCCACATACCCGCAAGCAGCTTATTGCAGGTTCCCTCTGAACCCGCCGTGGGCACTGGTCTTCACGGCAGATGCTCTCATTTCCATCCTTCGAATCCCTTCGTGATGATATTTCCGAAATCCGCGAAACCCTAGCCAAAGTTGAACTGCGTATGGTCGGCGCCAGCCTACTCGTGCTCTACGAGGCAGACGTGGAGAAGGCGCAGGGCAGGCATAAAAGTATGGCTTGAAAGCGAAGAGGATGACATGGACCGAAGATGAGGAGGAAGAGGATGATGACGACGAGACAAGCAAGAAACCGGGAATTACTGCCGTACCTCATCGTCAAGTTGAACTAGACTTTGCGCACACCCGCTTGGTACCTGGGCAAGGCCCAGACGAAGGCGTCCTGCTCGGGCTCGATACCGTCCTCAAACTACTGGATGGTCGGATCCAGGCCGTCAGGCGTTGTTGGCCTAACTACGGTAAAGTCCAAGATCCATGCATTGCAGTACAGCTTGTAGAACTAGTTCTTACTTGGCCCTAATATAATATCGGCGTTTCACGAGCCACATTAAACCATTTAAAACGAGCAAGATATCGGGAGAGATGAGTCCTATGAGAGAGAGCAAGAGGAAACGATTTTAAAGGCGAGCTAAAGATCGTATGAGTACGGTATGTTTGTGTCAAGGCAGAATCTATGAAGGCTTGAAAAAAGTGAATGATAAATGGCTCAACGCCTTCGTTTGAGCAGCTTGCATCTCAGCTTCCTGGAGTCTTGACTGGCCCCGTTCGATGGCCTGCATCCACAGCTGGCAGTCTCGTGCAGAGGTAGCCCTAAGGTTGATCTTATCCCCCCCGCGGGGATACGCTAGCGCAAGCTGGAACGACAAATCGTCTATTGCGAAAGAGTTGCGATCAAAACCATCGTTGCACAGAATAGAGGTCGCACGCTTACCTCGACCGCCAGATATTTCTCTGACTTGAACTTCGGACAACGGTATAGGCTGTGACATCACTCGTAAGTTAAATGTTGTGCGCAACACCTGCACATGGATACTCGAGACGTACCATTCGATAAAGCGACTTTGCCGCGTCGTCCGTCAGAACCAAGATGTCGCTACACAAGAATCCACGAAGGCGTCTCCCACTCTTTGCCTTGAGGCAACAGACCTTCCCGCAATAATTTGCGAGTGCCCATGGCCCGTGTCGGAGCAGTGAGGTCCAGGCGTCTGCTAGGAGGTTTAGTTTGTTTGTGAAGAGCAATAACACCCTGCTCACCCTTCGCCAATCCAGAGGTTGTTGGAAATTATCCGGAGGACGTTTCTCTCTGCCGCTCTTGTTCGCGGATAGTCTCGTTTATGTGGTTCAAGATTTTCCTCAGAGACGTCAAGGGCATTCTCGATATGCCGACGCTCTTCGGAGGGTTCTGTAATAGTGCAAGACCTTGGCGAAACTTAGATACTATCTTCGCGATAAATCGTGGCATGAGACATACCTGCTTAATGAGGAGAGGATACCGTGTAATCCGTTGCACTGAGTCTATCGTCAACAAATTTGCCAAGGATATGAGCCAATATAAACTTACTAGGGACAAGTAGGCATAGCTAGACAGATCCAGATTGCGCGCGGCGGGATCGTCCCGGAGATTCTAGTACTGTTATGTGCCCCGTGTTATGTATAGGTGAGAAGAACCTCTCACCTGAAGACGATTGGACAGTTCCGTATTCGACTGTCGCAGGGACTGGAGAAACCTTAATGGCATTTCCTTGATTCACACAATATTCCTAGAAGAGCCTGTCAGCATTCCCACGGACTTACACCAATCGACTCCCCACTGACCAAATACACTCCCATGTTGGAGATGTTGGCTTTTCAAGATGTCTCCAATACGGTCAATGTAGAGTCTGCAGTCCTTCTGTCTCTCTTCGAGATGAACTAAGGAATGTCTGTAGTATGAACTGTAAGCTCCATACACTGGCTGAACTTTGAGTCCAAAGCACTGGACCGTGTTGGTGAGTAGGATGTCTTCGACGTTTGCAAAGATTACAGTCACAGCTTTCTCGTCAATAATTCCACGAGATTACTGTAGAAGACCTGCAATTGCCTATCTCAGTCGCAGGATATGACTATATGGGGATTGCATACCTCAACAATAAGTTGAAGATCCCTGACGTATGCGGCTTCCGTCGCAATCAGCTCAAAGATAGCCTCTTGTCTGCGACGTTCCTTCGTTGGCATCTCGTCCAATACCGACCTCATCCACTAAGCTTCCCCAAGACTAGTTGAATTAGTGAGTCAATCTAAGGGATATAGCTGATCACGAATCTCACAGATCCAAAGCCATCCTCAGACATGGATGGCGTTCCAGGCTCCTTCTCTTGCAGGATAGGGCCCGATATGACGGGCATAACCCGTGGCTCAGCCTCATGACCGGTGGCCTTTTTTACCAAACAGCGAATGGAGGAAATGCGACGTCGACCGGCCCTCGTGCTCGCTACTCGCGGCAGATGGGCTCCTTGGCAGGGTAGACGTCGAGGGTGACAGGCTCGGCATGGACGCGGCCGAGTCGACCGAGACGATCGACAGCCGGTTGAGGTTCGCGTTTGTCTGCTTGTACGCCTCGTACCGTTCGTATGCGTCGTCGAGCCGGAGCGAGGTGTCCCTGCTGTCCGACTCAGGCACCGAAGGCAGGTCCTTCGACGCTATCGACGAGTCGCGCGCGTGTCGTGCAGGCACGGCGGGCGCGGGTCGCCGTTTCTGTTGCTTTTGCGCCGAGCCGGGCGAGGCGGTGGTTTGCGATCGGTCTTTGTGATGATGAGGCCCGCAGCTTCAAGGACGCGCTGTCGTTCCAATGTACGGGCTTCACGTTCCTGTTTGCGTTGCTCTTTCCGAAACCTCTGGCTCTTCTCCGTCCTCAGAAGACTCTGTCCCAGCGACTGAGCCCTCGTCGCTGTCGTCCGAATCCCAGCTCGAGCTGTCGTCGTCGTCGTCGTCGCCCTCGGTGCCGGTGAGAACAGAGGCAGACTCTGAGTAGACGGATAACCTGGAGGTATCGACGGAGATTGGTTCAGGGTTCCCATGATCAGCGAGAGGCCCGGCCGTGCTCGGAGTGATAGGTGAAAAGGCTATTCCAATGATATTCGGGGCGAGATGATTCCAGAGCCCATGTTTATTTGAGTCCGTACATATAGAAAAGAGAAAGAGGCGAGAAACAACTTCAGCCTTAACCGCTCAATGTAAACTGAAGCACTCAATGGTGTTGAACAGTCTACTGACCCTCAACAACTTCGAGGTATGCTGCCGGCACAATAAAGACCACCCCACTTTGCTCTGCCTTCCACCAATCGGCGTCGGTGCGATCAACGATCGAGAGTTCGTCGCCCTCGGCGAACGGCAGTTCGTCTGCGTTGGTGCCTTCGTAAGAGTATAGAGCACGCGCTTTCACTATAGAGTACGTGAGCCCAAGGCTGAGAAGCTGACTTCGATAGGCTCACCTGTGTCAGACCCGGTCCACGTAGGTTTTGGGGAAGAATCCGCTCTTGCCGTCACGTTGCAGGGTACCATACCACCAGTCGGCGCCCGTCTTGGATGGGTGGGCAGTCAGGATCAAATTTTCGCCGAAGGCTGTCCTGGGTGTGAGACGCGTGCGTGCACATAGGTCATATTTAAACTCACAAAGGTCCTCAGCACGCTGGCCCTCGTACGCGTACAACGAACGAACGTGGTACTCTGCAGACAAAGTGAGCCTCGTACAAGTAACATGGTCCATAATTCACTTACCTGTGGCCAAGTCGACATCCTGCATGGGATCGCTCTCTGACGCAGGCTCCTGATCATGGTTGACCTGAATCTCGGGTACAGGAGTCGCAGGCTCCTCTTCCTCTTCAGTCATGGGTGCCAAGCGCTGCTGCTGGGCAGCAGGCTCATCCGCTGCAAGCCCCGCAAACCAGCCGACGGACTCCCTGTTCGACCGCGTCTGCTCCAGCGTTGGGGTCTCAAGCACACGAGTCTCCCGCGGGGGCTCGGGAGCCGCAGGCGGCGAAGGCGCACGGGGAGCATTAAGGATGTGCTCTGGCGGCGCAGTGTCGCCGATGACATTACCAGAGAGCGCAGCGCCGCTGCGGTCGTTGGTCTTCGTTTTGCGGAGCCTCGCTCCGGCCTGGATAGAGCTGAACAATGCGCTGCGGTCGGAGGTTGGAGCGGGAGCTGCGATGGGCGCGGCGGGTGCGGCGGGAGGAGGGGGAGGTCCAGGAGGTCCCGGGGGAGGGGGGGGGGGGGGGAGGCGCGCCCATCGAGCCTCCATGGCAGCCGGCGGGGCTGAAGGTGGTGGCGGCGGCGGAGCAGGCGCAGGGGGGCAGCAGGAACTGGGGTCGACGATTTGGGCGTGGGCTGAGTAGGAGCAGCCGACTGTGGGCGAGATGGTGGCAGGATGCTGCCAAACAGCTGCCGGGCCAGTCTGTCGCGTGTGTCTCTGGACGAGTCGAGCTCATCCTCGCTGCTGTCGTCCTGGTCCTTCTCTTCGGCGTCGTCCCAGTCCGAGTCGGTCTCTGGAGCGGTGTGGTACGATGCTTTGACAGCAGGAGGGGCCGGGCTCTTGGACGGAGGTGGCACGGAAGGCGCTCGAGGCGGTTGAGACACTGCGGGCGGAGGAGGCGCAGGGGGAACTGAAGGAGAGACTTGAGGAGTATTTTGCTGAGACTTAAAGAATGGATTGGTCCCTCCGTTAGCTGCTGCTGCAGGAGAGGCTGCAGGCGTGGAACCCTCCTTCATCATGCGACTGAAAGGGTTGGTCTTGGCCTTGTCTGCTGGAGGAGACGTCGACATGGGAGGGCTGGACACGGGTGGCGCAGGAGGCGCAGGAGGAGCGGGTATCGAAACTGGGGGTGTAGGGGCCGGAGGAGATACTACTGGCGGAGGCGGGGCAACGGGAGGTGTGGGCGTAACGAGACGTTGGCGCCTAGCACGCTCCTCTTCCTCAAGACGCCTATTGGCCTCTCACCTCTTCCTCCTCCAAGGCGGCGTAGTCTCTCGAGGACGTTCCTCTCGCGCCTTGCGCAAAGCCGCTTCGCGAGCCTTGAATGCCTCTTCTTCGGGGTCAACCTCTGGACGGGCCAGGGCAGGGGGGCGTCGGAGCGACGGGAGGTGTAGGGACTGAAGGTGCGCGTGTAGCAAACAGGAGGACGAGGAGCAAGGCGCCTTGCGAGGTGGTGGAGGTGCTCGGTGCCCTGGGTTTCGGTGCGGGCGCAGGAGCCTTTGGAGGTCATGGGTGCCGCCACCGGGTGCGAGTGCAGGCGGTGCCGTTTACTGGTGAGCAGTGGCAGTAGGCGTTGTCGGAGTAGATCCTTCCTTCAATGCCTAAATCTCGCTCTGTAGGCGCTGTTGGCGCACTTTCTCTCGTTCCTCGGCCTCCCTTTCAGCAGCCTTTGACTTCTCCTCTGCCTCTTGCTTCTCCTGGGCAAGCCTCTCCTTCGACACTGGTGTCAACCTTTGGTCCTGGCGAGGCGGACGGCTGGAGTCCAAGTGCAGCCATGCGCTTCAGCAATGCGGCGCTGGGCTTCAGCCTTGGCGTGAGCCTTGCGTTCCTCCGGGGTCATCTGCTTCACAGCAGGAGATGGAGAAGCAGACGGAGCAGGCGCAGGTGGCGGCCGGTTGGAGAGATACTGCTAGACTGAGCAGGAGGAGGTGGAGGCGGGCTTCGAGCAGCAGTGGGGGGCTTCTAGGACGATCATAGTCACGGTTCGCGGTTGCGAGCGAGTAAGGTCGGTCTCTGTCATGGTCGCGATACCTATCACGGTCGTCGTAGTCTCGAGGCCGATCACGGTCATCGTAGACGAGCGGTAGTTTCTGTCACGATCCTCGTCATAACGGGAAGAATAACGATCGTCGCGGTCGCGGTCATCGTAGCGGCCGAACCGCTCGTTTCGCCTGTCACGGTCGCGGTCCATTTTCCCCAAATTCGCCGCTGCTCCCGTTTCCTTCCGCGCCTCGCGGTCTTCAATGCGCCTCTCCAACTCCGGAATTCGCTCATGCATCAGATTAAGAAGCCTCACGCTCAAGGTTGCGCCGCTCCTCGTCCTTTCTGGCGCTTCTAGGGCCTTTCGAGACGTAGTCGAGGTCCTCTTGCAGCCTCTTGATACGATATCCTGAGGTCGGACATCTCTCCTGTCAAGCTCCCATCCTCCGCAGTCTTCGCAGCGTTGTCACTCCGCGTTGCGATCTAGCATCTTAGACGTGTTCTCGAGTTGGCGCTTCAGGTCCGAAAGATCCGAGGATGGGCTATTTGCTTCACTCGCTGTGCGATTGCGGCGCGGTCGACATGGCGCGAGCGCGGCTGGTAAAACCCGCCGGCCGGGGTGTCGTCGTTGTACTTGTAGACTGTTTGCATCTTGACGACCTCCGGCACCAGGAGTGGAGCTGCTGTGGAAAAGACCGATCCTTGAGTCTGGAAACGGGGCTTCCGTCAATGCCAGACGGCGACCGAGCACGCGTGTCATTCTTCAGGATGTCCTTCAGGAAATTGACTGAGGTGTCCAGGTCGCGATGTGAAGGTGGTACAAGCTCGGCAGGCAGCTCATCGGGGATATCATTGCCGTTCAAACCTGTAAAACGTTTATTTCATGATAATTGGGCTAAGATCGAATTACGTACGACGATAGATGAGGCCCATCGCGACGTGGAACTCCGCGAGGTTGAGCTTGCCACGATTGTCACCGTCTGCCAGCGCCCTACGATGCCTCTGATTAAGTGTCTGGCTTCATAGCTCATAGAAGGATGCGACTCACCAAATCTTTGCCAGGTCATTCTTGTCCAAACCACTCTGACCAAACACCTCAAGCGCAGTCTGGCCAGAAATGAAGCCTTCACCCCGCGTATCCAAGCCCTAAAGATCTGATCGTAGCTCTTCTTCTCCGCCTTTGCACAATGAGCCAAGGCACTCTGGGCGCGGGGGCGGTTCCCCGGTTCGCCTGATTGTGCTGCTGGAACGAACTGCTGGAGCGATATCCCGCTTTTGCTGCTGGAGCTGCGGCGCGCCCGCGGGGTTGTAGGCGCCGAACAGGTTCGCGGGGAGGAACGTGCTCGACATCATCGTCAGCCTGGGGTCAACAAACCCCGTCACCTGCGGTCACCAAGGGCTGTAGCCCGCCAGCGAAACCGGTCGGCTGCGCAGTCAGCGGTTCCTGGGGATGGGCTCAGGAAGCGATTGTTGCCTTGTACGCACCAGCATTCCGGTCGGTTGCGCATTCTGGAACTGCGATGGAATTGGCGGGACAGGAGGGGGCGGAGGGGGCGCGCGACGCTGGAAGTTATTAGGTTGAAAGCCAGTGGGTTGGGCTTGAAAGCGGTTGGAACCCCGGTTTGCTGGGGCTGAAACCCTGTCCGCTGAGGCTGGAAGCCCGTCTGCTGAGGTGCAAACCCTTGTTGAGGTATCTGCCCGCCAGGGAAACCCTGTGGGCTGGGGTTGCTGGAATCCAGATGGCCTCTGCCCCGGAAACCCGGTTTGCTGGGGCACAAGTCCAGGCTGAAATCCTTGCTGGAATTGCTGTGGTTGCTGGGGATTAAATCCTGTTTGTTGGGGATATTGGTATCCTTGTCCCCATTGCGCCATACTATACCAGAAATTAGAGAAATGAGAGAGAAATGAGCGAGATGAGAGTCGGGACGAAGTGCGGTCTGTCTGGTTTACGCGTTACGTCGATGCTAAGCGCCCTGGCGGCAGTTACGGCCGGGTATTTATGTCATTTCCCGTTTTCTATTGCGTTATTTTGCATTGCTATGCGGAGTTGCAATGTGCAGGCAAAAGGTGAAGCTTTGAAGACAGAGGGCACTGTTACGAGCAAAGAATAGATTCATACGCAAAGTCGCACTCATGGTGAGATAATACTATCATTACATCTAAAGTACTACTATACATGGTCACGAGTCTTACATTAAATACAATACGCAGACCGAAACGCACCGAAACGACGACCTAGAACTGAAAGAGATGTCAGTACATGTATGCGACAAGCAGTCATCATCAAGAAGAGAGCATGGAATCAGAGAAACGAGTCTCGACAAGTGCGAACTCCCGAAAGAGTGCTTCAGACGGCACTTCCTAATTGCATTCGGTGTGGATCATCGCACGCCATGCGTGGACATGAATGTTATGAAAACAGTAACACTCACACAATAGATTACACCCTTCGGGATTGAGATCGACATCAAAGAGAAAAGTGGGAGGGAATCTGAGAAAGTATGTTAGTCGGATATTCTGATACGGTCCACAGCAAGAGGTGTCAGAGGTGCAAATGTTTGGCTGTTGCTCTGCCTGTCTTCACAGCATAGTGCTAAGACTGGGGCGGCAGAGATATTCATCACTTTGGAGCAAAGAGAACGTCCAGCTCACCTAGAAGAAAAAAGTGGAGGTGCGAGTAAAACCCGGCATCCTCGACTAACCAAGAAGTTAAAGGAGCATCTTAGAGTGCCTGAGCAACAGGCGACCTCTAACACAATCTTGCACACGAGTTGAAAGAAACTGGAGGGAAAAGGACGACAAGAAGATGAGAGCAGACACGAGAACCCTGACGCGCTGAAAAACTTCGAATTTATACCGCGCGAGGGCTGGTCACGTGTATTCCACGTGGTCTCCCGCGCATACGCTCCCCGCTCGCACCGCTCGCGTCCCCCACCGAAACAACATCATGGCTACCACAGACGCACTCCTGCTTTGCGCCAAGCCATAAAATCTAAAACACCAATTAACCACCTTCTCAAACACGCCTCAGGCTCAACAGAGTCACTGTCGTCTGCAAAACTCACATTATCCTCTCGCCCTCCGTCACTCTACCAAAGTCGACCCCGACACGCCTCCGCAAGCCGGGCACTTCCTCGTCAGACCCAGCGACAAACCCTACAGACTTCTTCACCCTCGATGCGGTGTACCTAGCATGGCTGCTCCGCGACGCGTCTGTGGCGGAGTATATGAAGCAAGCGCGACGAGAGAATGGGCTCGCGAGCGGGTTCGTGAGCATTACGGAGCGTAAAGAACGCGGTCGAGTGGTTGGAGGGGAAGGTCAGTGAGGTGCCAAATATTGTGCCTATTAAATGTGCCTCCCCTAGCTACCATGAAATGATGTTGTGAGGACGATGATGCTTATGTCTTTGTAGCAGAGTCCACAACACCACCAGGCTCGCCCCCGCGAGGCGCGGCTTCGGCTTTGCCATCAGCCCCCTTTGCATCTCGCTCAACAAACACTACTTCGTCTCCCATACGAAGAGGAAGTCATGTCCCTGATCTTGCAGACGTGGAAGTAGTAAAGAAGATCAAGTTGAACGAGGTCGAGCTTCGTGATAGATAACAGTTCTCCATGGAACTAAAGCCAATGTAAGTCGCTCTTAGAGAATACCGTTTGGGTTACAGTCTGACCATTTTGCGCGCTCATTTGATGTAGAACTTTACTAGCGTAAAAAACTGCATTGCTGAGAAGCTAAAGAAGCCTCAAAGAGGCCGGCAAAGGTGGACCTGCCCCTACCCAAATGACACCCGGTGGAGCCCACCATACGCGCGCAGTGACCCACCCAATGCTTACCAGACACCCAGACCCAAAACTACAGGCAAAGAAAGCTCGTGAGTACAAACATCCTCACCGTGCACCGCCTCTAACTCTGCAACACAGGCAACATGTACCACATCATCCCATCATCTCCTCCTCGCCCACCTCCCTCATCACCATGCACAACGTCAAGCCCTTTTTGCAAAGACTCATCTTTCGAGAGCCCGCAAGATGCGCGCGCACGCGCCGCGTCGGAGGGCAACCCGCGACCGGAGGACATGATCCCCATCTACCGCAAACGCACGCAGATCGACAGCTCGGGCAAGGAGCACGAGACCCACGCGCGGTGCGCGCAGGTTCCCATTTCGTGGTTGTTGGATGTGCTGACAAGTAATAGGATTTTGTGTCGATTCGGCGGAGGCGTTGCAGAAGTTTGGGCAGGACGCGTGGGACCGTGTGGTGTGCGTCATGACTACGGGCCAAGCGTGGCAGTTTAAGCCGTACAAGTGGAGTGACCCCGAAGGTTCTCTTCCACCACGGTGCGCTTTCCAGCCCTTCGTTTCCTGACTAATATGTGGCTGACTGTATGCGCGATTAGTGAAAGGATTCCATGTCACGTTGACTAGCGATCCACCAAACACGAAGATCAAAGACTGGAACGTCACGGAATTGAAGGTAAACTCCCCATTGCCGTATATATACCTTCATTGTTGATGTGCTACTCAGATTGATGTAAACCGGCGACACGTCGACAAGTCGGTCGTCGCGCAATTTTGGAAAACTTTGGACGCTTGGTGTATGACAAACAAGCCGTGGATCATGAAGTAATATTCTCACCTTCCATCTTGTATCATACATATTTTTTTTGCTCACGACCATACCCATCACCCACCCGCATAGCACACGAATAAATAGCTCGCTTTCGCATTCAACCAAACAGAACTACGTGAAATGCACTGTCTTGCCGTAATCTTCACCTGCCCCGCATACATCTGCCGCGTATCCGCCGTCGTGCCCAAATCCGCATGGAACAGCACGTTCACGCCCTCAGGGCCGATATCGAGCCCGCCGGGTGAGTAGAGCTGCGAGTACGGCGTGTGGGTCTGCAGCAGCGGCGCGTCGGGTGCCTGGGCCTTGGTGTAGGGACCCTTGATGCTCGTCGCGGTCGCGTAGGACGTGTCGTACAGCCCGCCGGCGTAGCAGTTGGAGCTGAAGAAGAGCACGTAGACGCCGTTTACTTTGACGAGCGAAGGGGCTTCGACGAGCGGCCCGTCGGCGTCGCTGCGGTCGAGGACTAGTGTATGGGGGTGGTCAGCGCGTGTGTGGAAGTGAGTGAAGCTGCGTACTCTGGACTGCTGAGCCGGTGGGGGTGACTCCGTCGGCTTTCATTTGTTGCAGCATAATGGGCTAATAAATGCCATTCAGCATGCAATACACAGCGTGAATGTGGCTGAGACTTACAGTGGAAACTATAGGCGCAACCACCGTTGTTACAGTTTTCCGCCCATGCCCGATGCTGTTTCCGTCGACCTTCCAGACGACCCAAACTAATCGGGCATTCTGAGTTAAAGCTCCGGAAATACGCTATGGATTGCACATACCAGTCCCATCAGTGTCTACGAAAACCCGCAGGGTCGATAGCACCTCCTTGGGCCGTATTACACGAAATTGGCGTTGCCTCTGGGGTATACGGGCCATGCGCGTTTGTCGCCCACCGCCGCGCCAATACAGTGCTTGCCTCCGTTTCCATTCTGGTCTGCAGCATAGTACAGCACGAATTTGCCGTCGGGCTACCCATCATCACAATGAGCACATTAAAAAACGGGCAAGCAGACACCTGCTTACCCACGCTGAATGACATCCGGCGCCCAGACGTCCCCGCCCGTGCTCCACGCGCCGACGGTGGGGAGCGCATCCTGGCCGGTGAGCGTCCATGTCTTGAAGTCGGCCGAATTGGCAACGGGGACATGTTTCCCGCCGCTGTTCGTCGAAAACGCGTAATAGGTGCCGTCGAGCCCCTTGACGAACGACGGATCGGGGAAGTTGCTCGTGATGACGGGCCCCGTTATGCCGCGCTTTTCGATCGCCGCGGCGGATGCGAAGGGGAGGAGAAATAGTGTTGAAAGGAATGTCGAGCGCAACATGGCGGAAGGGTAGGGTGCAGACGGGGCTTGCGGGCTCCTGCTTTTGGATGGCGTAGCGTCGCGGCCGTGGCGGCGGAGCGAGGCGATGGACCTGGTCACCCGGCTCGATGGTTACATCACCAGCTCATTACGCAACCAAGGAGGCACCCTGAGCGAACCCTGGGCCGCATGCGTGAAGTTTCTCCAACGCATGGCTGTGCAGTATTCCTGCCACCATCACTGATCCCTTTCGTCAATGCCGACGCTGATGCACACTGACTGAATTTGACTGCATAGGTCTCGTGTGTGGCCTTCTGTGGAGAGGATGCTAATTTGTTGGACGTGCAGGTGCTTCACGGAGCAGGTTTAAAGGCATGGAAGGCGTAGGTACCTCATGACACTCGCATCGCGAAGTCAAATAATTCGTAAGCTTAGACTCCTGTCCGAGCAACTAACAGGCGATTTATGAGCATGCTGATGAGGAAAATAAGGCCCGAATCTTACTGCAAGGGGTTCATGAGTGTACCAACAAGCAGACAGGTGAAGGAAGTGAAGAGAATGTCAGAATTTATTTGGTAAGTACAACACAAACAAAGAGGAAGGAAGATAAGAGACGACGCTTGACGGATTGAAACTCCGAAATGGATGCTCTTCAAAGCATCATAAGACTGTTAATGACCGATTGTGGCACGATAATAACGATTTCGAGAACAAAGTGCGTTCTTTCGCGATGCACGAAAGCCGACGAGGCAATGAAAATACAGGTATACGTCGCGATGCATGACAGTACAAATACAACAACAAATCAACATTCTATCCCGAGTTCCTTGCAGAGAGCCCACCAGCCAGAGCAAAGTCCAGAGTTGCCAAAGCCAAGTCGGAGCAGAATCCTAGTCCACAGAGATATTCACAACTTCAGTCTTCACATCGTTTCCAGCGTTCCACGGTATCGTCGCGCCCGTTGCGCGCCAGCGCCCCGTCTTCGCACACATATCCGCTTGGGATAGCAGTGCATTGTAGAGCGGCCCGTTGAACCCGACGCATGGAGGCCGACGCATGCGGCACGGAGCGCGCCTGCAGAGTAGAGCTGCCCGACTTCGTAGACGTTTTTGAGGCGAGGTGTTTTTCCGGTGTTGTATTGTTTCTTTGACGAGCGTTTGAGTTGTCTGTGCGTCGTCGCCACGTAGGTAGAAGGAAAGCTGAAGTTTAGAGGCATAGAGAGCAACGTACATCGGGAGGCAACTTGCGCCATTCTTCCGGGTGTGATATCCTTGAGCCTGAAGGTCTTGTATACACCAGCATAGTACCATTTCCCGTCCTTGTTGAAAAAACACTCTGCCGCCACAAATCAGCCAAGCAAAAGAAAATCCGTGATGATTTAATCACCAGAGGATTTGTTGAGCTCGGGTCCAAGTCGACCGCGTTCCATCGGTGAGCTGTTACGACACGAGGGTTGGTGTTGCATTTGAAGAAGGGTGTGAGATAGTAGCCATGTTCCTCGCGATCTGGACACCAGGACGTAGTCTTCTCTTGAAAGACACGGTAGTCGGTGAGGCTAAATGCGTATATGATCTGCTGTGTCAAAATGCGTCATGTTCGCACTTACTGTACTTTCATAGGCTATCGTCGACTAGTCAATGGTACAGTAGCATGACAAAACCATGACCTTACTCCTAATATAGTCCCAAGAAAGTCCTCTAGACTGAACGGCGAAGGAATGACGATCGGTACCAGCGTGTCGCTGGATATATCTTCTGGAATGGGCAGTTCGGCGAGAACAGCGAAGCGAGCTTGCATTGTTGCATCGATAGACTCGCCCGGAGACTAGAGAAAATAAGGATACAAGGAGGGACCTGTCCACGTCCGAGTACTGACTTCATCAAGTCGCAGCAGCGTCGACCGTCGGACTGAGAACGTCATACGCGACAATGGCGATGGCTACAGAACCATCAGCCCCCGCTTACTGGTTGAGCCACTGACCTTGTGCGACACAATACTCGCCATGGCAGTCCTAAGCTGAGGGCTCAAAGTCAGGGCCTCCAGTTTCGCCACAAGCTCCGCGTTCATCTTCTTCAAATGGTCGGTCTCTTTGCAGCATACGGCCTCAGGACCGTGTTGAGACACATGCAACGCAAGCTTCGCTTCGAGATTCTCCTTCTCCTGTTGCAAACGCACGATGGTCGAGTCTTTGGCGCGGTTCGCCTCGCGGACGCTCTCCATGTAGTAGATCGCGGTGTCGCGAGCAAGCAGGCCTCTGCGATGCGTAGTTTTGTCTCCAGCGACGACTCGTGGGGCGACTGGGATTTCTCGACCACGGAACAGGCGAGAGCGCGATCGAGTTCATCGCACCAGGCGACACGCTTGTAGCCAGAGGCGAGGATAGCGAAGTCATTGCACGCCGAGTTTCTGACCTGTCACACAGTTTGGATTTCGAGCCAAGAAGGTATGTCGTCGTCGTGCCGGGCGACGACGAGGAGCCTCGGCGAGATGAGTGTCGGAAGCAAAGAGCTTGCGAGCGCTGCGCGCTGCCTGAGCGCACGCGTGGCCCGGGGGGCGACCCTGCGAAGACCGCGAGCTTGCAGTCTTGCTTGCTTCCATACATCCACCATCCACTGATTCCACTCATTGCTCAACCCAGCCATCCTGTAATAGTCGTCGTATAGTTATGGCTTCGGGCGAAGCTCGCGTCTCTGGTCATCCGAGTAAGGCCGCGTTGTAACCTGCACACCTATACTTGAATCTAAGGCTCAGTGAGACCCTAGCGAAACCCATAAGCAACCAGATTAAAGTGCAAGCTAAACAGTAAGTAGCCATCCGGGGGCTTGTTTTAGCTCTCGTTGCTGAAATATCGCGCAGACATGAGACATTTCGGAATGTCTGCATAGGTCTCGCGCAGAGCATGCATCGCGCAGAAGTTCAGCTTCGGTGACGCGTCTTTTAGGTGAACAGCCCAACACGTTCGGCCGCTCTCAGAGACGAGGTGCGTGATTATTTCTTGCGCGTGAATCAGTCGGTCTGACTGTTTGTATCAAGGGATATCGAGAACGGCGCAAATGCACTCGCGGAAGGCTTCTTGTTCGGGCGTCGCAGCTGTGCTCATTATTGGCGAAACATGGCGCTCGTCTCGCAGTAATACAAAGCGGAAAAACAGACGTCGATGAACGAATAGAAGAGCTACACAGAGACCAAGTGCAGGGTTTTATCGCAGAAAGTTGAATCTCTAGCGGGTAACTTGGAGGAGAAATGGGCAGAAGAGAGATCCAGGTATGATGTCCGTGAAATGCAGAAGATGACATGATGCTAACATAGGGTAGAAACGATGAGCTGACGCGAATATTAGAGCGGATAGTGGACATAGGTTTGAGGGGAGGGCTGGGCAGAGTTCGAAGGCCACGCCGCTAGCGATTCCTCGGATACAGCTGGCTCGCCAAGAACAGCCCTCCTCTTCCTCGGAAGACACGAGTTCTGCCCCTGCAGCGGATGCCTAGAGCTGTATAATGGACCTTGGAATATTTTAATATCACTGACACAACAGACTGTTTCCAATGTTCTGAATTTCCCCATGAGCGCCACACCAGCTACTAATTTGGGAGCTTACTAACCTTTTACGACCATTTAGGCACACCTTCAAGCTTCTGCGCAAATAGCTTGTATGTCAAGCCGTTGTTCTTCCTTTTCGCACCAAATGTCCACGCCCGACAACGCGGCAGCACCGGATAGGCCAACCTTCTGGAACCTCGCAATGAGACTCTCCGCCGAGGCCCTGGACCGCGCGGTGCACACGACGTTCTTGATTTCCACCATCGAAAGCCGCGGCGCGAGCATCTCGCACAACGAAACAAGATGCGCAAAATCGTCCGCGGAGAGCTCCATCGAGTCAATGACGAGTGCCGCCAACCGCGCGAGAGGCTCGCGCGCCGCCGCCGCCGCGTGCTGCAGCAGCACCGCACCCGTGGCCATCTCGACCGCACGCTTGTATATCCGGTCGAGCAGCGCACACCACCGCACCCGTGCAAGCTGAGGCGCGCGAGCGACTGCCCACAATGCGCGAGGAGCGAGACGACGGCCTGCGCTGCGCCGCCGCGCTCGGCGTTGCTGATGCGGCTGCTCTCTCGGTGAACTGCAGGTGCTCGACGAGTGGCATCGGGTGCTCCGCGCGGATCGTGCGCACGATGGGCTCGAGCTTCATCGGCAGCGTGTCCTTGCGCAGCGGGGAAGAACGTCACGGAGAGCTCGTAGGGCGCGCCGTCGGCGCGGCGGCCTGTCCCGTGGATCCCGCAGGTGATGATGTCGTCGCGTTACCGGTGGTTGTGGATCACGGACAGGTCGCGGAGGTCGCGGAAGAGCTCGGTGGGCAGGCAGCGTTTTTGCTGATGAGCATGCTCGTCAGCCAGTCGTTGTCTGCGCGCGCGGTGAGGTCGAGGCGCGTCATGTCGCCGGGGAGGAGGATGGACTGGAGGATGTGAAGCATGTACTCGGAGGGAAGATCCAAGATTAGCTCGCGCAAATTGGGCATGCCGATATGTCCGTGTTCGCGTTCCGAGTACAGGTCCGTGGGTAACAGGAAGTTCGACAGCGGGTCCCACGGGGTCTGCTTGTCGTCCATGATCTTCAGCTCGAGACTCTTCATGTGTGGCGAGTCCCGGAAGAGCGCGAGAAGATCCCTGTCCTTTTCGGGATGCGGCAGCAGTCCATAGAATTCCAGCTTCAGTTTTCGTCAAATTTCGGTACATACCACTTCGCCATGCCAGTCGACATCCCATCAGTTCCAGATTACGTAGCTGGCGCGTTTGGTTGTCGAAAAGGCTGGTATAGATGTTCTTGTACGATAGTAGTTGACCAATGTCAGCTCCTGGAGATGTGGCGCAGGCTGATCAGAGCCCAGGTCGGCAGTGTCGAAGAAAGCGGCTGAAAGAACAGCGCTCCCAGACGTCCTAGATTATTCCGGCAGAGTGACGACCTGCTCTCGTCAATCTGGGCGCCACAATACCATTCGCGGTGAATGTCCATGACGAGCGTGCACGGCCGACTTCGCTCGATAAACAGTCGCGCGAGATCGGTGGATCGCAGGTCGATGTACCGCCAGAGCTGAGGATCGCCGAGCGCAAGCGTCCGCCAGTGCGAGCACGTCCAGGAAATCCTCAGCACCTCCATCGTCTCGCCACAACCCTCTGCCGAGCGGCCTGCGAGGCGGAACACCGTCTGCAATATTTCGATCGGGAGTGCGTTGACCTTGACATGCGAGTTTCGATGGTAACGAATCTGCGATGAGAGCACGGACGTCATTGGCGAGGTCGTGCGCGATTGGCGCGGCGATGCGCGCGGTCAAAGGCAGCTGGGATGTCCTCGTCTGCGTGGCGGCTTTCAGGGGCAAAGGGGGTATACGCAGGTCAGGCTTCGTGTGCCGGATATATACTCAGGGATGAGCTCACCTCTGTCCAGGCGAGCGGTAGCGGGGCGTCACCGCTTTCAGGAACTCTTCGATTCTGCGCGTGTCCACTGTAACCGCGGTGTCCATTCTGCTTCTACACTCATGAGCTTCGCGACCGCCACAACGAACACACGAGCTGCACTTGCCTTGGTACAAAAACGCGAGATGTTTGTTTTGACGAGCAACACGAGACGTGGACGTCTTTCATATGTCCCGCCCGTACGCGCCTATACGACATGCTGTTTGACTCAAACTTGGACTATCACCATGCCTCCGAATATCACGCTGCCCCAGCCGCACTGACAGATCACCTTCTTGTCAGGCTACTCAGGTCCCTTTGCCGCCGTCGAGAGCTCGTCTGGTCGCGCGTTCGTGCCTTCCAGTTCCGATCAGCCTCGTCGGGCGCGCAGGCGGGAGCGGACGTACGTACGTGGGTGCCGCTCCGTCAAGATATTTTGCGAGCGAAGCGGCATTCATCAGTGGGTTGTCCGAGCACTTGCGCAGGAACAAACAAGTACAAATTGTCCGCGCAACCGGCGATATTCCTTGCGATACACACAGAATTCGATGTAGCACTCTCACTCTTCCTTCTTTAATTCACGCAAAAATCACTAGTATTCTCAGCGTACTGAATTTCATAGTTATATAACCTTAAATGACACATAACGGAAGTTGATGAGTGCTCAACCGGCAACCTGCCTCTGGTCCATGGCCTAACCGTCTTCAAACTCGCAGCCGAAACCCATTGTTTCCTGCACATAGATGGTTGAGTCTCTTCTAGATTACTACCCAGTATTTGCTACATGAACCATGTCCTTGTCTGTACACAATTTTGAGCTGAGACTATTCCAGGGCTGGTCTGTGGCCTAAGGCTCCTTAAGGTTCCTGGCTCACAATATCAGTGGCCAAAACCTAACCCACACGTGGCTTGGCCATGAACCCGGTGGCCCATACGGCTCATGTAGCTGGCCGACGCCTTTCGGTCACATCTTCTCATCCTGAGTACTTTTGAATTTCAGTTCGAGATTTAGCATCAATAAGGAGATGTGCGCAGCGAGCTACGCGGCCCCGACGTTCCATATTTACTCTTTTATTGATTTTATTGGTATGATGGGCATGGGCCCTCCATCTCTGGGCGTCAGGCAGTATCGACCATAGTTGATGCGGCTGCGAGGTCGCGTTCTTATCATTGCAGCTGAAGGCGGAACACGGCTTCTGTAATCTCGGGATGCCCCTTTCCACCAGCTGCATGCAGCTGCATGCCTAATCTGCGGCTTGCGACAGGCCCCAGCAGGAAAAGATTTGGGCAGCGGACTCACAGTTCTCGTAATCGGGGAAGGAGCTCAAACGCTCGCTCTTGACCACCCACGTCGATCTTGCGTAGCCGCCGCCGCCACAACGTCGCTCGAGATTCGCGCAAGGGCCCATGCGCGCCGACCTCAGTTCTCGATCTACGGGGATTTCGCTGCAGCCTCGGGAGTGACGCGAACCTCAGACGCAGGCGGCGACGGCATCACCGATCTCTGTCATACGGGTAAGTTACACGAAAAAACTTTAATTTCTCTACAACAGCGGCCTATGCCGTTATTTCTGGACAGCACTATTACAGGTAATTAGGACTTCGGTTCCTGATGAACTCGCCGGTGTATGACGCGCATGCGTCGGGGCGGAGTGAGGCGGAATGGCGCAAGAGAGAGAAATAGAAACGGAGAGCATAATTCGAGCGTGCCGGCGGCACGAGAAATGGAATAACAAACAGGACAACAACCGAAATGCGGAGCAGAGGTAGGAGTGGTGGTATAAGGGGGCCACTGCGAGAGCAGGCGTAGCAGGTGGAGCAACGAAGCCGCGGGCCCGCCCGCCAGTCCAGCCAGGCCATGTATCGAGCTGCAGCGCCGCGCGCTCAATACGAACTGCACCTTCGTCGATTGTCGAGAACCCAGCGGGCACCCTGGGTCCAGAGCTGACAGCTGACACCCACAGGTCAGCCAGTCACAATGTCCTTTGTCGCCCAGGTGCCGCGATCGCCCCGTAATCGGGAAACTTGCTGAGGGGACGCGCGCGGAGTGCTTGCCGTACTGTCGGGTGTGGCGTCCAGCGGCGGGGTTGGCTGGCGGGAGCGGACATTAGAAGACTCACTCGGGCGCGGAGCACGACCAAAGCTACTTCTTTGGCAAAATTTGGTGCGTGTGTAGGGATAGTATATTGTACTTTGTTTTTTTCTACTCTTGGGTCCGGGGGGTCCATACGGTTAGATAAATAAAAACCGTTCGTAGAAGATACAGTTTCCGTGAATCTGTGGAACAGTCATGTTAATGCGACGTTCGTTTCTGTGGCGGCCAGCAGGATACTCACGTCTACAAAGACATGGGGACTTTGCGGTCGGCGCAATTGGCCAACACGATCTCTCCCCCATTATCGACAGAGAAATTTGGATTATGTAAGGCGTCCCCGACCGCGAAAACCGGGAACGCCGCTCGTCCTGAACTCGACTCTATAATTAGGCCGGTAGCCTGGCTTCAAAGCGCAGGACTGAGGAAGGGGGACGCGGCGAGGAATGGGGGTAGCGTAATGCGCGGCCGGTTGTGTTATTAATCATAATAGTGGGAGGAATAATGTGCTGATTATTCTGGGCCATAGTGTGCGGATACGAAGGAGTCAAATAGGGCGAAAATGCGAATGCGAAGGAGATCGAAGGCGGCGGAACTTGGAATGCCCCCCCCCCGATAGCGTATGAGACGAAGCCGAGAAAAAAGGCCGAGAGCTCTGAAGATGAAGAAGCACGAGAGAGGCTACGGCTTGTATATGAACAGGCGAAGGTTTTCCTGTACGGGTGTGCTCGAGGGACGGATAATCGCGTGGTCGACACCGATGTGGGCCTCGAGGTTACCGAAGACGCCGGGGAGCTGGCCAACGAGGGCCAAAGCACGAAGAAACGCATGTGAAGCATCGGTCTGGGACGTCATGGCTGTGTTGTACACATCCTCTTGTTCAATTACAATGCTTGGAGCAAGTATTATACACCGGGGTGAACGGAGACTGAAGCTATACGGACGACGTCAGTTAATGATCGACCAGAGGGCAGCCACCAGGACTCACCGGATCGGGAAGCACCAGGGAGTTGTCCTGTGCGGCGCCACAATATGAGTCGGCGAATGCATGTAAGTGGGTGGATTGGTAACGCTTACAGAGGTAAAACTAGTAAAGCAGTCAAAACTGTCAAGGAGGTGTCTAGGGATGGACTGGGCGGTCTCCTGTACTGAGGGAGACGTAGCAGGCTGAGCTCCAAAACTCAAGTTCATGTTGGTAGAAGTGTTGGGAGTAGTTGTTCATGCCCAGGAGGACGGCGCAGCTGGCGTACTTGGATGATCCAGCCAGACGGTGCCGCCACAACCATCCATATATAGAATACCTCGAGCTACAGTAAGGCAGTGAGTGCCATGAAGGTTTGCCTTCATGGACCAGGCTCACCGAGTGGAAGTCGGCCATTGACGCGGAGGACACAGACCTCTGCATTCCCAGAACACTCTGTTCGAAAAGTCGATGAAGGGAGTGACCACGACGGCGACTGCGACACGAGGCTCGAGCCCCGACTGTGCTAACTCCCCCCATCGGCGACACAGCCAGTGCGTCGAAATGGCACAAGAAAAGGGTTTATGTCGCAGTTAAAGCGGGCGGCGTGACGTATTCTGCGCTTGCCTCGTCTGCCTCGTGTGCGGCGGCGGAGGGCCCGCCATCAGCCCATCGACGTTGATCAACAGTCGCTGCCCAAAGGAGGAGATGGAGGTGGGTGGAGAAGCGCAGAGGCGATGTGAGCGTCGCACTGCCAACGCGCCTGCCGCCATGATTGACGCCACCGCGCCCTTGACGCCGGTGATGCCGACATTCGTGCTCGACGACCGACGCCCCGCCTGCGGGGATCAAAAATTAGAAAGGAGTACTCTCCGCTATCAGCTTTATATTCCTCGCTCTTTGCGGCGCTTCCAAACACGCTTAGTTCCTTCATGAAACGAACATTAATTGATTTCTGAACATCCGCCGCCCCCGCTCAGGTCCATCGCTGTACCTGTGCTTGTGAGTTCTGATGCGTGGGCGCGCGCGCCCCGCGGCCTTCCGCCGAGCGTGCGGATCGTACCTATTCATGGTGTCGCGACCTTCTCATGCGCCACCAACTGAGACGTCGCGTGAGGTTGGGCTGGCCTGTCGCGCCAATTCAATTGTGTCGGCCCGCCGTCCGCCCAGGACCCTGCTACCTGTGCGGGCTTCTGTTACGGTGTTCTGCTCGCAAGGCGCATGCTATGCGCTTCCACAGCAGGAGTAACAACATGCGTGTGGCGCGACCGGCGGAGGTGTGGGCCTGACGCAGCGTGTACAGAGTAAAGAGTCTGGACTCTGAATCGCGCGCAGTGGTATAGCATCGAGGCGGACAGAACGTCGTCGGTGACGTCGTGGCCATTGAGGGTACAGTGAATTTGCGTTCCGGGAACGGTCTCAAGGAAACAAAGAGTGACCGTCTACGCAATGAACCTCTCCGGAGTCGGTCCAAGGGTGGCTTCTACACACCTTGAACTCTGCTCACCCAGCTTCCGAAGCAGCAGGGTTGAACGTGAGTCACAGCTGGGATAAAGAGCGCAAGGATTCTTCTGGAGAGTCAACGGTCGACCCAGCCAAAGTCACGAAAGTCCGAGGGGAGCGGTTTTTTTGTTTTTTTTTAACGGGGTTGTGGACGCCATGGTGCGGGCTTCTGGCCGCCACAATGGCGCGGCCTGACGCAGCGCTGATCCGCCTCTTCTAGACGCCAAACATTGCGCGCCGCCCTGGCGGGATCAAGCAGCGCACGGCGGGATGCCATAACTGGAAGTGAGAGGGTTTGTGGCGCACGAGCCAGTCTCCCGTCACCCGGTTATCTTTTTGGCGCCTGTGGGCCCGACCTCGACCTTCCCGAGAGTAACGGAAGTGGAACGCATTACTTGGGTTTCTATCAGGGCTCGTGGCTTGCAAGAGGTCCCCATGTACCACAGCCAGGTAGCAGAGAGATGCGAGGCCCCCTGTAAACACCCCAATGTCGTAGCTCGTCCCTTGTATCTGCGAAAGCCATCGAAAGCCATGGTAAGTAAAGGCAAGCAGTGATATGACTCCGTCCGGAAAACGAAAGGCACTCGTATATGTTCCTGCGTAACATTGTGTTCCGTCATTATATCGAGTACAACAAACCTAGAACCTGGTGATAAATTCGAAAGTAGCCGCGACACACGTCGTGTACCCGGACATGAAATCGCACACCGAGCGAGAGGCTGTCTATGGGATGAACCAAAGGACCCCAAACAACAGGAGTAGGCGCAAGGGCCACACGGGATTATGAGATCTCGAGACCCGCGAGCTCCTTGCGAATCTCGGCCTCCGTCTCGATCTTTTTTGAGCTGGGTCGCCTCCAGCCGTTCACCGTTCTTCTGCTTCTCCTTCAGCTCTTCAATGGCCTTGAGCTGCACAAGACTCGTCAGCACACCCAACCTCACAATACATTCACCTCCACATACCTTCTTGGTGAGGTTCCGGACCTTCTTGGCAGCAGGGTCCAACCACCCTCCACCCCCCCGGCGTCGGCGGCACAGACCCATTCGCAGGAACCGGCGCCTCGCCCCCATTCACCTGAATCTCAAATCGACGGCCGCGGCGCGGCGTCCTGCGCACCTTCCTTCTTCCCCTCCTTCGGGCCCTTGCGTTTGCGCCCGCGCTTGTCCTGGTCGCCCCGCGCCGTTGCGCACGGGCGACGGCGAGCGGTCGGCGCAACGGGGACGTGCCGCCGGTGCACGCGCCCGGGCGCGGGGCTGCGGCTGAAAGCGGCCGTTGGGCGTGCCCGCGGGGCTCGGCGTTCGTCGTCTTCGCGTTTGTACGCGAGCGACGCCTCGAGGCCACGCGCACCGGGTGGGCGGTACGCGCCGGCGGGTTTTGGTGGGGGTGGGCTTGGCGATTGCCTGGTGCTCGACGACGCTCGTGTGTGGAGTCGGCGCAGGGGGGATCGCAGCGGGGAACGGGGGTACCCCGCGTCGACGTGCGACTGTCTCCACGACGCCTGGTAGAGCTCGTCGATGAGCTGAACGTGCATCAGTGGGCCTGTGCAGTGGAAGATCTTGATGCCGTTGTCGACGCGCAGGCGGGGTGAGAGCGTAGCAGTCAGAAGGAAGCGGCCGTCAGGTGACCATTGTGTCGCAGTGTGAAGTATTTGACGCGTCGACCGTCGTCACTTTGTTCAACGTCCTGCGGTCGTAGATTTCAACCTTGCCCGCGAGGTTACCAAAGCCGGCCAAGGCAATGAGGCGTCCTTGCGGATTGAACGAGATGAAGTTGCAGAACGCCGTTCCAAAGTCGTGCAATGGCTTCGCACGCTGGTCGAAGAGCGTGGTCTTCGCCGGCATGTCTGTGGCTGGTTAGAGACATCGTGGCAGTAAAGCGGCGCTGATACTCACATCCGTAGACAACGCCAAACTCTTTCGAGTTTGGACTCCAATTGAAGTCATGTACTGGCCCTTCCTTGTCCAGCGTCACGCGACAGTCGAAGGTTCCTGATGCACTGAGGAGGTAGAGAGACCACCGGTCTCGCCGTAGTAGCTCTTGTTAGCCTGATCAACGTCCGTGGAGGTCAAGACGAGGACATGTGTGCCGAGGGTGTTCCACTTGATGGTCGATTTATCCGACTTGAAGAAGTTTTTCTGGCTTAGAGGCGACCCAGACAAGCTGGTCAAGTTGAAGATTTTGACGCTAGCAGGTGCGCCCTACGCCCTGATCGGTTGCCATCTATGCTCTATATGGCAATAAACGTACCTTCTTCTCGGGGACAAAGACGGCGACGGAAGGGTTCAGTCCTGGGCTGAGGACGATGCCAGAGGCGCCCTCGACCTTGAGCTTGTCCACAATGCCTTTTGACCATTCTGCGGGACGAAAGACCTGGATCTCCTTGCGATACGAGACGTTACAGCATGTGACTCGGAAATCGTGTTGTACTGCAGATCCCACCCCCTCCAGCGACTTTTGGGTGAACGCAATGAGCTCCTCGCCAGTGGAGACGGAGAAGACCCTCAGGTTCTTGTGCTGTGCGCCATCTTCGAGCTTGGCAGGCCTCTCCCAGGTAGACAGATATGTTTCCACGGGGCGAAAAGTTGAGCTCGACGATGTTTGGGGATCGCGAGCTCCTGGACGAGCTGTGCGCTTTCGGCCTGGAATATCCGCACGCAGGAGGGGATAGCGTAGGCGTACAATCGTCCGTCCGAGCTGTACTGGTAGGTCCTGGCGGGAACATCTTGGCCTTGGAAGGCCTCAAACGGTTCATAGACTGGTGTTCCGCCTACGAGGCCGAGGCGTTTTTTTGGGCGCGGACTGGAGCGGCCGTCAGGGGACGGCGGTGATTCGGGAAAAGGTTGAAACTCACAAGCGTACTGCTGGGAGGGTTGAGAGGCCATTGCGAGCAGGAAGAGAAGGGGGGAACGAAGGGACGGAGGCAAGCTAATGCCTCGCGGGCAGACTGGATGAGGGTCAAGACTTGGAAGTTACAAAAGCGTAATTTGCGGGGAGCAGTACTATCAGACCTTATCCGGAAGTCATTCAGCCGCTTGTATAGGAGGTACAATCGGAGCTTAATGGCTGTTCCCACAGTAACAATCTGGATCTCGAGATTGCAGGTGATTAGCCACATATAATAAATGAATTACTTATACCCCGCAGGTGGAACCACTTTGCCCGGACCTTCTCCTCCCTCTACATCCCTCTCCCCTCGCTCCCTCCCCTTCCGACTTCGAGGCCCACGCTCGCGACGGCACCGCCGGTAACAACAGCCCCGAACATGCCTCGTGTTTCCCTCTGTTTCACCTGCGACGGGCCAGCCAACTCCTCCACACTTCATCCATACCACCGACGCGCACTTTGTTGACAACGCTGGTCGTTCGCTACTCTTACGAGGCGTCAATCTTTCTGGCTCAACGAAAGCACCAAATGGCAGACAGTCACAAATCCTCGACGGATTCTGGGAGTCTGGCGAAGCAGGCAGCGAGAGCTTCGTCGGGAGACCACTCAACCTCGATGATGGGTCTGCAGACGTTCATCTTGCCCGGCTAAAGGGCTGGGGCTTCAACGTGCTACGATATGTCGTAACATGGGAGGCTATTGAGCCGCAACACCCGTGAGTTATCTCCCAAGGTACCCCATGCTTTGGTTCACCGTCTGCCAGCGGACAATATGATTATGAATTTATGGACTATACCGTGCGCGTACTCCGGAAATGCAAAGAGTACGGCTTTTGGATATACATGGACCCCCACCAAGATATCGTGCGTTGTCACCCTCTCGTTCTCAGCCGCGTCTTACGAGATACCGCAGTGGTCTCGCTTCTCTGGTGGCTCGGGTGCACCGTACTGGACACTTCCCGCCTGCGGAATAGACCCGCGGAACTTTACTGCTACGCAAGCCGCTATCGTACACTGCGAATACCCTAATCCTGCTGAAGCAGACCCCGCTAAACTCCCTGCCATGATTTGGAGTACGAATTACGGCCGACTCGCCTCCCAGACGCTCTTCACGCTATTCTTCGCGGGCCGAGACTTTGCGCCGAAATGTGTCATAGACGGAGTCAACATCCAAGATTACCTCCAGTCGCATTACATTGATGCCATGGGCGAGCTAGCAGACCGCATACGCGATGCAGGCGACCTCGTCCGACGAGTGCGTCATAGGCTGGGATAGCCTGAACGAGCCATACGAAGGTTTCTGTGGTTACCCAGACTGAACCAATACCCCTCCGAACAGACGTCGACGCTCAAGAAGGGCACGTTCCCAACTCCCGCACAATCATTACGGGCTCGGTATGGGCCAAAAACAGACCGTCGACAATTATACCTTCGGCGCCTTTGGCCCCAAGCGCGACGGAACTGTCACAATAGACCCGCAGGGGTTCAAGATGTGGATGGACCCCGCTTCAGAGCCGGGCGGCGTGCACCCGAAGTGGGGCTGGAGGCGCGACCCCGGCTGGACGCTGGGCACCTGCATTTGGGCGCAGCACGGCGTGTGGGACGTCGAGTCTGGATACATCATCGCGCCCGACTATTTCAAGATGTCGCCCTCCGATATGGGACCGCGAGGTTGAGTTCCTCGAAGACTATTGGCGTCCGCATTGGCAGGCGTTCGGCGCGCGCATGCGGAAAGCCCAGCCCGAGGCGATTCTATTCGTGGCTCCCCCGTCTTCCATGCTCCCCCACCTATCTCCGAGCACGACCTCAAGGGTCGCTGCTGTTACTCGACTCATTATTACGACGGTCTCACGCTCGTAACGAGACATTGGAACTGGTTCAACGCGGACGCCCTGGGCATATTGCGTGGCAAGTACAAGTCTCCGATTCAGGCAGTCAAGATCGGGGAGAAAGCTATCCGGAAGTCGCTCCAGGAGCAGCTAGGCGCTCTGCAAGAAGATGCTAAGATTCTCGGTGCCTACCCTACTATCATTGGAGAAATCGGCATTCCCTACGATATGGATGGCAAGAGAGCCTATGGATATACTGACAAGGGGAAGTACCGTGGCGACTACTCGAATCAGCAGAAAGCCTTGGATGCGAGTCTCAATGCTTCGGATGGTCCAAACGCACTGAACTACACCATTTGGACGTACTGCCCTGACAGCTCTCACATGTGGGGTGACGGCTGGAACCTGGAGGACCTCAGCTTGTGGAGCGCAGACGATCTACGCGTCAAGGACGAGTATCAGATGCCCTGCGCCGAGTCGTCATCTGCGGGGCTGTTGAAGGGCCCGCAGTTCTCCAAAGGTTATGCTTCGGAGGCTTCGACACTCACGTTATCAACTATCCCACCTGATAACCAAGCGGAAGGCAATCCACGAGTCATCAGATCTTTGGAACCTTGGGAGAATGCGTACGACTTTCTCACAGACGGCGCTCGTGCCGTCAAGGCCTTCTGCAGGCCGTATCCCCGCGCCGTTGTCGGTATCCCTGCTGATATCCAGTTCGATATCAAGAAAGCTACCTTTACGCTCACCGTCCGGGTACGACCAGAAGACTTACCGCGCCACGAGGCACTCCTCCCTCCTCGACCCTCCTCGTCGTCCCGGCGGTACGTCAATAACCCTCGCGGCTGAGACGGAAACAGCTGGCGACAGAGATCTATGTCCCCCTTGTGCACTACGCCAGCGACAAGATCATCTCTCGCTTTGCGGCGAGCAGTCCGTCGACGAGGACTCATCAGATTCCGGCTCTCGTTCCTCGACACCCGTCGTCACCGCGCCCGGCTCGCGCCGCCACTCCATCTCCGACCTCTCCGCGTCGTGGAAAGACGCGCTCTGGCGAGCCCAGGCACACCGCTCGCGCTGTCGGTCGTTCGAGGTCTCGGACGGGCGGTGGTCCGTCGACGGGCAGCTGCTCAAGTGGTGGTACCCCGTGCCGACGCCGTCCGAGGGCGAGAGGACGTACATGATCACGATCTCGCGCGCGGGCGGCGCCATCAAAACTGAGTCGTCGAAGAGGACGTGTAGCCTCTGGACTTCTTTGCGAACTGTTGTCCGGTGATGTAATGCGCCTGTATGTATCATTAGTCTTTTCTTCTGTTTCTTTGACTCTCTTGCCTTGCATTTACCCTTGCATTTTGAGCTGCTCTGGATAATGTGTCTGTACTATTTATAATGGAACTGTATAACCTGTAAATACCTAGCTTACATTCTCAGCACGATATCTCATCCAGGACCGCAATACCATACATAAACCTTTAGACTTTTCTGCACAGATCGTGGACTGTACGTAGACGGGTATACGTGAGGCGCAAACATCGGCGGGTATACCGAAAACTCAGCTAGATCATACGGAACCAATTCGCTCGTACTCGATGTCTCGTCTCGTTCGTTCGATGAAGACCCAAGTAACAACGACGAGATCCAAGAAAGGGACGACGCTGTCCTCGATTTCAAGGATCGGTTTGTTACCGGTGAACATATCTTGAAACCGGTGGTGCATCGTTACGACTATCGGTCGTGGTTTAGGCCCTTCGACGAGCTCGAGCTAGTAAATCACGATAGTCAGCCTAGCAGAGAGCGCATCATGCTGCACCGGATGTTGTGTGGCTACCTCGCACTCCGTCATGCCCATTTTCCATTTGTATGTTTTCCCATCTGGCGCGACAAACGTTCGAGCGCGACTGAAATGACACATGAGCCGGTGAAAAATATGACCATACCTCAAAATACTTGCCATGGTAAAACTGGTTTTTGGCATCAGCTTCT
Source organism: Phlebiopsis flavidoalba (assembly GCA_035772785.1). NCBI lineage: Eukaryota > Fungi > Basidiomycota > Agaricomycetes > Polyporales > Phanerochaetaceae > Phlebiopsis > Phlebiopsis flavidoalba. The sequence goes on along the minus strand of JAOCPU010000041.1, from coordinate 125,847 downwards.
CGATGTCTTGGATTCGGTCGTTGAAGACTAGTCTTGAGCTACGTAAACGGTGCCAGTGTATCCTAGCAATTTCTTCTGTAGAATCCGTGGGTACACCATGCATGTCGGGAATATGTCGATTAATGGTTGTCGTCCTTTGGAATACCTTGAAAAGGTGTGTCGTAACAGTATAGGCTACTTTTCCATCGGAGTCCAGTAATGTCGTGTTTATTGGCGAGTTGCGGGACAACTTCAATTCCAGCATAGTATCTGGGGAGGGGACGAAGCGAGGAATATGAGCGTGGCCATCATCGACTGCATTATATCTAGTGTGAACCAGGGCTGCGCCTCGCTTGTGGGCCATCAATAAATACGTAGTGTTTCTATTGAGTTTAACGTGTCTCATGACCGTCCTAAGTGAGGTCGTGCTGTGCGCGCCGTTGTTCCTGTCAATTGATTGTAAATGAGCGTTTTCGTGTTCGAGCGGCGTAATCTCGTAATGGTCTCATACAATCTCAATGATCTTCGCAACGGCGTCGACAGGTGAGGAGCATTGAGTTATAGAAGAGCGGGAGAGGCTGAACGAGACCACGTAGTCTGAAGGATCATCGCACCACGCTCGCAATTTCTCAAAATTAGCGTCGATAGTTTCATTTGGTTTACTTACACTCGGCCAGTTCTTCGTCGGTCATGGTGCGCAAGAACAAGTTCCATATGTCTGAGCAGCTCAGAGCTGATTTTGAATGTGTTGTCAACTTCCTATATGCTGACGTCATTGATCACTGTCATTACTATTGAGCTTTATGTCACACGCAGTACTAGCAAGAGTCGGAACAAGTACTACGTTGTAACCTCCCAGTCTCTTCAGCTGTGCCATGGCTAGAATCAACTAGAATGGTACCCCTATTTGTGGTGCTGCTCGTCCATTCAAAAACCGAAGGTTCGGCCGACAGCGGTCAGGGGAGACGACGTTGCGGCGGGCTCGCGCCTGGTTCTACGCCGCTTGGGTTGACTTGACGTCTCGGCCTGCATAAACGTCTGAGTCCGAGTCCAATGCTCGTTTCGTAGATGGGACTTCTTCAGAGGTCGGCCGTTTCGAGGGGTGCTTTGCGACGACTCTGGGCGACTAGAACTTCCGTTCTCGGGAAGCTCACGCCTAGAGTCGTCGCCTTCGACTTTCGCAGGTACTCCGGCCCCCCGTCTTGATAACTCAGCTCGTCTTCGTCCTTTTCGGTGGGTCGAGTGTCGGTCTTTGCGCCGTCCGAAGCTCCGCTATCCGCGTTTCGGTCGTCCTTTGACCTCACTCTTCACGTCGTCTTGATTCGTCTTTGCCGCGTCGTTCTCGGCCTCGTCTTGCGATTGTTCCGCCGCTTCATCCGAACAGTCGACGTTTAATCGCCAAGTCGCAGTTGCATCCACTCTGACGGAGTCGCTCTAACTATGTATTTGTCGAGCATACTGGCAAACACGTCGTGCAGACCCTGTTGACATGGTCGCAAATGAAAAGAGGCACGTCCGACGTTTTGGCGGTCGTCGTACACCACCCTATATCGCTCTACGAGTGTGCGGCGGAATCTTGCCAGGAGACCGCTGATGGCCCGTAACGGAGGGAATATCTGCGAGAAATGCTCCTGGAAACAGTAGCTCGTGGGGTCCATTGCTAGCCATCGATTGTCCTCTACGTCGCCAAATAGATTGGATTTTAGCCTCATTGGCGTGTTCAACGCATTGACTCCAGTCCTCCCTCGAGATAACCTCATCGGCCGGCTTGAAGAAAGTAGTGCAGACGAGTATCCAGCAGCCGATCCATAGTGCAGACTCCAAGTCGTGTAACGGATTGTGCCTGAACCGTCCGGCGTTGTGTGGCATCACTGAATGAGACGGGAGGGTAGGGTTGTCGGTCGATAGCAAACAGAAGCGGTGAACTCTGCGAGGGTCTGTCAACGGGGTGAACTCAAGGTCCAATTCCTCAAGAGTGAAATCCTGATCCCCTTGCGGAAGCCAAGGCGTCGCCGGCCTATGGAGATAGCGCTGTTTCTCCACCTCGGTGGCCACAAAATTGGAAGTCTCCTACATCCAATATGACAATGAGTCAATCAGCTCACAAATTTGTTGATTTTATTGCACGTACCGTCTTGAACTTGCCACAGTGCACATCGTCTTCTCGCATAGCGTGCTTCAGATCGCAAAGTTTTCCCACACCGTCAATTACTATGACGTGGCTTGTCGAAATGTCTCGATGAACCCAGCCACACTCGTGGAGCACGCGTAGACCTAATACAATCGTCAGATCAATAATTTCAGCTGGAGGCAGTTATTCTCACCTTTTATAGTGTCTGAAAGTACATTAAATGCCCCTGAAAGTGTTTCGATGCGGCGCATAGGCAAACCGGATTCTGCAAACACTACGCGATGGTGGACTTTTGACGGACGTTCTAGTAAGTTTTCAATGGGGTCAAGTGATTTCAGTGGGTCTTCCTTCCATGGCCTCCTATTGTATATCGATTTCGGGTTTTTGTATCTAGGTGTTGCACCCAGTTCGGTCCACAGTCTCGTCTGTCCACGTAGAATGGGGTGGTGTGTGTGTTGTCAAGGGTTTGATCCTTCCCTATGTAGACATCACTCGATGCTCTGATGGGTATAAAGTACCGGTCAAAAATCATCGGGACGTGTTGTTCGTCCTCTCGGCATCTCTGCGAATTCTGTACCAGACGTCGGCTTCGCGTAAGCAGTTCGAGTCTACCCACTGGTCCTTGAGCACGAGCAGTTTCGGGTCCTCCGTTGCGTCTTCATGGAGCTCATGTACTTCCCAGAAGCGAGTTCCACGTCCTAGGAGAACATGTTCATTGCCCCATGGATTCTTTCAAATCGTCTTGAAGACCGCATCTCCACATCGTATCTTGTATCGGAATGGTTGCGCGATATCTTCCCGCGGAAGTCGTTCCATTGTGGTATCGTACCCGAGCTGTTCTTCGTCGGCATACATCAGTCGCAGGAAAATCTCGATCACGTATTTGTAGTTCTTATTGCGCACGAGACCTTAGAACATGGCATCAAGGCAGCAGAAGTTGCGGGCACTGACCTCGTTGAAGTTGAATGGTAGCGAAACCAGAACATCGGCCCGGCTAGCAAACCAAGAGCCTCATCATCATGTCGTCAATAGTGAAGCCAAACACGAAATCGCCTTCGCGGATCCACCGCCATTACTTCGCGCATGTCTTGTGTTATTTTGAAACCAGTTCTGCAAGGTAAAGGCTTAGGACGGACCACAGAGTCCTAATACAGTGAACTCACGTCGATACCGATCGGCGACCCGCTGGGGGTCTTCTGGAACTCGCCGAAGGCACCGATAGACATCCAAAAGAGATCGTCCGTCGAGGTTCGCATCAGCAGACTCTATCTGTCCCGAGCAGTTCATGACACCGTAGCAATCAGGTCTTATATCGAGGCCACTGTGGGCACCATCGGTCTTGTACGAAGGTGGGATCATCTCAGTATTGCACTTGAAGGTCAACATGGTGGTTCTCTCCATGTTAGAGGACTGTCGGATAGCGTCTACAAACGCACTCAAAGTTTTTGAAGACTTCAAGCTCCGTTTTCCCAGCATTCTCGTCTGTAATTTTCGAGAAACCAACGCCACTGCCATGACGTCCGAACCGGCGTTTCTTGACTGAGCGTAAGATCTTCTTATCTTTCAGAGCCTTGGTGCCACCTCGTCGACGACCAAGTTGTAGTCGGGCACAGCAAGTGCAGGTAAAATGCCATTGTGGCCTAAGAAGAACTGCATGGGAAGCTGGGGGGACGGCAACATCGTGCGTTTGATGAGTTTGTCGCACTCCTTTTTCGGGGTGGCGTGTGCTGCATTACGCGTTTGTGACATCTATCGCTTCACGAAGAAAGAGACGAGAGATTCAATACGAAGACCGGACGCTCACGATATGCCCTGTGGGTGAGGGAGAGGGAAGATGCAAGTTGAACCCAACTGCCAAATGCGGACGGCGAACTGATCTCAGGATTCGTCACAAGGCGCGTCAGCAAAGGCGCATCACTTGATGGCGCTTCAATGCGGAGCACCCGCTTTAGGCAGCCTCGGGGAGCGTGCTGCGCCGATCGCAGGTTAGCCGGCCACCACTACCTTCTCTGACGATGCTCTACAACATACTCCCTACTACACTAACAATATCTTCTTGCTACTTATTTGTGGCAAGTTGACGTGCCTGCCCCCCACCACGCTCACTCAAGTTCGAGCTTCGACATGCACATGGCCTGGTCGCCGCGAACACCTCACGGGTGGTGTTGTTTCAAACGACGTGTCGGCTTCAGGTCTTACCTCGAATATGTTGTGAGGTATCAACGCGCCCTGTGAGGATATCCAAGCCGATAGGTCCCAGCATCCGAATTCTTTCAGCGCGCGATTTCGGAACACCGAACGTGAGCTGCTCTGGGGATGAGAATGACACCTACGGGGCCTAACGTGCACGACCGCGAGACGCTGCAAAGCCAGCAACTCGCAAAGATGACTAAATAACGCATACTCTCGCAAGCCTGGTGCTAAGGACTGGTACGATTTGGGCCCTTGAGTGGAATAATGTATGTACTATAATTTAGTGTGATGTATGCCGCATAATTACTGATGTCTGTACAGACATACCCCTTTCGGATGGGAGCCAGACGCAGAAGACGGTTCCCGCGGACATAATATATTCGCAAACGAAGCCGCAATTCAACTGTCATTATTTCTGTCAAAGGCACCTCTGCGGGGAAGTTCATGGATGGCTCGTGCGGTAGTTTTAGCGGACCGACGGCCCACAAAGACAAGCTCAATGATAACTTGCTCTTCTCGGTGTTGCTGCGCGAGGGTGGGACCGGACATAGGTCGACTGTTTTTGCCCTGCTATTCTGGCAGCTACAAATGCGACCAGAATTGCGTTGAACAAAGTCTTGTGGAGGAAAGCTTGTTCTATTCCGTCGGCATTGTGTAAGTAACACACTCGTTTCTGCTCGATGTGTCCTTCTATTTCTAACCATCATGCCTAGAATCTGTATAAATAACGTAACATTTATGTATCCCGATGCTGATATATGGCTGGTCTCATTGGTAGGCCAATGTCCGAAATCCTTACTACCCTCAATCCTCATCGATATTCGCAGGACATTCACTCGGTGGCTCGTTGTCATCGTTAATGACGGTGCAACATTCGGTGCTCCAGTAGTCGCATTCGAGGCACCGTGGCGAGAAGCTTGCGGCCTCGGCGCTTACATCTTCCATCGACCGGTATGTCGGCGCGTCTCGTTTCGTAGAGAGTATAACTAACGCAGGGCTCCCAGCCATTGCCACACAACACATCACCCCACTCGTATATTCATACGGCAGATCCTATTGCTATGGTGGTGTGCAACGGCGTTTCGTTCTACGTGTGTTCTCTTGGGGGATATGCCATGGAAACGAAAGTGGGTACCTGCATCCCTTTCGCTAATGCGATCACTATGCATCGCCGAGCTTGGACTGACCTAAACCTAGATGTCACCTTGCAAAGTCATCCGATCCATGACACAGTTTCGAAGCTGAAGTGGTCCAGTAGACATGTAGAACACACGGCATCGCAGTCGTTGTAGATAAGCTTCTTTCTCTCGAGTGGGAAGACGCTGAGGAAGGGGGTGTTCCCGGCTTTTACGACGAGGAAGAATGTTCGGTACGTCTCCAACGTGAGCTTCGCCGCGAGTCATGGTCACGTATGCTAATCGACACCACAGGATCCCACCTCGCAATTGGATTGCTTTAACTGGGAGTATGGTAACTTCAAGAACAGCGCGCTTTAGCAGTTGTAATAGCAGCTCCCCCATCCCACTATTCTAGTTCATTTACATCATATCGCACACAGATTCTCTCCACTTCGTTGATGTCCTCTGCATCTCTTGTGGCTTCGGTAATCTCAGATTGGCCACCGCTCAGGAGTTTACAGCGGGCTATGTGTCTACGCAGGTCGATATATACCGATCAACCGGGAATGGTGAGCGCGATATTTCAGTTGGAAGGTCATGTTTATTCGAATAAAGATTGACAGATCTACCTAGCTTTCGTATAGGCACAGTGGAGGGTGAATCTGGCTTGTTTTCGAGGTTGTAAAAAGACAATTTCACAGATGATTTTTGTTGCGAGAGGATTATTCGACGCTCTCACTCATTTACCGTTGAAGAGATTGTAACTAAAAACTTGGAACAGTGTGCCAGATCATGCACAACAGAACATATCCGAGGGAAGTACTACCGAGGGAAGTCTCACGTAGTGCGACTGTGAGACCCCCGTGGTCATATTAGGCGTCGCGTGATGAAGGGGGTAACCTCCGGCCTCTTGCTGCTGGCATTTAGTAGACGGCGAAGGAGATGTCGGCGAAGGTGAGTTGAATCCTCCCTAATCTCAATGTCCCACAGCAATTCTCGAGTTTGGTTCAGTCAGTGTATCTGTACCACCGCAGTTTTCTAGTTAACTGACCCTCTGTGGAAAATACAGTTACCGGATGCTCGCAGGGGATCGGCAAAGCCTTGGTCGACGCCGTGCGCTGGCGGCTAATGAACGCGTCGGTCGCCACACTGCGCAAGCCCGAGGGTCCTCGCATCCTACGCCGAGAAATATCCATCCTCACAGCTCCTCGTTTCTACCTCTCGATGTTGCATCCACCGAACAAATCGACGCCGCATTCCTCAAAGTCAAGGAGCAGTTCGGGCAGATTGGACGTTGTGGTCAATAACGCTGGATATGGGTATCGTCACTGAGGTCGAAGGCATACCTGAAGATGAGGCGCGGGGCGTGTTTTGATGTATGCTTCTGGGGTGCAGTCCGTGTCTGTCAGCGGGTGCGTGCTGCATACCTATCAGTCCGGGCGCAGATTCACTGTATACCAGGCGATCCCCCTGATGAGAAGACTTAAACCCGCCGGGTGTTGGGGCCGCTTCCTCAGTATCAGCTCGTGTGGCGGATATTGTGCTCAGCCTACCCTTTTTCTATCTATGCCGCTGCTAAATTTCGGTGAATACCGTCCTCTCGATGTGACATACTTTCCATCTCAACACAGTCCAACGTTTTAGCTCTTGAAGGCTTCACCGAGTCTCTCATCAAGGAGATGGATCCGTCTTGGAACATTTCCGCCACAATCTTACAACTCGGCGGCTTCAGTACCGAATGGGGCGGTAGCTCCCTCAGGACCATTCCGCGCCGCTCTCTCAGTACGCTAGACCTAGCTCCAACTGCGCGCAGTTCAGGCAGGCTGTATTCGGGAGTGGCGCGACCAGCATCGGCGACCCTTTTTGAAAGCCTGCTAAAGTAAAGCCATACTTGCAATTGCTGACATGCCCAGCGTACCGCTGAGGCTTCACTCGGGACGGAGTCACTGGCCATCGTCGTCGGTAAGGCGAAGGAAACACTGCGGAACGCGGAGAAGTACGCGGAGGTTGCGCATTCGACCAATGCGGACGGAGTAGACGAACAGGTGGTGTTGGTGAGTTTGGAATGTTTGTCGCCAAAGCATAGCTGCAATTCAAGAACTCTCTCATCTCCGTTGAGCTGCAATCCTATCTTTGGAGGAAGCAAAGAGATCATAGCGGCCGGCGAGGAGTGTCTCTTGTGAGGGGCCATGGCGCAACGGTAGCGCGTCTGATTCCAGTCCAGAAGGTTGGGTGTTCAAGTCACCCTGGCCTCATGCCTTTTTGTTTCAGCTTCGCGAGTTTCTCTCAAAATTTTAACTTTTTGCAATTTCCGATGAAACTTCAGGCCGCAAGACAGTACTACTTAGGATTTTGTTTTGAGTGGCGCACATCATTGATATGTGCATTAGCAATAATCGGAAGATTCCGCGTTCTGCTGATAGTGTTCCAGGATTGTGCATATCATGCTTATATCATGCGTATTGAGGACAATCCTGAAGAGATCTCCATCGTGTGGGGTCTTACTCTCGGTTAAAGGGACATCTTCTACGGAGGCTACACCTTCGATATAAGCTACTTCGGATCCAACGTACCATAGCTCACACGGCGAGTGCTCCTGCGGATGTCGACCTTCCCCACGACATCGTCAAGTTTAGTATATTCATTACTCTCCTCGAGGTATTCCAAAGCTCCCGTGCTAATTTAGGGGCACGCAGCTTGACATGTATGACTCCCATCTTTCATGAAGCTGCGTTATTCGGTAGGTCAGCACCATCGAAATGCACTGCGCTCCACGTTCTCAATCAAAACCAACCTGACAGGCAAACGGCTGGCGCAGCTGCTACTCGGGAATGGAATATGAGGAGTCACGTCCCTACTGTGGGGGACTGAAACCTTGAGTTTAATTCCCAGAGAATATATACGCGAGGTCGAAAACAGCTCATGTCTCGCAAATGTCTCCTTCCTCGTCAACAGATAACACTGTAATGGCCTTGAGTTTATACCTTGGCCTGGGTATTCTATTATCTACCTTCCTCTACCTGATCATGCGGCATACAAGGATGTCGCAAAGGAAAACTGAACTGAAATCTCTTGCAGATATTCGTGCACTACTATCCCCGTCGTCCCAATCTTTACCCCAGCTACTCCGGGACCGGGCGGGTCCCAAATGCACGCCTCGAGCGCGCCTTTGGGATCACCAACACCTTCGTAAAGCCTCATATTGACACCCACGCTTCGTTCGTCCGCGAAGCGAGGTTGTTGATAACGAACGTCCGAAGGTGACGGTTGGGGGCGGTTTGCCGAGCATGCAACCCTCACAGCAGAGGAATGCTTTCAGGACCAAACCAAACAGAATAGCATGACCTGCCTTCGACTCTCTCATGCAGAATATCGCTCTTGCGGGTCATTCTAACGACCCTCTTCGAGGTTCCGGCGGATGGGACATCTCTTGTCGAAGATCCTGTCTATTGTTGCAAAGGGCATCAACGACCTGTGGCGGCTCTCAAAAACTCACGACGAGCTCCCCGCCCATCTGCTGCCAGATGTAAAACACTCTGCCTGCGCCGCTGGATCCCGTCCCAGCCGAACCCCATAGACTTCATCGTGCCTACGTTCGAAACAATGTGGCGAGTCCGTCGCGACGACAGTCGCCTTCGCGTTCACAACGACCCCGCAGCACTCGCCGTACTCGCCGACTACCTCGCCGCGCCAACACGCAAGAGGTTTCGAGACGTTCGAAGCCGCAGGCCCGAACCTCGCCATGCGTCGACGCGCTCGTCGCAGAGGACCATCCGTCTGCACCCACCCGCACGCGCCGGATATCGCGCCAGCCAGCACCGCAGCGGCATTGGTTTGGCCTCGGGCGCGCGACGACGTACGTCGCGGACATCGGCGCGTTGCATCGCGACGTCACGATATGGGGCGTCCGAGGGACGCCGACGTGTACGACCCCATGCGCCACCATCCGACGCGCAGGGAACCATCGCGCAAAGCCAGGCGTCCAATGGGTTTTGGAGTGGGGGGGGGGAGACTCAAGTGCGTCGCGCATATGTGGGCGGCCGCAGGCGGCCGGGGGATCATCGTGGCGGCGATCTGTGGGATGTTAGAGAGGGGCCTGGCTATAGAAGAAGGTCAGAGGATCGGCGGGAGAGAGAAGGATGGGAAGGGTGGAGGGTGGAGCGCGCGTTGAGTTCCCGCAGCACGCATAATATCCGGACAACGAGACAGCTTCTTTCTTGGTGTAGACGAGAGCTACGAAACAACATTTGTGAATGCACACACACACACAGTAAAATGACATCGAGTATAGTGTACGCCCTTGCAAGACCAACCTTCTGAGGAATAGTGATATGCACAATAATCCCGCTGCAGCCCTAGCGGCGGCGCAGCTTTCCGAATATCTGCTGCGCGAAACCCATGTGCGAGTCGCCCGAGGGCCGCTGCTGCGGGAACTTGAGGTGCTGGTGCCGTCGGGTTCGACCGCCTCTGCCGCTCGTCCACGGAATGAAACATGGCCCGAGAATGGCTCGACCCACTCTGCTCACGGACGACTCTCACTTTCTCAGCTTCCTTGCGCAGATACTGGGCCGCGCGCGAATTCTTCAGGCGGCGGAAAATACACCGAGCTCTGGTTGCTCCTCAGACCACGACACTCATCTCCTGATCCTGACTCGGATCCAGCTCATCGACCTCGTCCTCCTCGTCCCTCGTCCCCTCGTCCTCGTCGTAGATACCGCGACCGCGAGCGCTCGCATCCTGCACGAGCCGCGTCGCGACCTTCTGCCCGGCGGCCGCGACGGTGTGTTGCGTCATGTCGCGGAGCCACTGGTCGAGGAGGTCGAGCTGCCCGACCGCCTGTCGGAACGCGTGGCGCACGACGTACCGGCGGGAAACCCGGACTGCGCGGCCTTCTGCTGGAGCGTGAAGTCGAGGCCGGCCTTGACGATCGTGCGTGAGTCCTCCTCGGAGAGCGAGATGCCGTCGACCATGACGATGCTCGACCCGGCGAGAGCTGAATGATGATTGGGGTGGTCGCGGGCTGCGGAAGGCGGCGGGAGAGAGAATGGCGGGGGTCGTATGGCGCGCCGCGTGCTGGTGTGATATTACTCGGGGGTGTGTCGACGAGGGTGTGTCGTCGCATCGACGAGGGCCCGGCTTCTGGCATAAAAGACTCGATTGCTCGGCCCTTGCCTTTGAGAAGTTGTGGACGGAAAGGAGGGGCGTCTGAGGGGGGTAGCATGCGTTTGCTCGAGGTCGGCTCGGGATGGGAGGTGGTGGCATTTCAACGTCTCACGGGCTTGCTTACAGGCAAAGGAAGGGGCATGTCGTCGTCGTCGTCGTCGGAAAGAATGATAGAATATCCGTAGGCGCAACAGATGCCACGCGTTTCGGAGAGATTTCGAGACTAGACCCGCGGTGAAGCTTCCAGGACTTGGTCCTCGACCTCTTCTGCCGTCGATCTCCTCTTCAATCTCGATCTCTTCATCTTCGACCTCCTCCTCTTCCTAGCGCAACCTCTTCTTCCTCCTCGAGCTCTTCCTCATCCTCTTCAGACTTGAGACGGCTCCGCAAAAGGGGTTATACTGAGACGCCACAGAGCTAGCGCAGGCGGGGGCATAACAGGCTCCTTGCACCACAACCCGCTTCGCCCGCGAACTCTCCGCAAGCCTCTCAAGCTTCTGCATGATCTTCGTACCGGCGGACCCTCACCGGCTCCTTCCTCACCGCGCTCCTTCCTCACTGGCTCCTTCGCGACCCCCCCGCCCTTGCCCCTCTTCGGCGGCCACTCAACCGGACACCCGAGCCCAGCAGGGCTCTCTCCAGCGGCGGCAGCTTGTCAACACCACTGACGCGCCTCCTCCGTTCTTGAAGAGCTCGCAGGGCACGGCACGATCCCTACGAGTCCCAAATTCGACGAGCCCGGTGTTGAAAAACGTGCGCCTCTTGGGTGCGGCTGAGTGAGCAGCGCGCGGCGCGGGGTTGGGGTGGGTGGACGCGGCGTGGTGCTCGTTTGTGGCTTCGTCCTCGAGGTCTGCGAACATCTCCATCTAGCGTGCACGTTTGCGCGGGAGGACGCGTTTTCGGAGGCGATGGAGGTGCGGGCTCGCTCGAGGTGCTGCTGGGAGCCCTTTTGAGGGCGTGTTGAAGGGCCGGGGCTGTCGCTCGGGGGTGGTGTCGGGCCCTGGGCAGGTTTCCTTGGGACTCTTTTGTTTCGCACGATACGCCGGGGTCTCGTATCTGTAGTACTGTGAGATGTGGCCTACCTCAGAGGGGAAAATATGGCACACCTGTCCTGTTCAGGATTCCAACTCTCGTCAATCGCTTCCTCCGGGTTCTCCGTCCGTTTCGACGTTTGCTCATGGTACCCAGCCCGGCTGGTCCTCTAATTTGCAGAGGAGTACCTTGGTTCTATGTGTACGGGGCGGGTCCGTCCTCGCATTAACGGCTTTCGTCTTCTTGTGGCATGGTTCCTCCTCGCTCCTCCTCTCTCCGCCCTCCTCCTCAGCTTCTTCCTCGGGTAGCTCTTTCAGTACAGGTAGTACGTCCTGCTGCACCTCTTCTTCATCCTCTTCATCCTCCTCCGCTCTCTCTTCATCTTCCTCCGCCGCCTCCTCCACTTCCTGCTCCACTTCCTCTTCCGCTACCTCTGCTTCTTTGCTCTTCAAACCATCTTCCTCTGCCACCTCTTGCACTACCGCTTTCCTTGCGCGGCTTGGTCTCTGCGCTTTATTCGTAATCTCCTCCTCTTGCGCTTCTTCTTCAGGAATGGCAACGTCGTTTTGCCTTTAGCCTTCTGGCTTAAGCGGTGGTGCATCCAGTCTAGACGGCTTCGCTTTTTATAAGAACTTGAACGGGCTCGTGACTCTTTCGGGGGCGCGGGTTCAGAATACTTCTGTGGCCGACGCCTGTTTCGCTTCGGACAACCGACTTCGACTTGCTACGCAGCTTGGTTTTTTGCCTTCTGATTCGAAGGCCCTGCGGGGGGTCCCTCAGGCACACAACGGCCCCGTCGATTTTTCGCGCCATACATCTAAAAACGTGGATTCCTGTCTGAGTGAGCGCGGGGATCTTCGGCTCTGCTAGGCCATGCGTCTAATCTGGTACTGCTCAATAATCGCACGGTCGAGTCTTGCCCACGATTTCTTCTTGTAGCGTTCGCGCCAGCTCGAGGCGGTATGGTGCGCGACCCAAGGTCCACATTTCGTCCTGATATGCATCAATATAGACCTTTACTCTCAGTATGGAGAAACTCGCACATTTGCTACCAGCCGTTCTATAGACTGTGCTGCTCATCCGACCCTTCTTGGCAGGGTTCTCGATGGCAAGCCATTGCACGAGATTTCGCATCGTCTTTTCTCTGTAAAGGCCGTGCGTTGGCCAACGTGTTGGGAGTCGAGGGACCCCGCGCCTTGGGTGAGCGTCGTCCTGCGCGAGTCTGACATTGGCTTGAAGGGTCCCTGCGCACAACGCTTCCTGCTCTTCCTGCTCCCATCTATCCTGGATATTCCCGCGCCTTTGGCGTCCACGTATTTCCTGATTTCGCTGGTAGAGCCGGGCCCATCCAGTCGAAGTGTATCTCTCCTCCATGGACCAGGGATCGGTAGATTGGGTTGCGCTAAAAGGGGCATATATTTTGGCTCGCAGAACCTTGACATGGTTGTTTGTGAGGTGTGTATATATCGCTGCTTCGTTTCTTTTCCGTTTCGCTTGGGTCATAGCGCGCCAGAAATTGGGCTAGAGGCTTCAAGGATTTTGTGCTATACCCGACACGATGTGAGAACGGTCTTTGCAGATGGCAACGGACACGTACTCTCGTTGTTGTATCCTCAGGCATTGCATTCGCAGAATTCGGAGGGTTTCGTCCGGATAGCAAGATGATTGTTAGGCAAGATATCGTAAATCTGTGCCGATTTGGGGTTTCCAGGTTCGAAGGAGTGGAATGTCGGCAAGGGCGGACGTCAAGGCGCGTCGCGAAACGCGACCCTGGTCAACGCGCGCACGTGCCCGATAAGCGCCAAAACATTTCGCTCTGCCTGGTGCGACCAGGACTTTCTTGTAAAGTTATGTTTTTTTTTGACTTCACAGTAGTCTTGAATATGAGCCTGGCTATGGGTTGAGCCAAATACTGAAAAAATTTAGGAGTTGTCTTGTGGGACACTTCTTACCCAAGGACTGTGAGAAATACTTGAACGTGGGTGGTGTTTGCAAGTGGGGGCTTCACCTAAACAAGTTTATTCCAATAGCTAGCCATATTGTGGTGACAAACATTAAATCTATTTTTTGCGACACTGCCCGCTGTACGTGTACCAGTGATTCAACAGCAACGAATTTGTCCATTACTCGTGTATTAACCCCACCGACCAGAATGACAAAATCCCAAATCAAGCAGAAACGCAGCCAAATAGACATGATAGCACCCTTCACTTCCTGCACAACCGCCTCAGCGATCGCGTCTTCAATAGCACCCTCTCCCACGTATACACCAAGCTGATCTCCCCACCCGGCGGCCCAGCCACATTCACCTTCAGCGCCGCCCCCACCACCGCATTACACTGCGCAAAATACACCCCTCCATAGACTCCACACCGCCTCCTGCGAGCCATCCACATCCCCAAACCGCCCGAGATTTGACAGCTCGAGAACCTGCCCGCGCTTTGCGCCCCAGCGCGCCCGTCCAGAACGACTCGGTGATGCCCAGCGCGTAGAGGTATCGTATCGTCCCGATGGTCTCGCGTGCGCCCGCGACTGCGCCGGGCAGGCGCGCCGCGAGCGCGGTGGCGGAGGCCCAGGGAAAGTCTGTGGCGGAGGGCGTTGTGCTTGCGAGCGGCGCGAGGGGGTTCGTATGCTGGGATGACCAGGAGGAGGCGTCGCAGAGGACGTGCGGGGACGCGCCGGTGTGGGGCCGCAGGAGACGGAGATGGTGGTTCCGAGGGTACGGGGTGGGTGGGGTGAGGTCGTGTGGGTGATTGCGTGTCGCGAGAGGAGGCCGACGAGGAGGGTGTAGAGGAATGCGGTGAGTGTGGTGTGGTGTGCGCGGCAGAGGGTGACGAGGGTCGGTCGTGTCGGCTGCTGAGAGTGTGTTGGACGCGGACGTGGGTGGTGATGCTGGGAGCAGATACAGCTGGGTTCCCAGTCCACGCTGACGACTTTTTTTAGTCCACGAATAGGGCGCAAAGGTGTCGTAGAATATTTTGAAGAACCCACGCCAGGACACAGAGACGTCTGTGAGCGCCTCGACGGGAGGTACCAGAGACAGTGAGTCGGGAATGGGGGGACATCCTTTCCAATGACTGGTTAAGTTTGCCGAGTTCAGAGCCGTGAGTAAGGCCCTGTGGAAGGCTATTCCACTTTGTTCCGTCCGCAATGCCGTGTAGGTGCGAAAAGAGCAGAGTACGCCCGGAAGCTACGGTCAGACGCCACAATGGTTTGGAAGAGCCTATTTCAATGGGTGTAGCCAGTTCGTCCGCTATTAGCTTTGCCAGAGACTCCTCACTAGAGCCTCCGCTGACAAAAGACACTACGTCGTCGAGTGCCACGGACGGCAGCCGTATGAATTTCGGCTTTGCCTTTGGGTCAGGAGGCGTGTAAACCTGTACCGAGAGTGCGGCATGTTGGAGGATGACGGACGCGAGTGCGGGGTATAGCGTCTGACGGTTCAAAAGGCTGCCAGTAGCGTTGTACTTCGCTGCTAAGACAACGCAAGAATCGAACCGAGCCGGCTACGAACGAGGTGAAAGCTTTCAAGGAGACCTGCAAATGCGTTAAAAGCAAGCAAAGGTTGTGTAAAAAGGAAGGGCATGCCTGCTTCGCGCACAATGAGCTCAGTAGGCTCGTCTGACATGACTATGTGGATGTAGAGGTTGCACGTCAGTCCGAGCAGCTCAACGTCAATTTATACTGCGAGATTTTGGAAAGGACTGACCGGCATGTCTCTCCGACTTTTTCGAGAATTTGAGCTTCATCTCAGGGTCGCTCCCGCAGCTCAACAAGCATGTAAAAGATCAGCAGAAGCCAGGGGTCCTATACAGACGGCCGTTGCAATTTGAGGTGAAGTTTCGTAACAGGGGACACGCGAAATACGCGACCTGGCTGGCGGCCGGGTACGTCCCGGCTGCGGGGTGATGGCGGAGTGGAGGCGCATCAGGCGCATCAAAGCGCAGAAAGCGCGTGACGTCACGCTGCTCGCTCAGCCCGGCAGCACATGGCACATCCTCCTTTCTTCCCGCAATAATCTCCTGTTTGGCTATTATCTTTCGAGGATTTATTAAATATTTGACTGACAAAACTCAGTATCATGACGACTACCACACATTCTGTGCGGCCTTTGAGTGCAGCCCAGGAACGAAAGCTGGTCGATTTCCTCGAGGATCGATTTCTCGAGCTTACGAGCAACTATAAGAAACGGTGAGCATCCAGACTCCGTATACTATAATATCCTCAGTCAAGTAACTAATTTAATTGGAACCAGCTCTGACCCATCTTCAAAACACTCCAAACACTCCCGACTACCTAACCACATCCACACCCTCCTCTCACTCATCCTCCAGACCCCCAACCTATCCCGCCATCTGGGCCCCTACGCACAGCCTTTCTCACTGCGCCTCACCGGGCGACGCAATGGGCGCAAATCCCGGGGTACACCCAACGACCGAACGTGCTCCCGCAGCTGCTCGCCTGGCTCGGCGACCTCGACCGCGGCTGGGTCGGCTCGCCGTGCTGCGCGCGCAGGCCTGGGACGTGGACGCGCGCGCGGGGGTAGAGGGCGAGGATGTGCCCGCGGGCGCCGCGGCGCCGGTGAGCCAGACGGAGCGCACGCGATTGGCGCAGTCTGCTCATCGCGGGGACGGCGCGGCTCGAGGAGTGGCTGGACAGCGCTCGATGGCAAGGGCAGGGGTTTACTATGGCGCGGTGCTCGAGACGATGGGGCTGCAGCAGGGGTTCGACGATTTGTTTGTGGGGACGCTCACGGAGATGGGCTCGCTTAGTGGTGTTGTGAACGTACCGGAGGGGCATGGAGGGGACATGCTGAGATATAAGTGAACGGTGTGCGTGCGTGACCCGACCAATATTTCCGGACATGGCGAGAATTATACAGGGTGGTACTGATACTTTCAACTCTAGATGGGAATGTACAACGCTGCCTCGTCAAGACTTGTGCTTCTTCTTCGTCTCCTTATCCTCCGCCTTTCCCTTCTGTCCGGCGTGCTTGTTCTTCTTCACGTCCCCGGGGTGCGTCTTGCTCGGAGCAGAAGCCGACGAAGTGAGGCGTCTCCGGCTTTGCAAGATCGTTGGAAGGAAAGATGGGTAAGGAACCGATGGAGGAGGCCCGACGTTCGACAAGTAGTTGGAATCGAGGCGCGTTCGCGCTGGGCGACGTAGCGAGGCATGAGCTTGTTCTTGTACGCCGCCGGCACCGGCTTGGGGGCAGTAGCCTCGTTGGGAGCTCCGATCTCCGTTTCCATTGCGGGAGACATCAAGATTAGTGGAGACGGGTCGCGCTTGACGACCTGGTACTGGTGTCCCTGGAGCAGCTTGGGCTCGTCGGCGCGAACAGGAAGAGCGTCCGGAGTGAGGATGATTGGATTGCTCGACATAGGGCGGGTATGGGGGCGGTGGGCCTCTTCGTGGGTAGAAGCCGCCGGGCGAGACTGTACAGAGAGGACAACGGCGAGCGTGGAGAGGACGAGGAGGAGGCGGCGCAACATGTTGGTATACAGTATTAGACGAGTATAGTTTGTGAGCGACGTGGGAGTGGTGATGTATGAGCTCGGCCAGCCAAGAGAGGTATTGTACTAGTCCAGTAGCACAGAAGAGGGCGTCGTCTTGAGAGATGGAGGGTGGTGAAGTTCAAGTTGCTTTCGGACAAAACGCGAGCTGAACACCCCCCCCCTTTCTCTCAAGTAGGCGCCAAATACAACCAAACAAGCGACCTGCCCCACCCTCGCAGGGTAGAGACACCACCGTCTTGGGTAGCAGGAGTGTGACATGAGCATGAGCAGGCCTACGATTTCAGGCTGTGGCTTCCAGCGAGGCGGAGCACTGGGTTTAATTGACCGCGTAAGCCACGGTCAGCTTCTTGCGCGCCGGCATGCTGCTGAACCCATACATGCCCGGGGCCTCTCTTGAAGTTCGAGCCCGCGCCATACTCCAGACACCAATCCATAGCACTTCTCAACCTCCTCCTGATCGTCAGGACCTCCTCGCGTGGCAAAACGACACCGGCTTGCGGTAGCTCAACCGGACAGGTACAGAATCACGACCTTGTGCATCGTCTCGAGCTTCTCGAGCGTGCCCGGCGGCGGGCGCTCGCGGCGCGCAAGCAGCTCACGCACGTCGTCGAGCTGCGTCTGCATCCCGCATTGGCGGAACAGCCGCGTGTGGCTCACGTGTCATGTCGCGTCTCGTACATGCGCACGAGCCGCAGCACGACGCCCACCGCGAGCATGTCGCGCCAGGGCACCGGCGCAAGCTGGAAGAGGTGCCGGTCTGCGAGCGTGGAGCGGCGCGCCTTGTTCTTTCGATGTGCTCGGATGCTAGGACGCTTGTGCGCATGTCCTTGTAGCTCGAAGCATGGTGTGATGATGCGGGAGACGTAGTTAGAAGACCTGGTTAGACGGTGGAGATGGGGGTGTCGGCGGGCATTACGCTGTGCAAGCCGCCTTCGACACCTGTTTCGAATGCAAGGAGTGTAGGCTGCCAGCTTTCACACGGTGCTTTGGCGGAAGAGCCAAGGGGCAATCGAGAACAACTCTCCACTTCTTCCGTCGTAGAGAAGTTGTTTCTTTCCACGCCTCCAATCTGTGAGTCATGTCACCATGGTATGACCAAAATCGTCCATCCCGTCCAGCCGAATTTGCTTGATGGCAGGACGAATATCAAAATGGTGGCAATCCTGTTAGCGGGACCCACCTTTTGCCTCGTCGAATCAAATATGATTCGCTTGATTTTCCATAACAGAATACAGGTAAATGCAAGCTATATGCGGGGGTGTGGAGTAAACTCACAGATTGAACCCATACCAATGGCATCACTCCCGACCACCATGACATCGAACCCGCTCTTCGGGTCATTAAACAGGGCATGCCTGCTCGGGTCCTGATTTCCCGGAGGCAAACGTCCATACGCCACAGCGCACTTCAGGCCGGTAGCCTTCTCAATTTCCTGCTTCGTCCTGAAGATGCCCGTCCTCGAGAATGCAAAACAAAACAATCTCCCTTCTCGGCCTTGGAATAATTGCCCTGGAGCGATGTCGAAGCGCACTGGAGAGGTGAAAGACGTTGGTAGCGATTGACGATGAGCTCGTCGCCGTATCCCGCTCAGGATATCCCGAATGAGTGGTACCCGCGAAACGCAGCAGTTTCCTCGCCACATAAGTGAAGTTCCTTCGCGTTCAAAGATCGGACCGCCTGCCGACCACGCTCCTCCACGCTCTGGGTCTGCGATCATCTGTATCTCGTCGATGACCGCGACATCGAACGACTTTCCACCACTCGGTGTGTCATCTCGACCGTACAGCTCATCAACCCCGCGTTCTCGTCGACGATGCGTTGTTCTTCGCCCGTGACCAGGTTGCAGGTGCGGCGCGTCAAACGTTTGTTGCCGTACTTCTCGGATAGCAGGCTTCTCGCCGGCCGGCGCAGCCTCGATGTTGGTGTCCTCGGGTATTCAGGTAGCTCGTCGCTCGTATGTATCCGGATTCTCTCCGAGCGGAACGATCTGGCCTTTGTTGAGCCGGTCGAAAATCTCGTGGGCGAGCAGTCGCAGAGGCCCCGCATACATCCCCGAACTCGGCGGCGGCGAGGGCGCGGAGAGCGTTGTGTGTCTTGCCACTGTTCGTAGGGCCGACGTGCATGATGATTTTGCGCCGTGGTGAGGCACGCGTCGTGGCAAAGTTTTCGGCGGGGTGGAGGAGGTCTGCGGCGTGGAAGAGGGCGGTAATGTGAGGCGATGGCGGCAGGAGAGACGACCTTGCCTCAGACTCTGCCTGCGTGTTCGGGTGCGCAGCCCATTCGTAGAAAATGGCTTGTGAGGACTGGTTTGATTCGGGCACTGGTTTCGCCTTGAGAAAGGTCGTACGTGACGCGGTCAACCCGTTCTTGCGTGAAGTTGAGGTCCTTGAAAACGTCTCGTGTCTGCAGAACCTTAGCGAAAAGAGCGAGAGCAGGCTTTATGTCCTGTTAAGGGTATACCAAATCTGGCCAGCCATTGATGATTGGCGGGAGACCTAGTCCATGCTTCGACCTGCCCCACCGAGATATATACGTGGATCGCCTTTTGAAGGTGTTCGGTGCAGTATCTAGTGGGTCTTTCTCCGCGAGCTGTTCAGCTTGCTTTCAGCTTGCTTTTGTATTCTCGTATTTTTTGCCATAATAGATGCTTCTGATCGTTATATTTCCAAGCTTTCTATCAGAGCGAAACCGAGAGAAGATGAGGATGGGGTTTCTTTTTCATGAACGGCCAGCGCCGCGGCAACATCGAGCAGGAAGCAGCCTAAGCATAGGCTAGGGCGGAGGCGAAAGGGCGCGACTAGAGTTTTATGCTGCAGCTTCAAGCTCCTGGATGACGGTGAGATGACGGAGGTCAATCGACAGACGGATAGAGGGACGAGACCAGCGACAGGTCGACGGCTGCAAACGCCGCCTGCCGGGAGCTGGAATAATTGCTCCCCACGTGGCGTTGTTTGGCTTTTGCTAGGATCGCAAGCTTCCCCTTCCTTTCTCGGAACGACTCCCGCTTTCTGCGCGAGACCACAACCATGTCTGCTGTCGCGCCCTCCCGCCTCGCCGCGCTCACGAAGCTGCGATGCAGCATATTCCAGACGGCTTATAACCCAGCCTCGATACGCACGGGTGCTAAATACCTCCGCGCCCTGCCTTCGTGGACCGTCCTTTATCTATGGTCAACTACTATCCCATCCAAATGTCTATTGCCGAGGCACGAAAGATTTGTTCCCGAAGTTCGATGCCGTTTGACCAGCGGGAGAAGGAAAGGCTTGAGGATGTTGAGGCGCTTAAGGCGAGAGGAAAGGGCACGCCGAGAAAAGCCAGGAGCAAAGGTGCGTATAGCCGCCTCAGCCGAACGTTCTGTAGACTGACCGTAACGTTCAGACGAGAGTCGCAGAACCAAGAGGAGGAGATAGTCGTCCATCTGACACGTTGCTCCGCTTCGACATTTATACTATCCCACCACCATTATTCCGGTTACGATCCTCTATGCCATTGACATACTCTCGAACGAACTTGCGCGTCGGATGGTAACCGGTATAACTTAATCATATTCAAAGCAAAGTCAAGGTTACGTCAAAGGTCTCTGATGGAAAACTGAATCATCCGCTACATAGGCTACGTATGTTGCACCGTGAAGCCCTGTGTGAATGGCCTATTCAACGTCGTCACACTGAGCACCTGTGTCCCTCTCGTCCCACGTAAAAATGAACGTCCTTGTCTTGCTCGCCGCTGACCTTGACAGCCCGTGGCGCGGACGTGACATCTAGGAACTGCACGCGCGATACATTGACCTCAAGCGGGTATCCGAACTTTCCCGGTAACCCTCAACAAGCCCTTCGCGTAGCTGAAGTTTACCGTGGTCGAGGTCGCAGGGGTGATAGACACGCCCATCGTCCACGTATAGCGACCCGCTGGCGGAAAACACAAGCCCTGCTGTGCTGGGCGCAACGACAATGTCGAAGTCCGTCTTCCTCAGCTCCGCCGTCGTCATCGCGCCCTTCTCCCTCAGCGGCAACACTACTCCACCACGAATGTGCACGGGATAGACGTGAAGTTGACGTCGTTTTGAATGTCACGTTTGCGCCGGTGCCTTGGAAGGGCGCGAGGGTGAGGAAGTCGTTAGAAGATGTCCTTCGGGAAGTATGCGGTGACGGAGGTGGCGTTTTCCTCGGTGACGGGCGAGACGAGGATGGAGTCGCCGTACAAGAATTGGAGTATCGATGGGGAACGTTGGTTTGCGTCCCGGGGATACTTGTGTACCACAACGGGTTTAGGGACGGGCGTGCCGTCTTCGTGTGCCCTGGTGGAACGACAGTGTAGATATGTAGTCCATGAGGCGGTACCTACGAATATCGAGCACATTGCGCGCAGCCTGCTGCGCGACTATGGGCCCAACGGTAGAAACTCTTGGCTGATAGGAATGGTGTCCGCGTTATGCTGTGATACAGGTGAGCTATGTGTAGACCTCGTCGACAGGGTACTTACAGTCTCTCATGAACGGATAGAACGCTCCCAACATAGCCCACCGCGCGCACAAGGTCTCCGTCGTGTTATCCGCTACACAACCCTTTTAGCATCTCCTCGTTCGAAGGTCGAGAAACCACTCACCATATCCACACACATCCGCACCCACCATCGGCACCTGGAAGATACCAGCCTTTATACCAAGGATGCCCGCAATGGAGTTCCGGTAATGGTCCCAATCGCTAAAGTTGTTTGTCGCCGAGCCACTTGCCGACGCGTGTGCCTGCGCCGGCGAAGGTCGAGCGGGTGATTACGAGCGTGCGCATCCCTGGCTCGGCGCCTGTCGCGAGCATTGCGTTGTGTGTCGCAGTGGACATCATTGTCCCGTAGAGGTTTTGTCTGTGTCGACGGCATCAGAGTCGCCGCTCATTCGAGTGGAGTATCAACTTACGCGTGTCGTATTCGACGAGACCATTCGCATGCACAGCGTCGACC
The DNA here is from genome assembly GCA_035772785.1 of Phlebiopsis flavidoalba. Taxonomy (NCBI): domain Eukaryota; kingdom Fungi; phylum Basidiomycota; class Agaricomycetes; order Polyporales; family Phanerochaetaceae; genus Phlebiopsis; species Phlebiopsis flavidoalba. Next base: position 103,759 of record JAOCPU010000041.1, on the reverse strand, counting down.
TGGTCAAGTTCAGCATTCGGTCTTCTCGCCATACCCATCCACTCACATAAGCAGTCTTATCCGAAAGGGCACCGGTCCCCGCCTGGTTGTTAATGGCATAGGGCGGATTCTGCAGGTTATATACGCCGGAATGGTCGACTCGCTTCTGCAGCTTCGTCTCGCCCGAAGATGGGCGCGTTCGGGTCAGGCGGGGAGCTGGTGCGCGCGGGCGGCAGGTCCTGCTCTTGTGCTTGGGCGAAGGGGTCTGTACAAGGGTAGTTGCAGAACTGTGAAAGGATGTGAGTGAGATACGAGGGTGGGGAGGAGGGAAGAGGCTGACGCTAGAAGGCTCGTTCATGTCGATCCATGCGCCGTCGATGTCTAAGCCGGTTGTGGGGTCGTAGAAGAGCTTGAACTCGTTTGTCCAGAAGCTGGAGAGTTGATGTGAGATTTATTCAGGGTTTGGTATGAGAAATACTCACTCCTGAGTTTTATCGTTGAACCAATCTGGGGTTTATACATGAGTACGAGCAACGAGAAAGCTCGTGCTCGTGCGTAAACTTACCAGGAAAGACGGTCACGCCGGGCCAAACAGCACCAAGACTGTACGAGCTACCGTTTGCAGCTTTCCAGCCAGATATCGTCTTGTACACCGCGGTCAAAGGGTCCCATAGCCTTCGCCAGGCAGATAGGCAACCGCGGGGTCTCGGTCATAAGGAACTGAGAGAACAAGTTAGACATAACCAGCCCAGACTGAGGTAGGGGCGTACCAAAGTGTTGATCGTGAGAATGCAGGTAGTCGACGATCTCCCGCATGCGTGCGAGGGAAGTCGGGGGAAGTAATCAGGGTCGACCGGTAAAGATCCGACGTTATGTACATGTAGTCTAAAAGTCATACATGAGCATTCTCCGAAGGGCAGGCAGATTATATAGTGGTAATGGTCATACCAATGTCGGTCCACATTGTCTCCAGAGGAATTGAAGCCGCCGAATAGTTCGATATGACACCCGCGACGTCTAGATAGTCTGTTCCAAGGGACGTTATTTCTCGCTGTGGATTTACAGGTGAAATCAACACGTACTCTGGTAGCCAAAGCGGCACTGATGCAAGCCGAGCAGGACCAGTACGGGGACCTCTGCGGGTGCGCCAACGATTTCTGCATATTGCCTAGCCACCTCTGTAGGGTCTGTCGTGCTCCCTGCGAGGAAATAAAAGTCCAGCACGCCGCCAATGACGTTGTATTCCAGACTCGTCCCCGCTGTGTCGTTAATCTTGACGTCCATTCCATTTGAGTTCAGCAGGAACACGCCATGGGTACCGGTAGTGCGATGTTCGAAATAGATGGGGTGGTTTCCGTAAAGATTGCTCCCCGAAGGCACGCCGTACGCGTCGCGAGACCAGAACGTGCGCGTCGTGTTGGACGTGGGCAGGCGGAAGCTGTCCGTGTGCTCGCCAAGACCGTAGATATTGGCATTATCCGGAAGATTGGTCTTGACGCGTAAGTATTGTGGCTCGAAGATTGATGGGATGCGAGGCGGTCGAGAATAGCACCTCTTTCGACGAGGCACGGTAGATGGAGAACGCGAAAGGTGATGCGGTGTAGTTGAATAGGATGTCCGCTTGTTTCGGATTCACACAGTAGAGACCGCTTTCGGTCTCGGAACGACAGAGTCGGGAACCTCGTAGCGGTCTGAAGCCGCGATCCGTGATTTTGACGTGGATTCGTGATTCTAAGAGCGAGATGTAGGTTAATACTGGGCCATGAACAAAAATACTTTGCTCACTAGTTTCGTAGGTGACTTCTAGCTTCAGTTTCTCGATGTCATTTCCCGTAAACATTGCAAGCCTTCCCTGCAAGCACCAGATTAGCGGTCAAAGTTGGTCCTCTGGTAATGACCCCTGTGGCTTTATATCCTGGGCAAGCATCCAGTATTTTGGGTCTGTAAAAGTCGCGGAGACAGCTAGAACCACCAGAATGGCAGAAAAAGGCTGATAGGAGCCTCATTCTGGCTGTGTGAGGACAGACGGGGATCCTCGAAAGTGAACATAGTCGACGGCACGGTCATTTAAAGCCTTCGCCAATGCGCGCTTCGACGAGGTCTTCCAGGCCATGAGGTCAAGCGGTCCCCCGTGGGCTTCTCGTGATTCAGAGTGGCAGCTCAGGCGTACCGTCATCCGCTGATGGACGGCAGAGCATCAACGATCCAAACGAGAAAGCCGAATGCGATTCAGCACGGATCTCTTGAGATGGTGAGACTCTCGAGAACGCGCCGCGGTCTCGTGTCTGCTGACTTTGAAGTCCAGAGACGCCAAGCCGTCGGTAAATCGAATCGGACGTTCTAAATGCTGATCTTTGGCGCTCGGAGTAAAGAATCTTTGATACCCGATAGACTCAGCTTCAACCGGCCTCAGGGGTCGTCGGGCGACCGTCGGCCCTTGAGCATTCTTGAAGGAGCCCATGGTCCGCGGCCGGATTGCTCTCCAAATGTGCTGAGCTCAGACAACATGCTTTTGAGTAATATCTAGCGTCACGGAGAAAGATAGTCAAAGTCCAAATGTCAGTGCCACACGGTGATGGAGGAAATCGAAGTGAGAAAACGCTAGGTACGTTGACGTTACTGTGTGATGTTCCCCGGCCAGCGGTAGGAGGCAACGACTTACAGCATATTGGAAAATTCTAACAGATACATAATAATCAACGTCGATGTACTTTTGAATGCGGGTTGGGGGTGCATTGGTCAATTACGACAGATGGCGGCCAATGGCTCCCCGCCGATTGTCGTAATTCACTTGACGAGAGCATATATGAATCGTATCACGCCCATGTTGAGGGTACTCGAATAACAGGTGAGGCTTTTCAGTGCAGTCCTTAAAAAAGCGTCTGCAATGTCTAACGGGGTACCAACCTAGGAGCTTCAGCGGTCCTAGTCTCCGTAGCTTATCGGTCAGTCTTCGTATCGACACAAGGGCAAGATACAGCGCTCATGAGCGACTTTGACGTCCCAGAGTAACAAGAACTGGACGCACCCTTCACAAGGCAGGTTTTTTCATCGCAACATGGTGTGGGGGCAACCTTCGGGTGCTGCAGGGCCGACATGTCGACCGAACTGAGAGCCCGCGTGCACAGGTTATGGAAAACACAAGTTAATCCTGATCCCAGTCGACTTCTCGGACGTCACCGTGCGGTATTCGGGTCCAGCGTCCCTGAGTTATGGGTATTATATAGCAGCCACCCTTTTATGTGCGCAAGCCAGCGCTCCCTCTAGTACCGAGCGAGGAGAGTCCCCCTTCTGCCATGTCTGACGTGAGCAACATAGCTGGTGAGTGCATTCATGCAAATAGCGAAGTAAAAGACGCGAACATAGATCTCGTTGATTGAACTGAAGGCTCCTTGCTGATCGGGCTCACCGTCTCACTGTAGTAAGTCCAGGCACCTTAATACACAACCATTGGTTGATTGACACATCTCAGCATGTATGGCGTAATTACCACGCAAACATGCTACTATCTCCTACATTATCGTGCCGACTCTCCACGATTGAAGATACGGGTGAGTCTGGAACCTTTCCAGTCTAGATACATGTGATTCAGGTTGCGCAAAGGTTTGCGTCTTGTGGTGAGTATAGAATATGTGGCATATTCTCAAGCCCGCTATGAACACGGTCGCGGTATCATAGGATCTTGAGTACCGCTTTTATCATCCTGTGTAAGCTCTATCAGCTCTGAGCGAGGGCACTCTATGTCTGACCTAGGCTTATAGTGATTGAGTCCGTGTATGCAGAAGTGGTATGCACCTGCATTAAACCAAGATTCCTTTATACATGATATACCTCCAGGTGCTTGGCGGCCGCACAAGAAATCCAGACCTAGCTGCATCATGGGCAATGTGAGTGAAGCTTCGGTAATGGGAGCGGTTCAATCGGACTCTGATGAAACCTTTCGTAAACTTCAACCTTGATCTTAAGACCCTTGTACGTGCGTGTCGAAGCATCAATATCTTTTGTCTGTTGTTAATCCTCATTTTGCAGATTACTTTTGTGATCAGTGTCAGTCGTCAAAATATCCCTAGCTTCATACCCCATCTAAATATTCTATGCGCTAGCTCATCATAGTTGCCTTCGTGCAGACGTAGTCTCTCCTACTTTATCACAATCCGTATCTGAAGATGTCATATCATTCAGAGACTTTATGTTCAAATGCCATAAATGTGAGTGGCCAAGATTACTATCATGTTTGCTCCCATGTCTTACCTCGTTGTTCGATGCTAGTGAATACTCGCAGATGGCGGCTAATTCTCACATTCCTGCTTGTACGTCGTTGATTTTCTGTAGCTTAGCGAATTGACACGAAGGATATATACAGGGTTGCGCAATCCTGATTAGACTTGGTAAGCGTTTTTTAATATCTCTGACTTCTTAGCTGATATCACGCCCGGGTAGCTTCAGGTATAGGTGAGCGAGACATGGTTGAACGATACGCAATACTGTACTAATTCGACCTGAACGGCGGCGGGTTCCTCGTGACATGTGACACACTTACAAACGCACCGGCGACAGCGACGGTGGGCCCGGTGACGTGTGACAAACGGGCGACTCCCAACGGGCGCCACACCCGCGCCGCAGGCGCGGAAAATTCCGAGCCATAAGCGCCGCGCGAAACGACGTGTCACATAGCGGCGGCGTTAGCGGCCGGCGGGGTCTGTGACATGTGGACAAGGGGCGAGCGAAAAACGACGGTTTTCGGCCCCTTGTGACATGTGACAGCCGTTTAGGTCGAATTAGTACAGTAAGCTAAGGTTCCTTGAGTCGCTTTGCGCACGTTGTGGCTTGGAAATGACGGGCTCCTCATTAGCCATCCCTTCCCACTATCACACGCCGGCCATAGTTAACACGGATTCGTTGCTAAAAGTGCGTCTGGCTCTGGTTGGATTGTCCCCACACAGCTCCTAACCCTTTTTACTAGCGAGCGACTGTTGCATCTAGTCTTCTTGATTTCTACTTTGATGTCTGAGATATTGTGTAATCACCACACGTTTCTTGTGTATATATTATATCGGCCGGCTAGCATCATCTCAAGGTAAAGCTCTCATGCTTTCAAGTTGCAGCGTCGACTCTGAAGTTTGCAGTTGCTCAGATCGACACATTATCTCGTCGTGCGTCTAACAATGTTTCGCGCTTCGGCGGTGCATCATGTCTTGTGAGTGTCTACTCTGAGTTGGAGCTTCACAGAAATATTGACAACGTTCGATCCGCGGCAGTATCATTTCCACCATAAACTCGTCTTCGTACGCCTATGTTTAGCTTCAGCATAAAAAATCGTTGGCTCAAAGTTAGATCTCTAGCTCCTTGTACCTTCATCCCAGAATACGCAGGCTTCATTCTTTGGTATGGAGGCAACAGTCGGTGGAGGTCCGTTTTTTGCCTTTTTTCTCCGCGCAAAAGGATCATGCCTAGCCAGTCTATGTGCTCAACTTTCTCACGAACCTCAACGCACGCACAAAACCCTCAAAGCCCGATCGATCGAAGCGTCAGCAGCGACAGATAGCGTGATCGAAATGTACACAGATGAACTGGACACAGGCCAGGGGTCATCAAATGCGCCCTCTAGTCCACGCCGTAAGGTGTTAGTGAGCGAAGGCTTCTCAAAATGCCACCCAAGCGGCTGATACCGAGGGCGTGTATTTCCAGGCCGATCGAGATCGAGGCATAGTTTTAGGTCATATAGCCAATCCAAGCTGGCATGGTACGAGCTGTAAGTACATCGTGCCAGCCTGCTCAAAGATGAAGCGTTAATCTCCCTGTTCCAGAATTATGGGGTGGTGGGTAGTCTCATCTATGTCGCAAATCTTGGGGGGAGACCATGAGCGCTTGTGAGGGCTCGTGAGACAGTTGAGAGATTCGGTCTCACTCACTGAGAAGTACGAAATATCTCATGAGAGCTCACGAGACGCCCTTGAGACCGTGTTGAGAGGTCTTTGAGGGCCTTTGAGGGCCTCTGAGACCCGTCCCGGCATCATTTTGATGTCTCAGGAGACATCGGCTATGGGCGTTTATTACGTTGAGACGTCCTTGAGGAGACGGTCTTCTCGTGAGCCCGTGGGGAAATTTGCGACATACCCCTAGGTACCTCCACGGGTGAAATCTCCCTTCCCCGCTGACCTTTCGACGGGTCGTTCGTCGGCCGAAGCCTTAGATTCGATGGTCCTTTTTGTTTCCGACAGAACGCGCGCTGGACCTCTCGTCGGTGTTCCCAAACATGTCTGGTAGATTTGCAAATTGGTCCTCAGTCTTCGGTTCAGCATCGTCGAAAAGGGACTGCTTGTTGCACTGCGGTCGTAATTATTTTCATGAGTAGGTCGTGTGTCGACGGGAGCCAATGCGTCCAACGTAGAGGCAGCGCCGAGGCCAGACGATGCCTTCGTACTCCTTTCTAGGTGTGCGCCTGATGACGAGTTCTTTGCCCATGTATTTTTGCTCCCATTCGTTTTCGTCAATGCGGCAATAAAATCCCTGAAGCGTCTTATACGCCCGCTCGACGATGGCAGGGATTGGATCGAGAAGCCCGTATTCCTTGGGGAAAAAGGACTTCCTGGAAGGATCCTGCTTGCAACGCTTTGAGCTTGTAGTAAGTGAATCCACCTCTCTCTCGTGCCCGTCTACGAGATGTCTGGCTTTTGAAAAGAATTTGAATCGTTTCCGCCAGAGACGTATTTTCGGGCGACGCGGCGGCGACATCGAACTTGCTTGTCCGGAATTATCGTCGATCGTGTATGGCGACTGAGATTTTGTGAGAGCAAAATCGCAGAGCCATGACTGCGATAACATGGACGAATGATTCAATATCGTCAGCGAGACAAATGGGCTTGTTGATTAGTGTGGCCATTGGAGTAATGGATCCTGACATGTACCACCAGGTACCCTTGGACACGATGAGTATCCGCATACCATTTGAGAATGCGGTCCTGGACGTACTTTTTTATCGCGCGCGCATGCTGCGAAGCTATCGTAGTCTTCGAGGTTTCGATGTATCTTGCAAGATCCCAGTCGTTCAAAAAGCCCTTTTACCGCTGACAATATCAATAAGGATATTGTTGGGGCTAATATCCCTATGAAGTACACGGGCATGGTACGCTGCACGATGGGCTAAGAACGACAAGGGAGAATAAGTATAGTAAATAATCAAATATCAGAATGACGTAAGTACCAGTCAAAGCATCTATGACCACATCGTGAAGGACCTTCTGATCTTCAAAGGTATCCAAGGGGCGTCCAAGATTCTCTGTGACAATACACATGAGGTATCGCTTCGGGACCACCGGCACATGAAGGCTAGTCTTGCGTGATAGTGACTCTGCGATCATGATTTTCTCTCTATTCTCACCTGCCCGCTAAGACCAGTAGGAATGTTGGGGACTTGTGCTATCATGGAGGGTTCGGTAGATGTCGAGTTCGCTGGGTATTTCAGGGGAGTCTGCACACCAGTATAGCTTCAGGCATACGAGCCTCTGTCCGGACGTATCCCAGGCAGCAGGGGAACACCTTTGTGGCTCGGCCAATAGGCGACTCCGAAGTGTGGGATAGCTTCGCCAACGATGTACTTTCGTGTATTGTGTGCTTGTCCTGCAGCACGAACCGGTCGAACAAGCGTAATCTGTATCACATATGAGCAACATCATTACAGTGTCAAATGTGAGACCAAGTTCTTGCCTCTCGTACGTGGGGTATTCTGTAGCGTTAGTCAACTTCTCCTGATATAATTTTTTCTCCAGTACGCGGAGACTGCGTTGCTTCGTGCCAATTCGCTGTCGGCATCGAGCCCTGGTATGCGGTTTGCGTGACCATGGAGTAAAAGTCGTTTCAAACCTTGTCCTGCAGAGCCCGCTTTCGCGACACGATATAGAAATTCCTAGCAAGGGTTCGGGGTTTGCTACATAGTCGATTGCCTTGGATGTGATAGCGCTTGCTGCGCGATCCCAGTACATGAACCTGACGCGCTCGCGTACCACGACCGCCGTGAAGATGAAATTACGATGTTGACGGCTCATGGCTACTGTTACGTAGTTGAGCATCCGAGAGCTGACGGAGTCCATTCCCGATTTTGTGTTGTGAGAATCTTCGTCAAAGCTGCAGGATGTATCATCTTCGTCCGTATTGACCTCAATTAGCATAACGATTTCGGACCAGTGGATTGGTTCCCTCCATGGGTCGGCCGCGACGTTCTTCGAAACGATTGCTTCAGGATATGTGCGATTATACATGCACAGAGCGGGTGTCGGGTCGAGTGTACCAGCATCAGCTGGTATCTTGACAGTGTATGGCAAGTCTGCCTTCTCAAACATCTTTTCGAACGCCATTGCCTGTGGAAATATAAATGTTCATGATGTGACTTTACGAGGCGAAGATTTTTGACACTGACGAGAGGCTCACAGAGATCTGGCTTTGTGACTTTGACTTTCGGTTGGATTTGAATCGCTTTCAAGATCTGTTCGGCCTCGCGCTGAAAGCCATGCGGTCCATCGGACCACTTGCTCCCTGTAGCGTGAACGTTGAAGAAATTTGTCGACTTCAGCGTAGACTGAGTCCATTTTGTATTTGCTTCGTTGAAAATATAGAGCCTTCAATCAGGGTGTCTTGAACGACCTGATTTCAAAGAAGAGATTTTATCGCTGTGAGTTGAAGAAAAAGAGTCCATAAGTTAGAGAAAGAGGCTAACGAGGCTGAAGCAAAACAATTGCTGACGTAATAAGCGTGGCTGTCAGAGACGCCCAATATGGCCAGGTGGTCAGCGACGCACTCGAAGGATGGTCACATCGCAAGGTCATAATGAATTGGCACAGGAGTCAGCAAGACGTCTGAGAGGACAAACGAAGGGCTCAGTTTATGACCAATAACAACTCAAAGGTGACTGTAGTTAACTGTTATTCAATAAAGACCTACAGAACGCGACATTGACCTCTCGCATGGTGGCACCTGAGCGCATCATAGCTTTCTCGGCCCCCTCCTTTGCAACTTTTGCGAGATACGCCTCCTCGCCGCGTAAACGCTCAAATTCTGTCCTGGGGCCCTCAATCAAAGCGACGACAGCGTCCGCAACCTCGGCCTTTAGGTCACCGTGGCCTTGTCCACGAAGCGCTTCGCGACGAGAGCAGGATCTTCGTTCGTACATGCAGCAAGGATCGAGAGTAGGTTGGAAGTCCCTGGACGATTTTCAGGTCATATGTAACGCCTTTGGTGGAGTCTGTGACGGCGCTGCGAATTTTGGAGCGGATGTCCTTCTCGCTGTCCGTGAGTAGTAGGATGCGGGAAGAGACGTCTGGAGCAGATTTCGACATTTTTGATGTCGGGTCTTTCAACGAGAGGACTCGACGCGTTGGAGCTATCAAATGTCAATTTAAGAGTATGGTTCGTATGGAATATCTGCTTACTTGCAACGTATTCGGGCAAAGGGAATAGCTTCTTGAACGTTCGGTTAAAGCTATCGCCAATGTCACGGGCAAGCTCAATATGCTGCTTCTGGTCTTCACCGACCGGAACATGTGTCGCTCTAGCGGCTACAGTGTCAGAGAGTATACACCAGGCGGAGTGCAAATCGACTCACTTATACAGCAAGATGTCTGCTGCTTGCAAGACGGTGGTATGTGAATTAAACAGTGTTTAGTAGAGATTCGTCAACCTCCGACTCGTCTTTTGAGTTTCTTGAAGTGGCGAGACGCGCCTTTTATGATTCCTACTGATTGTACTCAAACGATAGACAAGTGTTCATCTGTTACACACCTTTCACATGTCGTCATTCGCCTCAGTTTTGCCTCACAGGAGTTATGCAGTTGAAGACCCAGCCCAGCTCGGTGGTGATGAGGGTTATGTTATCATTTGTATGATGGTCAAGTCGTCCAGGGGAACACGTAAGTAGTACGTGTACCTCATCTTGATGGAAATCATTATGGACCTCTTAGGGTCCCAAACCGATGGCCAAGAAGTGCGGCAAGCATCTCCACGTCTCGCGACGGCTAGCGCGCGGGGATTTTGAGGCAAGGTATTAACGAGTGCCCATCCAACTATGGAGTATATGAGTTGCATCTTCCAGGACTCGCATCCTGTTGGAGTCTGACCCAATTACTAGCAAAAGCTCCTATAGGAAATTCGCCAGCTAAATTAATATTGAAGTATGTCGTTACGCTCAGCGCGAATGCAGAAAGTACATGCGGCGTTCCTGTGGGCCTAGAATTCCAGAGAAGACAACGCGAGTTTTTCCCGGATTTATGGGAGCTATGCGAAGACATGTTGAGGAGAAAAGCTTTCGTGTCCTCCAAATTGCGAGGATGCACGGCGGAGAGGAGTGAGGAGCATGCTGTGACGTGACGTGTCGAAGCCGGACTTTCACTCCGGCGCTTCCGTGTAAAACCGCGGTCAATTATTGGGCGCTTGCCTTGACGCGACCCTTTTAATCCCGAAGCTTCCTCTATCCCGTCCCCGCCGGCTTCCAGCCATGCCTGACAACATGGACCGTCGATTTCCACGTGTCAATGCCTGGTGGGGACTCATTTGCAGATGTGACTTCAATACTGGAACAGGCGGTCAAAAGTGGTGAGATCCCGACTACACCCCGAGGCACACGCAAGATTTGATCGTATTTCCGCAGAGATGAGACCTGAGGAGGTTTTGTTTACAAATGAACTTACCCTCATGGAACTCTATGAGCGCATTCGAAGTTTGTATTGCTCAGGATGTGCGTGATCTCCATTCACGCTTGCCCAAGATCGGGGAGACCTAGGATGGACAGGCGGTTATGACGTAAATAGGGGGATATAGGGGGTAAGAAGAACCGAGAAGATCCGCCTTCCCCCATTCGACGCTTTAGGGCTCCATTACTTCCCCAGGAGTTATGTTGAGATAATTGGATAAGAATCTTTTGCTTGTGAGGTCAGTACATCATTCGTCGTGCTCCAGAGAGTCATGACTCATCAGGTCAATAAGTTGATAATGTACTAACAGAGGGCTGGCACGCAGGAAACACACATTATCACAAACCGTTTACACACTGTGCTTTATGTTCACTCTCTTCTTGTCAAGAACTCAACCACGAAAACCATCCCAACCCTACCTTTTCGCAGAAAGCAAACAGACGATCCCTCACGGCAGTGTCCCATTACAGCTGAACACTGTGTCCTGGGTGTCCCGATTGGTATTCGCCCTCTTTGAAATAGTCTTGTGACTTCGTACTGGAGAGAGCTATCACGGGAAGAGGGTCCACGATGTCAGTGATGTTTCTACCTCTCATTATTCTCCTAAATCATCCTTGAACAGGTAGAGGATTGGCAAAGCGAAAGTGGCGACGTATCGCTCCTGGAAGGCGTTCCTGTCGCTATGATCTTCCGCAACTCGACGAGGCATATACATGGTTATGTATGGGAGCGACTTGCCTGACTCGTGAATGGGTCGAAGCAATATGTGACAGTACTTGCTTTAAAGAAAGGTACGTCCTGAATACTAAATCGCAGTCAACGCAGCGTAGTAGTTTAGTTGATCGTGAATTATAGACACTCTGCAACTGTTCTATACCGAGCTATGAAGGAGATTTGGATGACCTTCGACCTCTCACTTCCATGCCAGTCGTCTAGAAAGTTATCCTGCGCAAGATACGGCTGAACCCAATAGAAATCCATAGAACCGAGCCCGGATTTCGCCGTGCTATTAGCATCAATTTGAATTCCTCGAGACGCAGCCCAGGGAGGCATTCCATACTCGGGTTGATGGCCGACAGCCGAGAATTTGGAGCTCCTCTCGGGACCGCCACAGCCCTTTGTTTGGGACGAGATGTGATACCGACTCCTCCATAGAGGGGTTGGGATAACACATCGATAATCTACGAGGGAATCATATTGTGTTTTGTACTTGGCAGGTACGAAGCCCCTCGTAGCGTGTAGGGATACACTACATATTCAACTCCATTGTAGATCAAGCGGTTCATTGAACCTGTGGCCGGGTACCCCGGCAAGGCCCTCACCTTTCGCGTACACTACCAGGTCATTCACCCAGGTAGCGCTCCGATAGTATTATCCAGCTTGAGAGTCCCCAACTCATAGGCGCTATAGAGAAAGTTTTTCATCGATGATCATCTTGTCCTAGGTTGAAATTATCCTGGACGAGTAGGCTCATCGAGCATTTCTTCTGGGCAACTCAAGGGTGACTCTGGGGTTTCTCCAATTATACGAATCTGTCTGCGAGGGCCACACAAACCCTCCTTGATCCATAGCCTGGTGTTGTGTCCCGGAGAGCTCCCATGATTACAGGAGATAAGAGTCTGCATACTAATCAGTGTGGTGGTTCGTGTCCGGACCGCCCGCCTGAAGCCTTGGTATAACGTTACGATCGTGACGGTTAACTGAAGACCTATCATCAGGTGACGTGATATCATTTTGGTTCAATTCAACCTACCCCGAAGGTCGTAGGCACCTCATGAAATCTGTTGGCTCGCTGGGCAACTATTGGAGGACGCGTTCGTATCATCTCATGTCTCGTCCTGGACACCTCAGTTCGTGCAGATCTTTTCCATAATATTTTTTCTACTGATGTGCCCTAATAGAATTCATCCCCCACACCCTCAGCGAAGCGAGTGCTGAGGGTCCGTTCATCCCACGCAGCTGCAGCTTTCGTGTGAAACCTCAAAACTTAGCGCGTGGAAGTCGTTCTTTCAGGCTTCCAGCAAGAAACTATACGCGTCATATGAAAACGTGTGTTGGCCTACTGGTGTTTGGCGAAGCTACTTGAGACAGCATTGCTGGAGGCTATAAGTGTATTCAAAAGCTCGGTCCCCGATGGTGAGATCTAACACTCGACTACCACAACAATCAACGGAACACAAAGCACAAAAAGGGGGGCAAGGGGGGTGAGTCTTAACTCGGAACTACACCTACAGCAGGAGCAATGAGACGTTGCGCGACCCTCATGTGGCTACAGGGGCGTATGCATCTTACGAAACTTGGCTATCAGACACAGTCTCCTTGCCGTTCTTCAAGCCATATCGACGGCCTTGTTCGCAGTGCGTATTGGCCCCGTTACTCACTGTTTTGCAGTAATGCTCACCGTGTGTAATTCTAGCTCTCACTTCACACGAGACTTTACCGCCAGCAAGATCGTATGCAGCTGAACTTCCGTCGCCTGGTATAAAGTGGTTATGTGCCCCAAGACAAGATGACCCGGTGACGCACTGCTGTTCCCATTCCCATATCTTGTCCCAATTCTATTCCGAGTCAGAGAACGTTCGAAAGGTATACGCAACGAATCCTTTGAGAAGATAGATACTGACGCACAGATCAAGGCTGGGAATGTGGCTGAGTCTCATCTCATTGCAGCCCAGGAAGCCCTTGCGTCTCTACGAGCTTTGCTCGTTGAAGACGACTTTTCCACCGGAGGAAATAGATGGAAGAAAACAGGTAAGCCCAATAGCTCTACTCTGAACACACACTTATTTGCCCCCGCAGTTCATCGACCACTTGACGCGTGTAAATCAAAAGCTACTCGAGCACTCGCAAAGCGACCGCACACAAACGAGACTACATTGGGATACCTCAACGTACCATCCCGTGGTTCCCAGATATTGTACCTAAATAATGTAATTAATATATACAACTCTATTCTCGAACTGCTTTCCGGCTGGTCCCCACATACATCATGTGAGTCGTGACTGGCGTCGCCTTTTCGTGTGACGCGTCTGCGACGCGCTAAATGAAACACGGTAGGCGCTTATGCCCATCCCCTCTTTGCTCGTGGCCACAATCTTTCTGAGAGTCAATCTGGCAGACACACTGTGTATCGCCCTCAAACTCCAAACGTCTTTTCTTGGTCATGAAACGTTCGCCTAGCTCCGAACTCATTGGAAAACCGAGTCCTTTCCATTCCGGAGTGACCCTTTTCGAACCTGGCCCTTCAGCACCACGGAGTTCCATAGAGGTTGAAAGTCGAGAGAGCACCGAAGAGGACATTACTTTGCCTACCGCTGCTCAAACAAAGGTCGTTAGCAAAAAACGCAAGACAGCGGTGTTGAAGGTAGAAGAGACAGACATCACGACCGAGGTCGTGACGAAGCCGAGTCGTCAAAGTGTCTCACCTTCGCAAGCCCAAACCAGTCCCACAGGCTCTGGCCGTTCCGCATCCTTGCGCCTCCTCGGTGGAAGGAACAGTATGATACCATACACCTGTATGCGAGAGCATATTGTGGCCCCAGTTGACACAATGGGCTGTGAGCAGGCTCAGCTGAAGGAAGGAGACGGATCCGAGAGTACGTCTGCAATGTAATACATCGCTTGTCGTTAGTAGTCCTAACAACTCTATTTCAGAGTCGACGATTCCGATTTTGATCTACATTGGTTTCACTTATGTTATCCTCTCAAACCAAGGACCGAAGTCACCGACGGCCATGCAGTGCAGAAGCTACGGTGCAACGCAGTCGGTGGAGACCTTGACGGTTCGAGGCTATCCTGGAGGCGGACGACAAAAACATTTCCGAAGCTATCGCCAAAGTTGGTTTCTGGCGGCGTAAAACTCAGTTAGCACTTTCAACGTCGTTTCGAGCTTGTCCATTTTTACCTAGAATCCCAGCCATACATCAAACAGACTGCCCAGAATTGCGGGATGAGTTTGACTCTGACTGTGTTCCCCCCAGACCGTGGACGAGCTGTGTTCGCTTTCCTGGCGTTGTGGGCCGAAGATGGCATTTTTGTGTTTGCATGTCGCATGGAATATGTACGGGGTGCTGTGGGGGTGGCAGCGTATTATTTTTGCTAACATTGAGAGTGCAGAAACGTGGGGGTCCTTCTCATTGGCGTCGACGTTCATGTACACAGGATAACCAACAGACTTGGCTGGCACAAACCGCCGACGAAGAATCCTGAAGAGACCAGGTAATGCGGTATACACCCACCCTCTGGATATGTCGTTGACCTATTGCTTAGACTCAATCTCCAATCCTGGCTCCCCAAGGAGTTCCATGCAGAAATCAATCACATGTTTGGTCGCTTCGGTCAAGTGAGTTTCTCATTCAAACATCTCCACAACGTACTTTATGAACGGCCGCGCAGACAATCTGTCAACCGGTCAGACCACGGTGTGAGTCTTGCGACCTGAGCGGCTGGTCTTCTGTCCCAGTGCAAAAATCGCTGCCCCCTGAGGTAACCCGCAAGAAGAAATCTACCACAGTGGAAGCTACAACAACATTGTCCGACGATGCTGGCCCCCAGGTCAAGATCGAACTTGAGTTGGCCGAGGCCAAATACGCTATCGACCCGGAAGACGACGACGCTCACGCCACCAAGCCGCCTACACCGTAGAGCAGTGAACCATGATATATACTTTTCTATCTTAGTTGTACATCTAGTTCGTTTTCCTCTTGCGCTTTCATCTATCTGGAAAGATCATCGCTCATGTCCCAGAAATCCTTTCTCGAGTCGCGTGTGCCCCAACCGCCTTCCCAAGCCACCGTCCTTCCATTGCGTTGAATCTCCGCTGGCGGCACGAGGTCGGGGTCTGGAACCGTTGAGGGCGAGGAGGCTATCGATAGTGGTTCTAAGACCAACACTATTTAATGCATGCGTCAGCTCACACACACACGAACGTTGGAACGTTTTACCGGTTGAGCGCCGCGAATAGACGGACACGGACATTTTGGGACTGTTCGCCCGCCATAGTCCTTCCATACCCACTGCTTAGTACGGATTGCCTTCGGTCACGACCCGCACTAGCTCGGCTTCTGTTGCTTCTTTCTAAGGAGCCGACAGACCTCACTTCGCCGTACCGAAGGCAGGCGGCCACTGCCATCACCAGTCTACTTGTGTCTCCTACGGCGGCCGTCAGCTCAAGTGTGTTTTCAGGGTCAAAACTGACCTTGCAGTCCGACGTCGAGCAAATACGCGCCATAAGCGGTCGTGGCTGAAGATTCGGGGGTAGAGAGAAGTTCTGCCTCGGTGATGCCCCATTGAGCGCAGAACGACTTGTGAGTGTTTACTTCGTTCACGACGTTGATGATGGTGTCTGTAGCAGACTTGATCTGAGGGAAGGTGGTCGACTTGGTTGCAAGAAGTCTGTATACTCTTAGTGACTAGATCCTTGGCAAGTCAAGCGCAAGATACGCACCCGTAAGCCCTCGCGTAGTACCTCAAGTATAGATAGTCCTGCCTAGGGGAGATTCAGCTCAACCTCGATGTGAACGTCTGTGTGGGACCAACTTGATGAAATGGATGAAACTTTCGCGCGGGAGAGTCCCCTTCGCAAGCTGCTTGACAAAGTCGTGCTCAACATATTCCTTCCAGAC
The DNA here is from genome assembly GCA_035772785.1 of Phlebiopsis flavidoalba. Classification (NCBI taxonomy): domain Eukaryota; kingdom Fungi; phylum Basidiomycota; class Agaricomycetes; order Polyporales; family Phanerochaetaceae; genus Phlebiopsis; species Phlebiopsis flavidoalba. Next base: position 87,474 of record JAOCPU010000041.1, on the reverse strand, counting down.
ACTGGCGGTGCCTTGAATGAGCAGGCGGGTGAAGGGATGAGGGTTGCTCTTCGTAGCCCTGAATAGGTTAGTCAGATTTCAGTTGCTCCGGACATGCATGACAACACACTGAGGGACACTCCTGACAGTCAAAGCGTGCATGTGGTTCAGCGGGCCGTAACCTTGGCCCAACGGGAAAGCAGTTTCAATGCCCAAATGCGTGTACATGGTCGCGGAGCGCGTAGCTGCCTCGACTCAGGACCCAATAATCAACTGATAAAACAAGTTTGGTCAACAGACTAACCGAATAGGGTCCACGAGCTAAGGCCAGCACGCCTCCGGCCAGCGGAGAGCGTGCAGCCGGTACTAGGTGTTGTCTTGTAACTTCTATCCATTGATCCTCGCCGATGGTACAGGGTGCGGTCCTGAACTCTTGCGTCCCGAGTAACATCGACGACGCTCTTCCGACTTTGGCGGTGGTCCCCTTTCACGTGACGTTGGCAAGATCTCCATGTGTGCGCCTCAAAGGAGAGTACGGCCCGCTCGGACGACCGCGCAGGGGCTGGTTGGTCAGTGCGTGCGCTGACTACACGCGCAGACAGCCATACACGAGGTATACATGTTGAGGACAGTGAGGACTGCCCTGCCCTTGAATGAGAATACGGCCTGGCGTGCCGGAGGGTGATGAGAGATTTCCCGGACGCCGTGATCATCTCCTCGAGGCTCCCGATGTGGGCGAGGCGGAGACCGCGTGTGGAGAGTATGAGCTCTGCTTCCGACTTGTTTGGCGGTCGACGAGGTACGTCCCTACTGGGAAGAGCTCTGAAATCAAATAACTTCGACAGCATCGGGCTGGAGCAGCGTGTGTCCAGACGTGGACACGCAGACGGGTCTCGCATACCAGCGTGAGGCATTGATTTACCCGTGTAGTGAGGATTTTTTGAGGGTGTTTTACCACTGCGTGAATTGAAGCTGCATCGAAGAGCATCCCAGTTTTTCGATGGGCTTTTTGATTTCAACATCGTCGAGAACGATCGGCAGCTGATGAATCAAACGCGTTCAATGAACGCATTGCTGCCAAAATCAGGCGGCCCACCTGCTGCTCAATGAATTGAGGACCACATGAGTGAATTGCTTGAACTCCGGAGTGGTATTTTGTGCCGTGAGGGCAACAACGACGCTGGCTCCGTAGCACAAGTGCGCCGTAAATGTTTTGAGATCAGCCTGGCTCATTCCTGTCAAACAGTACGTCCATCTAACTTTTCATATGCTCACGCTGAATGCAGCACCATCCGCTACTGTCAGTGCCAGCGATGGTTAGGACTGCGGTGGTACTCTGTGCTAGGTGCAGACATCCCTTCTGACCTGCTGTGCCTTGTTGCTCAAAATCAGCAGATGATGGTTTAAGATGAAAAATGTGTTTTCAACTCACTGCTACGCAATGAAGTGGACAGACGTCTAGTTTCATGACACACTCAATCTGAGCCACCATGGTCCACTGAGCGGTAGTCGGCGAGGCCCTTGGTGCTGTGTGACTCATGGGAAACTTTTTCTAGGCTCTAGCCTCTCAGTTTTGCAAGCCGTTCTGGCACAAAAAGAAGCCGACGGAAGTAAAATGCAATGCATCCACCACGGAGTCGACACCCGGAGCTAGGCCATGGGAAGACCCAATGTTACCACCGCGTAGGCACATGAATGCTTGTGAAATTTTTTTCAAAATCCGATAACTTGTGGTCTTCTCATTGGCGCGATTTGCCGAAGGAACGCATTCCTCCAATCCGATTTCTTTCTGTCGCGGTTGCACTTGTGTTCATGAACCACACGTCTTGCAGTTACGGCAGCCGGTGGTAACGGCTGCAAACCAACTGACAGCAGTCTCATAGGCTGTCCTTGTGACAATAACCCTAATGTCCCAGTTTGGAGCTTTCAAAACATGTGCTACGAAATGTCCAGCTCAAGAAATCGAAGAGCCGGGCATGTTTTTGAGCAAGCTAGTCCAGTGTGCTGCATGTCTCGGCCAACTGGCCTAGCTACAGAAGCCAGCATGTTATCTTCACCAGAATCCTAGGTGCGTGGTCAGTTGTTATGCTGCCAGGTTTGAGTGTGAATGTCATTATTCTCCGTCTCGTAGGGGAGTTTGCCTTGTTTTTGCATTCGGGATGAGATCCTGCGGTGATCCATACACATCATATCAGCCTTCTCGAAAGACACATTGCGGAAAGAGCTTTGTGTCGTGTTCTTACGCGGCTCATGTTGTCCGCAGCGAGTAACTTCATGAGGGCGACGCGATGGCAAAACCACACCATCGGCATGGCCGCCGTGCTTTCTTCTTGGACCAATGACGCCGATCCCTGGTGAGTCCCCCCGGAGCTTGTTCGTCCTTGCTCCATCTTCTGGGGTCTGTGCCTTTTGCACGATGTCTCCCAGCTGACACCGGATTGTTTCTCGGCGATCAATACCACCCGGAGCGATTGGCAATAGGCGCCTGCGCCATCGGGCGCTGCCCGATGGTCGTCGCAAACGAACGCGCCTTCGAATGTCCTCCGGCGACTAACCCGGTGCAGCGTTCTCTCGCGGCTGGTGCGGCGAATCTTGAGCAGAGCTCAAGCAACGCACTCATGGTCGACGCCTTCGGGGCTGGGTCGCATCGGGGGAGAAGCTAGGATATAGACGACTCTCCGGACACCACGCTTGCATGTGCGGGTGCATTTTACGTGGGCGCCTTGCCATCACCGTATTCCACGCTGTCGCTTCCCATGTGCGGATAACATCATATCAGTACCGGTGTCTTGAACCTGGCGTGCGCGAAATTGTGCACTCCGACTGGTGCCTTATAACGGGAGCCTTCCTAAGCTATGTGGTGGGAGTTTTATCCTGCCACGACCTCATTCTTCGCCGAGGATTTTTCCATGGAACCCATCCTCGTCTTACAGATTCATAGTCTTTCTTTGCAAACAGAGCTAATTCAATAGTGCCATATGTGCGGTTGGCGCTTTAGCTATCCGCAGTTTCTTCTTTGTCGGCAGGACCAGAAGACATGGCATATTCCCTCCAGCCTCGCGCTTACATCAGGTCCACTCATGGTCTTACTATCCGCCATGGACCGCGCGCTTGCGTGCAAAAAGCTCAAAGGATAGGTCGGAAACATATAAATGTTCCTCTGCGCCATACCGAGACTACCTGCCAGCCAATTATTACACACGAGCAAGTGGCTTTCATCCTTGAGTCTACCCAAACTCCTCAGGCCGCCACCAGTGTGGTGGTGCCGCTGCGCCCAGCGACAAACCTGAACGACTCCTTCGCGCTCGCCGGCGAGAGAGCACCAGCTTTTTTTCCCGGTCCTCGCCTTTCAGTCTGAGCTACGCTTGGAGCGACGCGTCGATAGCGTCTCATGAAAGGGAGCTTCTACCTACTGCAGACACCACCGTTCCCGTTCCCCACAATCATGATCACCGCGCTCGCACTACCCCTACGTCGCCGGCACCGACCGGGGCGTAGTCGATTCAGGTCGTGTTCTTCCCCGCCGGGTCGCTAGCAAATTGCCAGAACAGTCCGGCCAGGGCGGGTTCCTAGTTCTACTGCGCCGGGTACCAGCGAAGTGTCACAGTGATTTTGACCAACCGCGAAAGGAGGACCTGTAACCTGTGCGGTGGTGTTACCACGGAGGCGAGCGGTACTTTGTTAGTTCTTCTTGTCTTGGGTCGCGTCACCGAATCGGACGAGCGTGACCTTTACGGTTCCGCTGCCCTTCGTCGAGGCCCATACACCAGGATTAGGCTTCATGCCAGTCCTACGACCCGAAGGTTAATGTAAAAGATGTATCCTATACTACTCGTAACGGCACGAGCTAACGCCGGTTCTACGCACGAAGATTCGCACAACCGTTCTAGGCCTTGTCCGAATGTCGCGCAACTAGTCGTTGTTTGACAGAAAGCCGAGTCGTTGGTCTTGGGATGGGAATAGGACGAGGAGAGCGAGGAGAAGGATAAAAGCCGGGCCTTTGGCCAACCCCGCCGCTCCGACTACACTGTCTCGCAAGGACGCCCAGCACAGCCGTCCGCTACCGCTGGTGGAGGGGGTTTACCCCTCCGAGCACGGTAGCGCAGGCGAACTACAAAGCACGTCCGACTCGTCGATCAATCTCGACCAGTAACCATCCATCCCCGAACCGCATGGGAGAGGCATTTAACTAAAGCCCCTCGTTCCACTCCATCCACCCTCGCTGTCGTGGTCGACAAAAACCATCCCCCTGTCAACCTGAAGAATGTGACAAGAAGCTATCGCAAAATCGAACAGGACCAAATAGACCGTCGAATAAACGCGCAACGGACCCGCCTGCAGCGACGAACTCCCCACAATCAGGCTCGAGATTCCAATTTCCCACCACTCTTGTGCCTGAATCTTCTCAGGCCACCGCAGCCATACACACAGGGACCCACACCCGACCGTCGACTCCACTGCCGAACAAGAATCCCACCGTGACGCGACGCCCGCCTGAAGCACGTCCCCATCGTCTCCGAGTGCGGACCTCGACCCCCTCACGTCTTGCGCAAGTGGAGCAGCGCTTGTAGCGATTATTTCCGCGAGGCTTGAGGTTGACGACGACGATCGCATGTGTCGACAGTGGCAGCCGGGTTCCGCGACGAACGTATCCAGGACTGGTTCGATGCTGACCGCGATCGCTTCCAACAGCTCCTCGCTGTTCCTGCACCTGTCGAAACCCTCATTGACACGGGCTGCAATATAGTTCTAATTAGGGACGACGTTGTCTCCCTACACGGTTTGCGTCGCCGCAAATTGCCCTCGTCCATCAGGATGGGGAACGCCTGGGGGGAAGGTTGCAGGACAGCGACGGAGTGGGTGAAGCTTCGCCTTGCCTCTCCCTGTCACACGTGGCGATTGGTCGTTGTCCGCGCCATTATTTCCCCGTCTCTTTGTTCGCCGGTCGTGTTGGGCATGCCCTTTGTTCGTTTCAATTTCCTTGCAGTTTCCGCTTCACCCTTGCATCAGACTGTTGTTGATATTTGCAGTGGACTTGATATTCTCTCTCCCATTTCCGTTCCGAGTTCTCCCCCACTCCTTCCTCCAAAAATTCGTCGAAAGATTCGTGCAGACTTGGAGCGCGATCGGACGCATAAATTACAAAAAGACCGATCCGCAGTAGTAACAGAACTGAAAACCGTTTTATCTTTTGTACCAGAGTCGAGCAGTACGAATACCGTCAATAAGAACGTGCTGCCGAACGAGCCGTCGGTTGTGAATACCGTTACCAACAACACGCCCACGGCGGTGTCGTCTCGCCGAGTGAATACAGTCATCACAAACACTCGTGCGAGCTTGATGCCTCGACTACTATATACCGACATCTTCGGTGATCACTCTCATTCGCGGGCGGCGCGTCCTAAGCCTCTTTGCCCTCGAGCTGATCGGTTTCCTCACTGGGACACAAGGTCTCATAGGCGCTTGGTCCGGCATCGAGGGGGGCGGACGAGCGCAAGGCCGAACGTGTTATGAACGTGGCCGGAGACCGAAGTCTGGCTGTCGGACGTGCTGCTCGTTCTAGGATCTGGTTCGTTCATCTGTTGAGTCGTTGTCTTGCCCAAACTTGCCGAGTATACTTTTCGTGTTTGACTCCGTTGACGACGAAAGGAAGTGATTCTGATAAGGATATGGCCAGGTTGGTCAGAGTGAAGACCATCAGGCTGCCCTAAGTGGATGGTGGAATCGGGAAACCCATCGGGGTGGCTTGCGGCTTGTGCAGAGTTGGGCCTGTGATGTGCACAATTCGTGTCTGTGGTCGGTTAGTTGTGGGTGCTAGCTTCACTCAGTTAAATTGGTCTATGGGGAGACAACCAAAATCTTATTGGTGTCTTGTGACGCTAGCTGACTTTCGGCTGGCCACCCGCGGTGTTCTGTTGCTCTCTCATATGGGCGCACTAACCTGGAACCTTGACGCTCGCCATGTGGGGCGTACGAGCTCAGAGGCAGTTTGTCATCCTGCCGTGAGCGGTACGTAACCCCGTCCTACGAGGAGAAGAGCTGCTAGCAGTGCATCTGGTGCGCTAGCAAAAGTGGCGTACGGACCTGCCCTTTGCCATGCATTTCATTGTCTACAATGATCATAGCCCCTTGACAGAGTTTTCGATGAAGCAGAAGAAAACCTCATATCCGTTCGTCAGGCTCGGCTGCCCATGGAGTTTCTGGGTCAGTACGACTGCGATTGGCGCCGGTATATCCCTGCGGAGAGGTCCAACATCTGTGCGGCTCTGGACCCGCTTGTCACGCCTCCCTCTCCATGAAGACTTGGGACTTAGAGCCAAAGCGCGCTGGTGTTTGCGTCCGTTGGCTCTCGACTGCGCATTGCAGTTTGCTACATGGGACCTTTTTTTCTTGGGGCTCGACACAAAGTTTTGCTGGCTACGGTGCTAACACGCGAAGGAACGACTACTGTTCGCCAGGGATACTCCGCTTACCGTGACGCCTCTCCCCTGGCACCTCCTATCGGCTTCCAGCGGAGCAGGAACGCGCCGTGCCTCGACCCTTGGCGGATCGGCGGATCATTAATCCACAGTATCCCTCGCCGTGTGCGAGCACCCTGTCTCCGGCTCGCACACGATGCTCGTGGGCATTGGGGGGGGGACTAAATCCTAGCGCTGGCGCCTTGCGTGGTGCCTAGGTTCTACTGGCCATGTCATGGCCGGCAGCAGGAAGAAATGGAAGACCTTTACATGTCCCTTCACTGTGCACAAGTGCCAGCGGAACAAGAACCTTCACCAGTGAGAAAAAGCCTGCCGGCCCACTTCATTCCACTTCCCGTACCTGACCGACGAGGTTCCTCCTAGTAGCCAGCGGACTTCGTTGGGCCCTTGCCCTGAAGATGACGGCACCCGAATTCAAGAACTGCATTGTCATCGATGACGGACCGGGCAGGAGCGATGTACGAATAGTGGCTACCGGATACGGACATCACGGCGGAGGACTTCGCGGATTCTATTAGATCTTTGACCATTGGTTTTGCGCTGCGACTTATAGAACGGCTCTACCCGATGACATCGTTTCCGACAGGGACAAGCTCTTCATTTCGCGCTTTTCCTGGACAGCGCTACACAAACTCATTGGTGTAAAGCTCAAGATGTCGACATCGTATCACACCCCAGACAGACGGCTCTAGCGAGCGCACCAACAAGAACGATCATTCAACTACTTTCCTCGCTTTCACGTCTGCGCACACATCGAGGCTGGGTGCGCGCGCTCTCTCTCGCCTCGTATCCGCTGTCGACATCATGAATTCTGTGAAACGGCTTCCACGGGATTTTTCCTCCCTTCCAGCTACACATCGGACCGTCCGTAACCCGAAACTCATATCCTCCCATTGTCCGTTCTTCACGATGTGGAGACTATCTCCGGCGCGCAGCCTAGGTTTCTCGTGTGCGGATGACGCGAGCAGCGCTGGATCGAGCGCATGGATGCCGATTTCCTGGAGGCGCAAGACAACCTCATGCTGGCGAAAGCGAATCAAGCGGCTCAGGCCACAGGCACCTGCGAGGACCGGAGATTCGGTCATTCAAAGCGAGGGGCGACACTGGTGTGATGTCCCACATGCTTAAACCGTGCGGGCGGGATTACATCGCGTCGCGGTGATAATCGTGTGGCGAAGTTCATGGTCCTTTATGACGGGCCTTACAAGGTAACGTACGTGCACACACCCGAGACTTCTAATTACACTCCTTTAGATCTACCGGGGCGCACATGAACGTATTCCCAACGTTCCACGCGTCACTACTTTCGACCTTGGTTGACGAATGATGCGGAATAACCGGTTCCCTTGCACACGCGAGCACGAGAAGCCGGGTCCGGTCCTGGGAGAGGAGGGTCAGGAGGAATGGTCCGGTTTCGAGGCGCATCATCGACAAAGAGGAGACGCGGACGCGGTTGGCAAATTCCTGGTTCGATGGCGAGGATATGGTCCCGAGCCCCCACGACCAGTGGATTCCGGGGTGTCGGAGGCGGTTAACCTGGAGGCATATGGCGACTGGCTTGCGGAGAACGAGCCCAACTAACTGGCGCAATGGCGAGAGGATATGGAAGTGACACGGTAGATGGGGACGATTTCTTTTGGTGGGGAGGGGGTGTAACCGTGCTGGGTTACACGGAGCGAGCGGTCTTTGTTGTTTCTTGTTTTGGTCGCGTCCCCCGATTCCGGACGCGACTTAAGTTCCGCTGCCTTCGTCGAGACACCTTAGCTCACGGACCGTCTACGACGAAGGTATGTAACATGTACTTACTACTCTTACGGCGAGCTCACGCCGTCTACGACGAATTGTTCGCACCCCGTTCTAAGCCTTGTCCGATCCCAAGTGTAGCCGACATTGTCGGCTTCCAGAGGCGACCTTTGGGTTCACGACCTACTTCCCCTCTGGTTTCGATTTCGTCAAGGGCGGCAAAATACCAGGTCTCTGTAAGTTTGGTTTCCATTAGTTCCGTGTCTCTCCCGTACTGATGGCGTCCGCGCAGATGGTGGCAACAGCGACGACGTAAGCTGTGTCTTGCTCGGCGCGGCGTCGCGACGACGGCTTGCTTCTCCCAAAAAAGGCGCGCATGATGTTGGAGGGACCGACGGCGCAGGGGAGTTTGTACACATACCTGGCCGCCCGACTTCGCCCGTCACGACGCCGTGTGCGACATTCCACCATACTCTACATGCAACGACGTCTACGGTGCATCCGTAGGCCGTGGCTCGTTCGAAGACTGGGGCGACCGGCGCACGCACCACCGTCGCCCAAGCGCGGGTGCGCCTCAACGACGTCGGCCAGACCAATGGGCGAATGTTGCAGCTCTTTGTGGGTGGCGGCAAACGAGCGTGATCAACGTCGGTGGCCTTGAGCTCAAGGAACAGCTCTGCTGGAAGGATCCGGGGCATGCAGTTTCAAACGTTCTTTGGAGGTGAGATCTCCACGCCCACACGGTATGCATCTAGAGCTGATTTCTGTGCGTAGGCTCCGTGACTCGTCTTTGGGCTTCGCCCACCGATCAAGTACATCTGGTTCTCCGACTTTTCTGTCGCCATCACCGAAACCCTTTGAGTTGTCTAAAGAGAGGATTTAGGTAGCATCGCTCACGGTTGGCTCGTTTTGTTATCGTTAAGTTATCCCACTGTTCCAACCTTTTCTTATGATGTCCCATGTAGGCTGTGTATTTTTCTCTTCATTTATTCACGCGATGTTGTAGGCTGTGCTAGGATTATATCAATTGAGAACATCATCCATACGAAACTCACAGGTCACTCGCAGATCGTCCCGCAAAGCGTGAACTGTCGTTCCGTCGGTGGCATCTGTGGCGCTCGGGTGGTCGGAGGGGCGCTTGCAAGGGCTGCACTTCTCCCTCATCGTCGTCACTTGCTTCCGTTCAGCACCCTCGGGAACGTGAGCGGACGCAGAGCGGAGGGCCATCGGTTGTCAAGCTGGTCCAAAGGCAAAAGAAGAGATCTCGAGATCTCTTGGCAAACCGAAGGCGAACAGGGGGCAGATGATGGTGGCACACAACAATCAGCACAATGCCGGCACAAGCGCCTGGGAGGTGCAATAAAACCGTCAGGGAGTAATTCCGCTCGCCTTGTCTTTGGACACTCACCCACTTCCTCTTGCAGAAAGTCGACTGAGTTCGGTTTTCCCAACCTCCCGCTCTCTCGTCTTTGTTGTCGTGCAGCCCTCGCTCTTTCCGGCCCTCGACTCTCTTTTATAGCGCAACTGATCTTCACGATGTTTGTCCTCAAGTCGCTCGTCGCCCTCCTTGTTCTCGCGTCGTCGGTTTCTGCCCACCCCTCCGCGGAGGCCATCCACCGTCGCCACCGTCGCGTTCGCGACCTCCACGCACGGAGACGTGCAACCCACGCGCCATCTCCTCGGCTGCGTCTGCTTCCAGCGTTTGCCGTCCCAACGACGACCGCAAACGACGCCGAGTTGAAGCCCTCATCCTCTTCCCTCGTCGTATCCTCCTCCTGTATCATCCTCTTCGCACTCGAGCGTGCACTCATCGTCCTCTGCTTCATCCACTCATTCATCTGCTGCCCCTGCTCAGACCGCGCGAGCATCCACACCGCACTCGCCGCCCTGCTCCTATCTCTCAATGTCGTCGAGTCTTGGTCTACCGCGCCTTCCGCGCCTGATCCGCTGCCCCATGACCGACGCCACATTCAAGATTCACAACCTCCTTTCCGCATTGTCTCCACTCGTACGTGAAGGCGCCCGATGGCCAGACGTCCATGCAGGCCATCTACAAGCAGGGCTCGTACAACTTCCAGCACCAGCCCCTTGGCGGATTTTTTCGTTCTACGCGTCCGGGCCGGCGAATGTTGACCTGACCACTGCAAAGGAGGTCACCTTTGGCTACTCGGTGTTCCTTCGAGGCTGGGTTTGACTTCAACATTGGCGGCAAGCTTCCTGGCATCTGTAAGTAGTTATTATTACCTCTGTCTCGGCATCAGACTCACCGTGTCTTAGACGGAGGTGACAGCGATGAGGCCGCCATCGGCTGCTCGGGCGGATCGCGGAACAACCAGTGCCACTCCGTCCCGACTCATGTGGCGCACGAACGGCGCGGGCGAGGTCTACACGTACCTGCCCCCTGCGTACGAGGCCAACGACAACGTTTGCGACGTCAAGCCCGTCTCCCACTGCAACCCGACCTACGGCGCGTCTGTCGGCCCGTGGCGCGTACACGTTCGAGGCTGGCCAGTTCGACCACGGTTCAGCATGCGTGTCCGCCTCAACGACGTCAACAAGCAGAATGGCGAGATTGAGATGTTTGCCAATGGTCAAAGCGTCATCAACGTCGGTGGACTTGTTTCTTCGCGATAGCGATGCAGGTCGTTTCCGCGGAATTATGATGCAGACCTTCTTCGGAGGTAAGTCTCTATGTGGCTTTCTATGTTGAATTTCTTGTTGATTGTTTTCAGGCTCGTCCGCAAATCTACGCTTCTCCCAAGACCCAGAACGCGTACTTCCGCGACTTCACTGTTGCTATCACTGAGAAGCTATAAGCTCACGACACCCACAACTTCCCCCACGTCCCTTGACCACACGACTCGGCGCCGTCCCCCGCCGGTCAACCACAAGATAAACACGCACTTCGTTTTCACGACTCTCATGCAGGCCCCATGCTCTCGACTGTTTCCCGCTCTGTCCTCTCCCGTCCCATTTCCCCACCTGGTGTACTGACCAGGACTGCGCTTGACGCGCGCGCCAACTCTCCGATTTCTGCTGTTTGCAAGCAGACTGGCCGCGGCCCACATCAAGGTGTCGCGCGGAGGGTGGCGAGAATCGTTATGTACGCTGGCTTTGGTTAGTTCGACATCTGGTGTGCCCTATCTACGTACGTTATAAATTATTAATGTCTCGTGCTCGTTCTAGAAGTGGCTTGATACCGCGTGAGCATGGTGTCTGGTGCTTGATACGGGTACGTTATCTGTCTTGCGCTTCGACTCGACTCTACGAGGTGGCTATATGCGCTCCATTTTGTCAACGATTGAGCTCCGTGGTCATCGACATTGTGGGATAGGTATTAAATGTTCTGCCAGTGTGGTGAGATCACGACGGGTTGGGTCTTGAGGCTAACAAGGACTGAGGTGGTGGTTGGAGGAAAAGAATGAACGCCTTGAACTGAGTGTCCGTCCAAGGCTTTATGCACCAAGGAGGCTGACTAGTGCGGCTTCTCGCCCGCGAAGACGTCCCGGTTTGGCAGTCAGCAAACTTGACAGGAAGCTTCGGAAGCCTCTGATCACAAATCACGCCTGTCCAAACTTGGGCAGTCCTTCGCCATACATGGTATAGCTACCTAATACTGTACAATTTCGACCTAAACGGTTTGTCACATGTCACAAGGCCTCCAAAATCGTCGTTCGTGGGCCCCTGTCACATGTCACACAGGCCCCGCCGCCGCTCGTGTGACAGGCCATTTTGTGCGGCGCTTGTGCGCGGAATTTTCCGCGCCTGCGGCGCGGCTAGGGCGCTGCCTATAGTCGGCCGTTGTCACGGCGTCACCGCGGGCCCATCGTCGCTGTCGCCGGTACGTTTGTATCTGTCACAACGTCACACCCGCCGCCGTTTAGGTCGAAATTGTACAGTACAGCCTCGAGAACCCGTGCATCTCCGCCCAGGACTTCTCCCCATCCTTCACTTCGCTATGGCATTGGTGTTGGCTTGTCTCCGGTGGGGATGAACGTCATGTTGGGTATAAAAAAGCTCCTTCTGCATGGTGAGATGGCCCGAGCGGTCTAAGGCGCCAGACTAAGGTTACATCCTGACATCTGGTCCGAAAGGGCGTGGTTTCGAATCCCACTCTCATCATAACTTTTGCATGTTCAAAGCTGTGGTTGGTGACTTAGAGGGGTTTGCTTTTTCGAAGTCTGTGTGTAGTTCGTTGCCTACTGGCCTTCGTTTCAAGAAGGCAGTTCTGGATATTAAATGGTGGGAGTAAAAACGTGTGTATAACCTTGTTATGCTCTACAGTTGGTAGTGTGGCGCATTCCCGGTACCTATGTGCCCCTACAGTTACACTGGCTCCAGCATCCACTCCGGCATCCTCAGTCTTGATGTTGGCCCTAATAAAAAAAAGATGTTTTATAAATCTTTTTAACTACTGTTTCCTGCAGCTGCATATATGTTTCAAAAACACAGAACAATGGAGTTGGTACTTTGCCATTAGTTTGATCACACAATTGTGATTGTGATTAAAAAAACGAGCACAACCATAGGTTCGGACCGGCTACTGTTTGTGCGCTGATTGTAATTGAAGGAAAAGGTCCGCATATCACGTGTGGGGATCACAAAAAAAGGCTTAACCTAGCTACCGACGATGGGACTCGAACCCACAATCTTTCGCCTATTCGCACGGTTTTGATCCGTAGCATAGGAAAGCGACGCCCTAGCCATTGAGCCACGCCGGCTTGACAGGTGTGCTCCATAGAGTAGACATGTACGTTCAACTCAACGTACACAGGTAAACAGTCACCAGCACGGCACCCGTATTGCATACTTTCTTTGGGATACCTATCATGCACAAACTCGTATTACAGCGGACAACAAGGGTACAGCAAGCAAATGTCTACAAGCAAAGTACAAAAGGTGAGTAAGCTACATGGCAGTCGGGATGGAAGGAAAGAGACTATATAGCGGATAACTCAATGTGGGCAGAAAGGGAAAAAATCCTGGTATTTATGTGGTCAAGGTATAAACCTGAAGAAACAGTATGCATGAACCATGAGAATGAGCTCAACTGTCCTCATCCGAATCTGAGGTGGTGGTATTCATAGAAGATCGGGCTCCTCGACGCGGCCCCTCGAAGGTTTGCCCTTGAGGTCGCTCTGGAGGTGCCACGAGATCTTCCGCTGCGGTGACGCCGCACGAGCCTCTTCCCGTGCCTGCAGTCTCCCTCGCCTCATGCTCGCGTATCTCCGCTTACAGTCATCGGTTAGCGCTGGAGACACTTGAGCTCGAACGTCGTCGGGGAGAGCGGTGCCAGTTGGGAGAGCAGCGTATAACACAGGCGAGGTCCTCGAGGAGGCGCCAGTGTCAGCCTGGACGATGGCCGCCGAAACCATGGTGTGGAGGGCGAGCCAGTCGCAGCGCAGCAGGGTGTTGTAGAGGCGGCCGCCAGGGACGGGGCCGTCGTGCGCGGTGGAGCGGTTGTGCCAGTACGACTGGCCGACCAGCCAGCTTGTGCTCATCGGGCGTCGCGTTCTCGAGCTGTTGGTTCGACACGCGCCCGTACATGTACGTGTGTATGCCCTCGACCACGTCCCCACACGTCACCCCAGCTCCTCCGTCGCTCGCGGTGATCACGATTCTCCCACGGCACGTGTCGGCAGAGCATGCGCAGCGACTTCACGCGCGGCCAGGTGGCGGGCGATTGGCGGCCGGCGGCCCAGGAGCGGTGCCCTGGGTCGCTGGACCGTTTTGGCATGTGAGCCTGTCCTGGCATTGGAACTTTTAAGAGCATGTTCCATTTGAGGTATGGCTGGTCCCCGGGTCTGTCGGGCGGTGGTTGCGAGCAGCGGCGTTAAAGCTCGAGCTTAGCCTTGACGACTCCCACTTGGAAAGCGTCCAGCACAGGGCCATCTAATCGCCCTAAATCAGCCATATCCTGCTTGACGCGAGATCTCAACAACATACAACATGGCTCCTCGTCCCACTTATCAAAAACCTGTCCAGCCCGTCAGCTGTTCGCGCGCGGTCGTGAGTGTGCCGCAGATTGATGTGCAGCTGGAGCGGCGGCGGGGGGGGGGGGGGGGGGCCGCCGCGGGCAGCTGCCCCAGCACCAGGAGGAGCACCCAAACGCGCCGGCGGGCACAAAAGGTGTTGCGCCTTGGGGCCAGCCTCCTGCCGCTCCAGGGGAAACGCACCAGCAGGGGCGAACGGGGTAGCCATGCCTGCCATAGACATCGCGGGCGTCCACGCGTACCCCGCTGGAGGCATCGCATACGCCTGCTAGGTACTGGGAACGCCTGTGCACTGCGGCATCGGCTGGGGGGGGGGGCTGCGGCTTGCGGGGCAAATTGAGGCGGCACTGCTCCCGGGGGAAAGCGCACCGAAGGCGCCTGCGGCGTGCCATGGCGTGCCCCTGGGGGCGAGGACCCGGGGTTGACGACTTGCGGACAAGCCCGTCCAGTCAGTCGAGAAGCCGTCGGGGCGAAGCTTGTGTCATCGGTGTGCCCTGCGGCATCTGGCACTGGGAGAGCAAACCGAGGGCATGAAGTACGACCCCGGTGGCATCCCTGGTGGCATCCCTGGGACTTCAGGTACGGCGTCCCCTGACCCATGGGGGGGGTGTAACGCGGTCCGCGTAGTTTGGTCCTGCTTGCTTGTGATCGCACCCAGCCGGGCATCGCGGGAGTGCTCTCGGGCGAAAAGGTTGGAACGACGGGAGGCTGGACGGGAGACCTACCCTCGGGGGTAGGCGGTTCAGGAATAAAGAGGAGCAAAGTGCATCGCGCAAGGTCTTTATGTGGCTGAGCGCGTGGTTTGTACTGCCCACTGGCGGGTGTTTTGGTTGCCCTGCTGCGATTCTCCATAACGTTATTGGCGACAACTTCGGACCAGCACGAGACATACCTATTTCAGAGAGTTCCTGTCACCTAGCAAACGCCTTATGACTCCTGTCCTACCGGCCAAGTATCGAAAACTCTTTCAGTAACTCTGAGGGAATGTAAGCGAACCCGATGGCCGGTACTAGGCCACACTGCACTGCAATGAGACGAACCTGTTGTGCTGGACGTCCGTCACACAATGCTCGCTGTACAGCCTGTGGCAAAGGAAAGGGCGTTGGCTTTTAGGTATCTCAGGTTAATGCTTTGTGAACGCGAGCCCCAGGGTGCTGTTCTCGTAGAGTGACTCGAGCTGGGGCACCGTCTCAGGCACCGCGCAGAGATTTTGAGAGGAGTAAGGTGGTGAACCGAAGACAAACTTTGACCGTGTGCAATCAAATACCCTCCGCACGCATAATCGCTGCATAATCAGGCTCATCAGGCCTCGAGGGCAGAACAGCCTTGTTCTCCCATGCGTTGATCCGCAATGCCATCTGCATCGCAGAAGTGCCCATGACATGGAAATCCACTCACAATAGGCACCAGGGTTACGGGCACTGGGCAAGGGGGAAAGCGAAAAATAATGATTTTTTTTTACGGCGGATTTGCGGTCGCTGGCAGGGAGGAACAACTAGAGGAACAGCGTGCTGGCTGGTGAACCGTTCAACTTTGTCTTTCAAGTTGTTCCGATAGGTGGATCACAAAAATTGTTACAATCGTGCTTACTCTCAGCTGACAACTATATCAGTAAGCAAGTTGATGTGATCGAGTTATTGAGTGCTCAATAGCAGTTCATTGAGCAGCAAAGGGAGCTTTTCACGAAGAATCTAAAGATACACCGTGATAAATCGAGAAAGAAAACTACATCCGTGATGCGGATACTCAAAGCGAGGGACAGCTAAATCAACTACGCTACAAGAAATAATCTAGTAAAATACACATGCCCTCCGGACTTCCCTCATGAGTTTCAGAACCATGACAAAAATGTTTGGTGCGGAGAAGCCCAGTCTAGCCTTTGTGTAGGCATGTGTCCTTGCGGACGAGCTTCTCTTGTCCGGAAGAATACCTTGTCCAAATGGCAGACACAAGCAGTCCAAATCCGACTATGCAGTTCAATTAACATGCGACACAAGAAAAAGAGCTAGTCATTAGACACGGTATAGACCACGTACCGGGTTGGACTCGCTAACTGAACCGCGTCGGTGAGGGGCAATGTTGCGCAGGACTGAAGTACTGGTACATGGGAGCCAGGGCTGTGGGGCTGCTATGCGTGTGCCGGATTACTTGCGCTGGCGAGTCAGCATGGAGGGGGGAAGGCCGCCGCACTGATCTTGGATGACGTGGCGGGTATTGTGGGACAGTGTCTCGAATTCTTTGTCTGTGACACAAGTGTTCTCCGTGTAACTGCGCTTCGAATTCGGGGGTAAGCGGGATGGCGTGGTGCAAAACAAGGGGGGACGCACTCTTTTTTCCAGATTGTCGTGCAGATATCGTTCATGGGTCACGCCGGCGGGGGCCCGGGATCTTCACGATCGTCGCACCAGGGCGTGTACTCGGTGCATCACGATGATTTTCTGAGACGCGTGGGAGTGTGGCGGGCTCGTGCTCTTGTGAAATATCTTTCACCCTCGAACCTGTGAACGGGAGGGTCTCTGTCGCGAGCTTCAGCATTGAAGCCAGTAGTTTGACCTAGAGAGCGCGTGAGGCGCGTTATACCTCCCGAGATGAGCGAGTACTACCTGTGTTCAAGTTGAAGAGTAGCTGGAAGCCAGCGTTGCTGTTACTCAATATCGGATTGAGCTCAAGCTCGGTGTTCAGAAGGTATAGGTCGGTTCTGGGACAAGACTGGTCCGTCTGGAAGTAAGAAGTGAGTCTTCCTATGTCGTCATAAACCAAATAGACCGACGCTTACATGCAGAAACCTGGAGACCACTTTCCAATAGTGTCTGTCATGTTGTATAGATATCGGGTCGTATACGATTAACGGGGGTATGTAGAGGCGTTCCTGGGGACTCGCAGATGTGGGACGCGGAGTGGGGGACGGGTTCAAAGTCACAACAAGTACAAAAAGCTAAACTTGCATCTCACAGCTTTCGATGGATATCAGCGACTGCTCGTCCCTGCCTCGTTGCCTCCTCGTGGCGTAAACTCGGCGTCTGGGAGATATCCGGACGATTGAGCAGCAACTCCGGCCAAGGGTTGTGGGTTATGTGTTGCACAGCAACCAACCTTCTCACCTCAGCATGAGCACAGTCGCATACGGCCTGGCGATGATAAAACTCTGTACGGTCGCAACGTAAACTTTTGGGCTTATGGTGCAAGGTTGGATTTTTCATTGAATTTTCCGAAAGTCAGCCCCGAGGTCAGGGTGCAGGCTGCAATCAAGCGAACGGAAACCTCGGACATGGTGACGTTGCAAGATTAGATTAGATTGAAGTTTATCGACTCAAAAACGTTGTGATTAGATAAGATAAAATGACGTCCAAGCCGCGACGCAACAAGCTTGCCACTCGCATCTTCTCTCAAACCTCATTTGTCTCCATCCCGTGTATAAAACAGGAATACCTCTTCCGTACTTCTAGCTCACCTCGAATAACTCGTGGATGGCTCCCAAGGGTGGAAACGCAAAGAAAGAGTCTGGCCGTGCAAAGAAGGCGGAGAATGAGGCCAAGAAGCAGGAAGCTGACTGCCGTAGACAAAGTATGTCTCGTTTTGCTAGTGCAAGGGAGATCACCTAACGATTTTAACGGCCTTAGGAGCGCAAGGAGGCTGAGAAGTGGCAGGATGGTTCCAAGGGGAACAAGAAGCAGGACGACAAGGAGGAGAAGCGCAAGGCGGAGCTCGCTCGCAAAGCAGAGAACGCACACGGCTGCTTGCAGAAGAAGAGTCCTCTGCCCCGGCGAAAGCTAAGGCTGCACCGAAAGCTGGCGCAAAGAAAGCTGCTGCAAAGGCTACTCCCAAGGCTACTCCTAAGCCCGCAGAGTCCTGGGGCGATCGCTGCGGGCGGAGGCCTTGGCTCTGGTGGCTGTGGACAGTGGCCGTGTATAGAGGAGCCCTCAGAAACGTTCTCTGCCACTGGCCTCGACAGTGCACTGGACCTTTTGGACGTCGTCACTGCCAAGATGGACAAGGCGAGTATAGGACAGCGGCGCTGCAGGCATCGAGCAGCAATCCAGAGGTGCGTCCGATTCCGTAAGCAGCAGCGCCGCGTGTCAGCTCACGAGTGCCTGCAGAGACGTTTCAAGGCTGCATTCGAGGCCTATAGGGAGCGAGAGCTGCCTAATCTCAAGATCGAGGTGGGGGTCGCAGCTCAGGCACCGCGTAACGGCTTGTCACTCACTACGTCCCCCCCCACTACCTCCAGCGACCAGGCCATGCGACTAAACCATACCAGGCATGTCTCCATGCCGATGTAGCAGGTGCTTGGCTAACATTCATATTTGAATACAGGAAGTGTTGTATAAGCAATTCCAGAAATCGCCGGAACAATCCGTACGAGCGACTGCTGTTATCTCTATGATGAATTTGTCGCTAATTATTGAAACACCGGTTTTTTAATCAAACAACGATCTCATATGACGCTACCAAAGAGGAGATGTGGACGCTCTGAAGAAAGAAACAAACCGCAGTCGAGGAACGCCTGCGTGAACGTTCCTAAAGACACATGCGTATCAACGAATGAAATGTACCCCGCTAGTCGCTATGCTGGTGTGTATTCACGGTACGGTATAGAATAGGCTTCACTCTTACTCCCCATTTCGTAACTTACCACACAAGTTCAGCGTATTCTGTCACCTGAGCCCTAACTCCGATCTGTAGCATGTTTTTGTACAGTTGCGTCATCGATGTATTACACCCACGCTTGAATTCACCACCCGTTTCTGATTACTCCTTGGATACTGCCTCTGGCTGAGCCAGGCTGAGACCTGCGGTGTACTCTCATGCTCAGCCTCTCACAGCTCCAGCGCCTATACGGCTTTTGCCGTGTGATAGGGCGCCTGTCTCTCACTTTAAAATTGCGCGTTTTTTGAGAGTCTGCTCTCGACAACCACACACCACTACCACTCACGATATGGCTATCCAAGGATGCAGCTCCTCGCGCAACTCCCTTTCTTCTTCGTCTCTAGAGCTCAAGTCAGCACCGCTGTCTGAGCCCGAATCTACGCGCACGAACACGCTCGTGCTCGCGTCCATGCCAGCGCCCTTCTTTGAAGCGGTCGTACTCGAGGCTCTCCGATCACACTTTGAGTCCTACGGCGAGATACACACTTGGGCGCCGCTCAAGGCCTTTGCGAGGACCATCATCGTCTACTACGATGAAGAGGCTGCTGAACTCGCCAAAGAGAGCTGTGACAGTCTCTTCATCGATGCTACTGACTTCAGGTAACGCAAATCCCCTCTGCAGCTTCGATGACGCATACTGACGATCCCCCTCAGCCCGCCAACGCTCCTCCGCGTCTACAGGGCTGATCACACCCCTCTCGATCAGCTGTCGAGCTCTAACCTCCTCCGTCCACCGCAGCTCGAGAAGAACTTCCTCATCTCGCCACCGGGTCCCCAACCGCGTGGGCTGGGAACAGATCCGCGAGGAGCCGCCCAACAGCACTCCCCTGGCGGACGACCTTATGCATGCGCTGAAGCGGCTGCAACTTGAGCGCGAGGTTCACCACGGTGTAGAGGTGCTACTTGAACCCGAAGCCGAGGATGGTCCTGGCATCGGTATCTACGTCGAGGACTGCGACGAAGGCCCTCAGATCGTCGAGCCTGAACTTGACGAGTCCGAGTGGGTCTATGGTCAAACACGGTCTCAGTTTAGACCTGTACCCACCGCTATGCCGCCGTTATGCGTGGGCGCGTAACTTCATGGTGAGTGTCTTCATCGGGTGGTGTTTGTAGTGATGATAAATTTCTCAGACCTGTACCGACCCCTTCGGGGGTGTGAACGGAAACTATATTGCCTTTTTTTTATCATCTGAATCATACGTTCGTACGCTTGAATCGCATTTTAACCTCTCGCGTTACAGAACTTCCATTCTACGACCCTCGCCTATCAACTTCACATACTTACATGGTGAGTCATGTTCCTTCGCACATATATATAGGGGATGAGAAACCATTCAGACCATGTTCTGACAATCACGTGGAGATAAACAAATATATTGCCAATTGTTCCTTCTCTGATTCCTTCACTATCCAACACGTCTTGAATCGTTTTCTGACACATCCTCTCTAGACTCTTGCTCTCGCTTACCCATTGGACCCTCGGACCTCAACTGGATGTATCACCTGCCCGGATCGGACATTACATATGCATATTCATAGCCTACATGTATCATCATAGTCTGTACAACAAATACACCAGGATAGAATTGTCTCTCACTTCCAGCGTGGTTCGAATCATGATAAACTGGGTCACATTAAAGGTATACAATTGTACATGTTGTAAGTATGTATGTAATGGCTACATGAATAGGGGTATGTCACAGCAACGAGCGTAGTTCGATGCAAAACGATTCGAGGGCGATTAATGGTGAGTACCATGTCAAACAAAGTTCAGTCCAGGTTCAGTCTATAAAGTTCATTGTACATTCCACAGAAAAAATCCCCATCCTACACCCGGTTGACAGAAAGGGTTATTGCGCGCCGAGTCTGCCCGTTATCCATAGGCTGTATCCAGTACGCACGACGCGCGCGGAAGATCTCAAGGCTGACCGCTTAGCGACACCAGGCGTGCAATATTCCGCTTGCGCCGGCGTCGGTGGCCCGCGCGTCGTCTACCACAACGGACGCGTGGGGTCGGGTGGCCGCTCCCGCCGTCGAGGCGGAGAAGCGTGAGGGCAGGATACGATCGCGCGGGTTGACGTTGGCGCACGGGCGCCCGCGGGGCGGCGGGCCTGCCCGCGATGGTGGTAGGCCAGTCGCGCGCGAGTAGAGCGAGTTCGCTCGACATCGAGAAGCGTGCTGGATCGTGCGCGTAGTCGTTTGTGCGTGGTCGCGGTTGTAGGACCGGAGGGAGGGCAGCGGCGAGGGAGGGCTCGCGGCGCGACTGCGCGTAGCTTATCGCGTGTTCGATGAGCTTGCTCCATAGTGTCGCGGCTCGCGCGGTGCGTCCGACGCGACCTCGATCTTCTTCCATGCGCAGCGGCTCCTGCAGCGGTGCGCGGCGCGGGTGCCCGAAGAGCCGTTCGCCGAAGCGGATGAGGCGGCCGCGCCAGCCTGCGCGCGGGTGGATGCGTTTGGCGGTCGCGAAGAGTGCGGTTCGCCTTCGCGCGGCGGCGGCGGGCGTGGCGCCGCCAGCACATCAGGAAGAGGACGAAGATGAAGGCGCTCAGCCGAGTGCCATGAGGAGGATTTTCCCACCACTCAAGCGGCCGGGCAGCTTGTCTTGGAAGAGGAGTTTGACGGTGACGACGGGACGGGAGTGTCAATCCCACTGATGGTGGGTAGCGGTTGTAGACTTCGTGCTTGAGGGCGGAGGAACTTCGACTAGGTCTGACAGGCATACACCGAGACCCGCGACGACTGAGGAAGAGCCGCTACACGTCGCCGAGACACAGCTGCCGCTGCGCAAGACTTGACTAGAGCTCGAGCATGCTAAGCAGTTACTGGGGCCGGCCCCAGAGCAACTTGAGCAACTCGAGTCACAGGACTGGCATGATGAAGAGGTCTTGTCGAAGAATTGGTTTTCTTGCTGCAGGTAGGTAGGCATCGCCCGTTTTGTCAATACCGGACGGTCGGAGGGACAGCCCTAGCACTGGTTAAAACGCGGCGCCCGAGCAGGAGGCACATCGGGATGGCATGTGACACCACGCGCCAGAGGAGCTGAACGTGTTCGAGGGGCAAGACGATACACATTTCCCGCCTGACGCCAACTGGTTGTTTGCGCATGTCAGGCAGAATGTGGAAGAGCCTGCACAGGTGCTGCAAGAGGAAGTCGCAGGCTGTCAAAAACAGTCAGTGAATTGCATTGACACACAAGTGGTGAATGCATACCGGTACATGTCAAATTGTGTCCTTGGGATCAAGGAACGTGCCCTGAGGACAGCTCGCCAACACACGATCCATTGGATAGAAACGAATCCGGGAAGACATCCTGGGTGCACTGCAGCTGGTTGACGGTCGACGCGAATCGTTAAAATTCGGGATCTTGCAAGACGTGCACTTGGCTGGGCAGCTGTCCAGCACTCGTGCTTGTTGTTGTCCGCGATCATGGTTGGAGCCCTGGCAGACGCCATTGTCCATCCGCAAGGGACGCAACTTCCGGTTCAACGAGAATTGGCCGGCGCCGCAAATAATGCAATCGTTTGAGCTAGGTCCGCTGGTTCAGGTGCTGCAAAGTGATGAGCAAGGGGAGTCTTAGGATGTTGCATGCGGAGTGGGGGGGGGTGCGTCCGGCGCTGTGCTGAAGCTACCGTCTGGGGCAGACGGTTTCCGGACGACGTAGCGCGATTGCTGGGCGCATACACTTGGTACGGTCGTTGGCGTTCTTGCGTAAATCCGGTCTTGCAGGAGATTGCAGTCGCCCGTTCCTGTCAGCGCACTGTGTGCATCCAAGTTGGCAAGCTGCGACGACATGATGAGAGCAAGACTGAATAGTTTTTGTGCAGGTACTAGACATACCTTGACAGTTCCACGTCTGAGCTTAAGAAAAAGCCGTCCGCGCCACTTTGCACAATGCGTGATGTGCCGTTAGTAGCTGCCGTCCACCAGCCGAAGTTGCACGTGCATTGGCCGTATCGAGCCACAAACACCATTAAGGCATGTTGCAAGAGGGGGTGACGGTGGGGGTTGCTCACGTTGTCGCGACGAGGCCAGCGGCCGCTCCCAGAGATACCATCGTCACACGATGTACATCCATGCCAGGACACGCTTGGCCAGTCGGGCCAAAGAACCCAGTCGCGCAGGACTCAGTCACGAAGAGCCGGTGAATCTCGTAGGGCATGTACATGTGGCTGAAGCAGAGCAGATGCCTGCGCCAGAGCAGGGTGTGAGAGCATGCCGCGGATTGCATGTCGAGGATCGCGATGCTGCTGAGAGATGATCCGGAGGGAAGCTGGCGTGGGGATCAGATCTTGGCGATTTGAGGGGTTCCCAGAGGATTGAGACGGTCGATAGCTGACGATGCCCGACATGAGACGGCAGTGACCCAAAACGTCTATGGAGGGAGCCAATGATTATCAATACAGGAAACCAGCAGCCGTGGAGGTCGAATCTCTTGAAGCATTGTTCGTGGGTAGATTGGTGAAGGTAGATGGGAACCTGAGTAATTTGCTCCCGGATATGACGCAATTCCTGGCTGTAGTGGCAAGGTTGAGGGGTAGTGATAGTGATGTAGAGTTTCCGTTCGCAAAGCCTGGTGATAGTGAGTAGGCTGGCAGAGGAAGTAGTGAGGATGGTATGGAGGAGCTGGGGGTTGGTTGAAACTATCCCTTGTGTACTGCCCCGGAAGGAGGCGCAGGGGGCTTGTTGACGTGCCTGAAGTCAGACAAGTGTCGCTCCAGCTAGAGGTCGAGTTCAGTACATACTGACGACAGAAGAGACCGAATTGTCGTGTCTCTCGACGTATGAAACGCGACTCACTCGTTATGTTCGTATATCCGTTGGATACATTGGCCTGCAACGCCATACAACAGTAGCAGTTTTTTGTTGGGCGGCTACAGCAAAGTTAATTAGACAGATTCAAACGGGGAGAGCACCCATGACGTACCGACAAGACGGACGCGGCGAGAACGAAGGAAAAGACAGGGAGGAGGCTCAAAAACATGGCGGGGTGTTGAAAGCTCACCAGAGGAAACCAAGAAAGATGAAGGCGAGATGGCAAACGGCCAGCAGGCTTGCTGAGCGGGCAAGGCCGTAGATATTCATTTTTCGCATAATCGCCATGTTCCCTTTTGTCCTCGGCAGAGGTCAAGGTTCGCGACCGCGAGCTTTTGGCGACGAAGGTTATTGTCTTTCGCTAAACCTCCACCGGAGCCTGCGCCTTATTGTTCCAAGAAAGGGCAGTCGGCGCATCAAAAATGATTCAACATACCATAAATGGACCGCGAAAGACAAACGTCGTCCGAATGCAGAACAACGGCCACGACCACCGGTCTAATGATAGCCAATGTCAGTATATATGGAATGGAAGTTGATTGGCTAGTATGGCAGTGTAGGTTCATACAGAGATAGATACAAATAGCGGAGAAATCCTATCCATCACAACAGTCCATGCATGAAATGGTGCCTAAGGCAGAGGTACATTCCAGTCCTTCGTGAGTTCTACATATTGATCATCAGCAGGCACACCCGTCGGAAGGCTTCTCAGCTTCTATGGAGCGGCCAACGGAGACATTGCCAGCTTTAGACGTATTCGCGGGTTTTCCGGGTTTGTGTCCACGCTAAGAGGTGTATGAGCATCAGGAACACTTGCACAATACTTCTTCTACTTTCAACGCGTACCTTTCTTTGATCTGCTTCGCCATTGTAACGAACGCATCCTCCACTCCTTCATTCTGCTGTCTTTGCAGACGTCTCCAAAGAATGGAATTTGAAGTTTGCGACGCAAATTCTGTAATTGAGGGAGTAACAGAGTAATTAATTGGTGACGAGTGCCACAGATCGTACTGTACGTGCTGCCAATGCTCATGATGCTCGTGACTACAACGTTCTTTTTCCGACAGATACTAGCCTTGGTGTGTTTACAAGAAGCACTCCTGGTGTGCACACCTTGGCGTCTAGTCGTATCTCCTCAATTTTCGGTGCAGCCAATCCTTTCACAGTTTCTCATACGACCTCTGACTGTCAAGAGGTTCGGTGTGAGTAATTGGGTGAGGACCCGAGAGTAGATAGCGCACCGTTCCCGTCTGTCCCATCGTAAAGACCTATACGTATGATGCCAATGTGCGTCACACGGTAGTATCTGTCAGGTAAAAAATAAAAAAAAAAAAAAAAAAAACATAAAGAAAAAAAGCCATGGTGCGGAAGCGTTCTGTGACCTGCCGTATCGCCACTACACTAAGTTGTGTTGACGACGTCTGGATTGTCACGCGTGAGCAAACTACACTCCACAATTTGGAGTCTGCAGCCGTCCTTTGCCTTCGATAGCTCGATTGTGGCGGATCTTGAAGTCCCCACCAATAGTGCTCATAATAGCTATCCGTAAAATGCATCCTACTGCAAACAGACTAGGAAGAAGCAATGCAAAGACTGTACAGTTGTTATTAAAGAACAAGTAAGTGGACGTCCATTTAACCTAAGCGTGACTGGCAATTGTGCTCAACTCCCAGATCACAACTCAATCCAGCACTCACTTTAAACAGATAATCGTATTCCCTCAGGCATTGTTGGGTTAGGGTATAGAGGTCATGAGATTAGCGTTGGGCCGGAATCTAGTGGGTGTGGAGGATTCCTAGGCTTTTTATCTCACCGATGAACGCCTGCAAAGTGGCAAGCAGAGATTGATGGGGTGACCGGCCCTTCCTGATGCAACACGGGCCGCAAAGCTAGATGGTGGCCCAGGACCTTTGTTGGTGTTGAGGAGCACTAGTCGGAGAGTTTGATAGTGTGCTGTGCAGACGCAAAGCCGTTAGGGTTTTAAAAGCAGAAATGTCCTCGCCTGTAAATTTGGGGTGCGGTGGGCGATGAGCGATCAAGGCACACGCCGTGTGCCACATGCCCGAGAACGGATCCTAATCGTTAGCCTCCACCAAAGCCTGACATTATGTTTGTGTACTTCGTCGTGCAAAGGTTTGTATGAGGATGTAGCAGTCGTATATACTGCTACGACAGTGAGACTACGCCAAAAGACAAGAGGAACTGACAGGCAATGGAACGACGACCAAGCGGGTTGAACCTGTGTGTACCGATGAACGGCGGGGGTGTACAGCGTGTCATTGTGGCGCTTGTCACTTCTCCGTGGCGTTGGGGCCCTTTTGCTCGAGCTTTCATTCCTCCGACTATTGGAGCGATGAGGACTCAGAAATTTTTATCCCTGCTCAACAACATCGTAATCCCCGGCGAATAGCCCAAGTCAATGGTGTGGCCAGCGTCGAACGCAATGATGTTGACAAGAATCATGATCACCAAGAAACGCAACAGCCGCATTAACGTCCCCGTTCCCCTGAGACGGAAACACTGAAACCTTCTCAGAACCGCACAGCTGCCTCCTTGGTGGTGACGATGACAAAGATGATACTAGCTATCTCAAATCAAGTACGTACGGGGGCGTCAAGTTTTGGAGGAGTCGGGGAGTTTATGCATCGAAAACGTGCAAAACTACAATCCAGAATGCAGAGATGGATGAAGAGGAAGACAATGTCAAACAACAGAGCCGCATCCTTCAAAGGCATTCAAATCTATGTGCGTCATTCTCCGCAATGCTTGTCTACTTCCACAAGCCGACAAGACGTAGATCAACGGATGGACTGAGCCGTCCGTGCAAGACCTCCGTCAACTTATTATCCAGCACGGCGGGTTTTCCATGCGTATCTGTGACAAGAAAAGCCTTGTGTATGTGCTCATTCTTACTACTGATCAACTCTGTCTCTGAGCTGAACTATTAGAACAGCACACTAATCACTTGCTCACTGACACCTGCAAAGGTCAAAGAATTCCAGTACATGAAAGTCGTCCGTCCGGAATGGCTTGTTAAGAGCGTTGAGGCCGGTGTCTTATTGCCTTGGCGCGACTTTATTTTTGAGCCCGAGAGGCGAGTCGAGTCGCAAGCCAGGGTGAAGCATCGCAGGGGAAAAGAATCGGACAGCAAACCCTCATGTCTTCCGCCGTAGCTCGAACTGTGCGACAGCCACGAAATACTCAATCACGGAACATGACCCAAGTTTCCCCCTCACTTCCTGATGCGGGGACCTCGAAATCTAAGCACACGGCTCGAATTGAAGAGTCCGCTCGACAGTCTTCGGCACCATCGCCCAACACTACCGACCCTTCTACTTCCGGAGAGACCAAGCAGGCCCCAAAATATGCCGCGAACAAGTCCAACGTTGCCGCGCAGCGGGCCATGGCCGATCCCGCCTGGCGCGCCGCGCACACCTCAATAGCACCCGATTTCATTGAAGGGTACTACCGCAACTCACGTCTACACCACCTTTCCGCCTGGAAGTCAGAACTCAAGAATCTCGTCGCCGAGGCCCAAGAGTGCGCTGAGGGTGGTGCATCTGCATCTATCAAACCTCTTTCCGATGGGCCCCAGCGACGCCAATCCTGTATCTAATAAAGTACGAGTTCTACAGGAGAATATGGCCGGAAAAGGGTGGTCGTCGGACGGTGTGAGTATGAGGGGCGCGCAGCTGGTCAAGAAAGGCAAGGGCAAAGGCAAGGAGAAGGCTACCGATCCCGACCACGAGAGGGTCATCATGCACTGCGACTTTGACAGCTTCTTTCGTCCTCCGTCGGGTTGGTCGAACGTCCCCATCTGCGCGGGAAGCCCGTCGTTGTGTGCCATTCGCAAGGCGCACAGGGAGGACAGTCGAGCACGAGCGAGATTGCCAGTGCTAGCTATGAGGCCAGGGAAGTTCGGGCATCAAAGGCGGCATGAGGTGAGACTGTTCCATTTTGTGCGCGTAGAGACGCTCATGTTTATTTGTTAGCTTACAGCAAGCTCGCAAATTATGCCCTGAGATCCAAAACAATGCCCCTACGAGTTTGAAAAGTACGTCGACCTACCATTTGTGATGAGAGATTTTTGCTGATAAGCTTTCATGTAGGTACAAAAAAGCTGTCGCTGCAGTTCTACACCATCTTGATTGGCGCATGCCGACGATCTTCAGGCTGTCTCCGTGGATGAAGCGCTCATTGAAGTTACCAGTAGTGTGCGGCGAATCAAGGAAGAGATCGTGTCCAGTGAAGGGTGACGAAACTATTTCTGCGGGTCCGGCGAAAGACTTTGCGGAAGCTATTCGGGCACAGGTCCGGAAAGTGACTGGGTGTGAAGGCGCGTACCTCGTTTAAACATTCTTTCGGCACAGAAAGGCTAACATCGTCATCACAGTAAGTATTGGAATTTCGTTTACAACATCATGCTGGCACGCCTAGCTACTCGGCGCGCAAAGCCCGGAGGCTCCTATCACCTTCAACCTTTCCGAAGTTGATGCATTTCGTCGCACCGCTGGACATCGCCGACCTCCATGGGTTTGGAAAATCGGCGCAACAGAAGGCCCAGGAGAAGCTGGGAACGACGAGCCTCGGCGCGCTCACACTGAAAAGTCGGTCCGCTCTATGCGATGCCCTCGGAAAGGGGACTGGAGAGACGTTGTACAACGCTTTGCGGGCCGAATCGACACGCGATCACTAGAGTCTGACAAGCCGAGAAAGAGCGTATCATGCGATATCAATGTAAGTGCACTTGTCACGCCTGTGGCATAGAATCCAAATTAATAGTCCGTCAGTACGGCATACGGTTCGAGAACAACGAGCAGGCCAAAATATTCGTGTACCAGCTCGCAGATGAAGTCTCTAAACGCCTGGACGAAATTGATATGCGTGGTCGATCTTTGACCCTCAAGATCACGAAGAGAGATCCAAACGCACCTGTTGAAGGCCCGAAGGTAAATCCAATTGTCCTACCATATTTTACTATCTAATATTGCTCAGTTCATGGGTCATGGACTTTGTGAGTCGTTCACTAAGCAAGTTCAAATGGTTGCCTCGGGTGCGGGCGAGCCACCAGCGAATCCAAGGTCATCGGCGAGTACGCCTGGAAACTTCTCAAGAGCTTTTCATTCGACCCTACGGAGCTGCGCGGTGTTAAGTAGGTATTCAGATCCAGAAACTGGAAAAACGCCTCCAGTGCAGTCGAAACACAGCCCGGTCAAGCACGTCTTCCGTTCAAGGCCGTTCCAAGTCCACAAAAATCTAAAAACCGGTCCCAGCAGAATCGCGGAGGTGCCAGACATTATTTTGGAGCCGCCTTCGCGAGAGCCTCCTCCTGTCCAAGGGGTGCCTGGCAACCCTCCGCTCCTGGGAGGATATCTTGATTTGCCTTCATTCTCGCAGGTTGACATGTCTGTGTTTCAAGAACTACCGGAGGATCTACGCAAAGAGTTAGAAGCTGAATACAAGCGACGATCTGCCACACCCGACCTCATTGCCCAAGAACAAGAGGCCATCCGCGCCGCTTCTATCCCTCCAGAACCTAGGGTCAAGATTACGGTGAAGGGTTCTGTGAACGTCAAGCGTATCACAAAACAACTTGCCCCCAAAGGACGCGCAGGCATCTCCCCTAAGAAGAACAAATTATTCAAGGCACCTCCGCCGACACAGCTCAAGATCAGCGAGGCGAGCTGCGCAAGCTCGGCCTGGACATAGCCGTCTTTGCTATCCTACCTTTGGATCTACAGCGCGAGCAACTGGCCTACGCTCGGCAGAAGAGCGTGGCGTGTGGGCCTGGGCACGCGCTGGGCGGAACGAAGAAGGTCCTCAAGCCTACGTGGAAGCCAAAGCCGGTGGAGGGCAACGTGATCATCCCGCCACCGCCACCACCGCGCGCGTTGTTTCCTGTGCCACCGACGCTGAAGCAACAGGGCCCCACACCCGGCGAGCGGCGCGCGGTGACGGAGGTTTCGGACGTGCAGGCGCTGCTCGAGGCATGGGTGGCACAGTTCCAGGATTGTACGTGCCGAAGCGAAGGACGTCGAGTTTTTTGCCAAGTTTTTGGTGACGGTGCACGGACAATGCGCGTTCGACTGACTCGGGCGTCTTGAAGGCCGTCGCAGTCATGAAGTGGTGGATGGTTGTTTGTTGCGGAGAAGTTACGGAAAAATGGGAGCACGAGGAAGATGACCCGTTCCTGATTGTCATACCTGGAACGTCCGAGTATATCGGCGAGCTTGGTGGAAAGGCTTTTCGAGATGTCAAGTCGCAGATGGATGAAGTCGCAAGAAAGAAGTTTGGAGGTTGTTTGTCGTTGAGACTAGGCTAGACGGCCCTCTTTTAGGATTCCGGAATCTTTCATATTTTATTCAATATCTATTTCTGC
The DNA here is from genome assembly GCA_035772785.1 of Phlebiopsis flavidoalba. Taxonomy (NCBI): domain Eukaryota; kingdom Fungi; phylum Basidiomycota; class Agaricomycetes; order Polyporales; family Phanerochaetaceae; genus Phlebiopsis; species Phlebiopsis flavidoalba. The sequence continues at coordinate 57,442 of JAOCPU010000041.1, read as the reverse complement.
TATATGCTACACAGCAGCTCATATTCTTATACGATCGCATTAAGTTGTGGAAAAATACTTGTTTGGATCAATCGAGACTACGCGCGAACGCGCTAAAAACACCGAAACACGGGTATCCTCGTGAACACCATGTCCACGCATCATAACAGCACCGCTGGAGCCTCAACTCACTCGCATTCGCACTCCGCATCATCATGGCCATGCGCACGGTCATGGACATGATTTTGCAAGCGAGAACCAAAAACATTATCATTATTCAACGACGCGACGGCCGCAGAGTTATGATGCGCGGTCGGAAATGTCCAGGAAATGGCGCGTCGGGTACGCGAAGCAATAAATCAAGGCGTACCCATCTATGTTTCGACGAAGATCGGACGATACCTTATGGATTTGCCATTGTGGCCACAGGTACGCGATGTTTCCTGCACGCGTTGGTCAAAGGGGCCTGACGATAGTATCAGGCGCTGTTGTACGCCGGCGAGCTCAGCCCGTATGTCAAGGACTATAATCGGGGGTCGATATCAGCCAAGGCGTCGTACGTTGAGGCACCCGTGCTTTATGAGTGTCACCTGACTGTGGTCGTCATTTTTAGGTTGACCACTACAATACACGCGTGGCGAACCAGGGCATCCCGCCCGACGAGATGCGCGCTGTCTGTACTGAGCTCCGCGGGACCGGTGGCTGAGCTCGACGGTATTTTATTCGATGTTAGACACGGTATGTAGATACTTCTTGAAGTAGCATCGCCTTCATTTGTTGACTGGTCTCATTGTCCAGTGCAATGTTGCGTACCACCACTTCCCATCTATAGCGGATGCTCGATACCACACGTATCCTTACGTCCTTTCTCAAACCGGCGGCTCGCTCCGCCTCGTCACAAGATTTTGCGAAAGGAAGACGGTAGGTAACTGACTTCACCCCCGCTGAGTTTGCACATATCGTTCCACATCGGACATGGATTTGGCGAGGAAGAAGTGAGGAAAACTTTTGTAAGTGTAGGGTTGGAGGACTTCGAGTTGGCGCATTGCGACAAAGGGAGTAAGGCACGGGAAAGAGGTGAATTTCTTTTTTAGCCAAGGGTACGAAACGACCGGAGTAAGGCTCAAAGCGGACAAGAGGTATGTTGTTTTGACCACTTTCGAGGTCGACTCGGAGTTGTGACTGATCAGAGATCTGCCAACTGCCAGTCCATTCATCCCATGAGTAGTCAGTGGTCACTAATCAATTAATCATCAGTGGGACACATCACTGCGAGATCGCTGTCGTAATGCCGATAGGGACGTATAGAGTACAGTAAGGGCAGTCGAGGACAAAATTTGAGTGTAAGACCTGGGTTCAAATGAGTACTCGCCGCTCGGTGATAGGTACATACTATGTAGTGTATTATATACTTATTACTATCTATTGCACATCCACGTATCCTACGAACGGAAAAAAAAATAACCATACGACGAGGGCGGAAACTTCACTGCCAAGAGGGTGGATCGAACACCCGACCTCCAACAGAACTTCAGTCGTTGCTCTCTCCCCGTGAGCTGAGCTATCTCGGCGATGCGGCGTCATTCACTTTCCAGGTACTTATCTAAATCTATTGGGTCTAGAGAAAACGCCATCCGTCCAGAATAGCCACCCTTTCTCAAGCGAGTAAGTAGTATAAACATCTTGCATTTATAGATAGTTCAATGTTTCTGAGCCTAGAACATGAGAACTATCAATGCACCAGCAGCAGTACAGCAATCAAAATGATCGAAAGAGAAGCTGGCACCATAATCCAAACCCCAGACAGACGGATAGGCTTACGAGCCACCGCCTGCCTCAACGTTGCCTCCATCCCATCTGTCATAGCATCCATACTGAACATCCGCACCGCCCGCTGCCGAGGCGCGTTCCGCGAGCGCGCGCTACGTTCTACAGGGAGTCAATGCTCACGATCTCCACACCAGCGTATCCGCCCATAGCTCCGCTTCCGGTGCGCGCAGCCACCCGGTGCGTTCGCCGTCCTGGTCAAGAACGCTCTCTGTTGGCCCACCGGTGTTGCATGCGAGTACAGGGACGCCGCTGTTCGTGTGGGGGGGGGGGGGGGGCCGCAGCAGTACATGGCTTCAAACGGGCCCGATGCCGAAGTGCTCGTTGGTGGGGGTGTAAAAGGAGGGCGAGCGTTGAAGGGGATGTGAGTAGGGCTGAGCGTTGGGCGGTGGTAAAATTGAGGAGGAACAGCACGGACGGGTCCTTCTCTGTGGTATTGAAGGGAGGTATGCTAGTTGAGGAAGCGCTCGGAGTCACAATGTTGTATGTTAGTGAATGAGCTTTGGCTCTGTCGATGAGCTTGACGAGGGTCATCATGTTATCCTCTAGCCGAGGATCGTATCCTCCTATAGCATACGTGTGAGATATAAATTTCCATCGCCAAGCGAGTTCAAACGCACCTGCAATGACAAGTCGTAACTTTGCCAACTCTGGTTTGTGCGTGAGCTTTTTGCGTAATGCGGCAAAGGAGTTAATCGCAAGCGCAGCGTTCTTCTTGGCTTCGAATCGGTTCAAGGATACCAATGTAGGGTGTTCCCTGAGCAATGTAAGTACTGAGGCTTCTCTTGAAGCGCAGGATTGACATACGATCTAATCTGCACCACATCGGAATCTGATTCGCTTGCGGATGCAGCGTCATATGCGGCAAGGTTGATGCCGGGATATACAACCTGAGGTGTCATCGCCAATTGTGGGGAAGTGAGTCTTGAATACGCGAGCGGTAAACTTCGAATTCGCAAGGATGACATCGGCTTGTCCTGGAAGAGTGACAAATCTCCGTAAGTCTGAGACTGGGATTCCGACGCGGTAGCAACATACGGGTCGTGACTTCTTCACGTCCAAACTTGTCTACGGGCAAGCGGTACAATTGCTTGAGTAATCCCCCCGCTTCTTCGTATCTTTCCCTCCACATATGCCCCGTCCGCTAGCAGCTTGTCGGGGAAATGGCAGTAGAAAAGCACCGGAGTGCCGGCGAGGTGTCGCAAGAGAGGGGACACAAATGGACAGCTGGTCGACAAAGTAAACATCGTATTTTGGGGCCGAATGGTCGCAGCATGTGTAGCATAAGATGCATCTGGTGGGCATTGGCGAAGAGAATGTGAAGCTTGCCCTTGTAATTCGCGAGGGATGGGCGGTGTTTATGCCATGGACACTGAGAGTTCCTGAACGTCGGTCATGGATGGCCCACCCACGCGTACGGCTACTCACCGTCTCTCTCGTCTCCTCAAAGCAATGTTTTGGGGTCATGATGTGAAGTGTAAAGGTCGACTTTGTGTCCGCGTTTCTGTAGACCGAGAGCCGCGTCGACGACCAGTCTCTCAGCACCGCCTAGCAAGAGCTACGTGAGCACTGCGCAGCAGCCAATGGACCATTTACACTTACCAATCCCTAGGTCAGGATGTACAAAAAGCGATTCTGAGCGGTCTTGTATTATTTTCCTCTGACATGGCGTAGAGCAAACGTGTCGTGGACGTGGAGGTCGCGGTCGCGGGGATGGCTTTACGCACTGTTGCCGCCCGTCTCACCGTTCGGCGTTCGTTCCGGCTCAGGCTCGGGCATCATTCGGGCATCATTCCAGCCGATGTGAAAAGGTAATTTCTCGACATCGAGCACCGCAAAATATACGACACACGTCTACGAAAAGCATGCAAAAGAGCGACATGTATTTATACGAGGAAAAACCAAAGCAAAAAGCAGCGGGCCAGCAATATTGGCACATCAGTAAACTCTTCAAGCGTTCACCACCATCGCAAAATCCTTGAACCAGGTGTACTGGTCTTTAGGTGTCGCATACTCCTCTTCGTGTCCTCCAAAGAAAGAGCTGAAGAAATAATGAGCATGTCGAGCATCCTGTATCTATTCAAGGCAAGAAGAAGCCATACCTGAAGAAAAGGCCCGTAAAACCTATTGGCTTCGGAGCCTGCGCCAATACTTGTACGCCTTGTGAGTCGACGGTAGGCTGCGACATATATGCTGTAGACGTCACAGTTGTCTGCGTCCAGACCCCTGACCGTCTGCGTTACGGGTACGACGGTCGTCGATATCGAATCAGACGTCGTGAATGAGGATGCTGGTGGCAGGGTGTTCACGGGGGGAGGCTCAAGAGACGGAGTAGTTGCACTATGTCGTCACATAGGTACGTCCTGCTGATCCTGAGTCATCTGGAGAAACGCTAGTAAAGGTCAAGAAACGGCGCCACGCAAACTTGGCGGACAGAGACCGGAGAGGGCCAAGGATGGGTCCGAGAATGCCGTCCAGACCAGAATCCTCCTGAGCGGCAGGTGCTGTAGGCGTTGGTTCCACAGGAGGCGCCCGCGGTAGGTGTAGCTGTAGGAGAAATATAAGTGATCGTGGTCGACGGCCCGCCGTCGCTTTGGGAGGTAGAAGTCGCGTAGTCTGGGTCCTCGCCGTCGTCACTGCCGCCGTCATCCGGCGACGGGAGAGCTGAGGTTACGCCGCGCGGTAGTACACATCCGTGAGATTCATGACTGTCTGTCCGTTGACCTCCAGAAGACAAAAACTGCCGTCTTGTGCCCCGGGCGTGCTGAGCGTTACCGTCTGCTTCACGTGTGTCCACGCCCCAGGAGTAAAGTTGAACGCCCCGCGGCCGATGGAGAGACCATACTCTTGGTCACATACAGACTTTGGCGGCGTGTTGCACAGGTCATCAGTCTGTTTGTCTTTGGGTGCGTACTATGTCCTTAGTCAGTCATGGAACGTAGGACAGATGACCGTGAAAACTTACAAGATACAGCTCCCCTGCACCGTCCTCTCTCCACATGAGCCGTGTGCTGAAGCACGAAAGAAAGCGCATCATCACCACCAGAACACGTCCGATGCCCACCCCATAGATCCCAGGCAGCTTGCCCGCCAGCACCCCAGTCAAAGTCCACAGGGAAGAGAACCGAGTACGAGAGGCTGACGTTCTGCGCGTGGCTGAGGTCCAGCGGGTTCGCGTAGAAGTCCGCGCCGCCCTGCGGCTTCGAAGTCGGATTCACGGAGCCGGCGGGGTAGAACAGCTGTATCACGGACGAGGAGTTGTCCCATGTTGGCAGAGCTGGCGTCGTCGAGTTTCCAGCGTCGGGTGTCGCGCCCGCGGTCGAGTTATCTGTGCTAGGCGGCGCCGGCACGGTCGAGTTTCCAGCGCCGGGAGTTGCAGGCATCGTCAAGTTGCCTGCACCAGGTGTCGCAGATACTGTTGAGTTTTCCCGGCGTCGGGTGCCGCGGACGGTGGCGGATACCCAACATCGGACGTTGCAGAGGCTGTCGAGTTAGCAGCATCAGACGCCGCCGGAGCCGTCCAGTTTCCCGTGCCAGGCGCCACAGAGGCGGCAGCGAATCAGCGAGAACGTACTAGCCGTGGTCGCGCTCGCGTTGGGCGGGGATACCCTGCACGATCTGCATGTTGTCTTTGCCATATGCGAAGTTAGAGGACGTTGAAGCAGGAGAGGTCGGTCATCTGCGGGGAGGCTGCCCATGATGTTGCCAATGACGTGTTTGTGGACGTTGCTGTGGGCGAGACGGTGACTGTTTGTGTTGTGGTAACGGGAGGATCGACCAGGGTCACTGTAACTGGCGCGGGAGTAATTGTGTCGATGACAGTAATGACATCGATGATAGTCGTCGCCGGTGGTGGTATTGGTGGTGGTGCAGATACAGGTGGGGGAACCGCAGGTACCGTGGAGGGTGGCGGAGGCGAAGGGGGTCTGCGAGGGTGGAGATGGCTCGGAAGAGGATGCTGAAGGCTCAGCAGGTTGAGAAGCTGGTAGCGCTGGCATCTCAGGAGCGGGGGGCGCGGGGGAGTGGTGTTGTAGAAGGAAGGAGGACCGTCGAGGTCTCCAATACTTCGACATTCGAGGTTACAACCGCAGTGACGACGACGATAGCCGTTGAAGCATCTTGACCGGGAGCAACGTCCAGCGGAGCAGCGCGGGCCTGGAAGAGAGAGTGAAGTAAGAGCAAAGCAGGAATAGCCCTCGAGGCCATCATCGAAAAACAGAAGGTGTTCAACGTCCACGGGGGAGGAAGAGACAAGAAAGCAAAACCTAGGGCCGAAGCCTCGCAAAAGCTGCAACCACAGGATGTCAGCCAGTCAGACAGCCATGCCCGCCGCCGGGGCGGATGACGTTGGGTCATCAACGGATATTCCAATTTCGACTAATAAAAATACAGTGGTGCAACCTTGACTTCGATTTCATTTTAATGTCGGCCAGCCGCCGCTCAGTTGCTGGGCTGGAACCCGGCGGGCATGCGTGCACCGGCCGGGGGTGGGCAACGTGCGCGGAACTCGTTGGCCATGTCGATGCGGGTCGTCCATTCGACACCCTCATGAGTATTGACCCATTGGATGAAGCGCTCCTGCAGTCGATGTCAGCGATGGAATAATTCTATTAATGTGATTATACGAACCAGCATGATGAGGACGTGAGGCCGTCTAAATGACCATGAGTTATGCGTTTTGCGTGAAGGGGACGATGTACTTACCCGCAGACATCGGGGTGAATCGTGATGGGCATGACGAAGCTCTCCGTACCCTCCTCACTAAAGCCCATTCAGTATACGATCTCATAGACAGATATTCGATACATACTTGTAAAGGTACGTGAACATGTCCTTCCACATCTGTTCAATGACGAGCGGGCTGACCCAACCGGTGCGAGTTGGGGGCCGACTTGATGAACATCATGGGCGGGAGATCGTCGAGGTACCTGCCCGATAACCTCAGTACGAAACGAGCTACGTGCAGAGAGCTCCTACGTACCAGTTGGGCGGGGATTTCGACAATGCCGGTTGGGTTGCCGCGCTTGAGGGGCTGTCATCCATGTCTCGGCCTTTAGCGCTGTAGTCGATCTTGTGCAGGTATCCTGGTCGCGCAAGTAGTAGCATTGGTGAGCATAGTCCCATTGGTGAGCTATGATGCATATCCGTATGAGACGCGAGTAATGTTTGTGCGAATAGTGGATTTACTGGAGCTCGTGTGCCATGTGAGAGTGATCTGAACGAAGCATGATCAGTATCATCCCTCAAGTAGTGCTAAGCTGGAACCTTACCATTACTCAATTCCCTTCTCCCAACAAGAGCTCGGTAACGTTCCCTTGCTCGTCTCCCACCACAAGGTGCAGCGTTACCCTTTGGGCGGCTTTTTTGCCGTGGTGAACTTGGTGATGAGATCGACAGTGAGTCCAAGAGCAAATATCCCTTTTGCTGCTCGAGAGGTCAAGGCAGTTGGGTTCTGTTTCCAGTGTGAGCAGCGGATTTGAGGGTACTATAGATGGAGTCTGACCTCGTGGGAGTAACCGTGTAGGCCGCTGCAGCTCGGTCATGAGCCGAAATTCGCCAGAATACGGAATTGATAACATACATCTCCGTGTCCATCGTCACGTACTTGAGCGATGGTGTCGGGGATGGGAATGTCTCCCCAGGCTGTGGCCTGCATAGACTCTCAGAAACACATCACTGGGAATGGGAAAGAGTGGGGGATTACCTGGGATGAACCACGAGGTCTTGGATGTGTTGTATTTTTTGAACAGCTTCAGCAAGCGGGGAATACCAACTTCGCCAGCCTGTACAAGCCCTGTATGCATAATGAATACTGCGAATGAAAATGCCGTGCTCAAAACCATACACGAGAAACGTCCAGAGGGCGTCGACTCTTCACACACCACCGTACGAGCCAAGACCTGAAGAGCAATTATAGTGTCAGGAAAATTTGACATCGTCGAGCAATCCTAGACTTGCCATCCAGCAACAGCGTCGACAGATCAATGCACGTGAAACCGATCATAGCTTTCTTCGGCATGGTTACAACATTGGTTTAAATTGCGGATTGTTTTTTTGTGAGTGAAGGTGTGAGTCTTTAGGGCGTGTGAGTAGGAGCAAAGTCAGGATGCAGAATTCAGAAGCGTGCACACACCTTTTTATACGAACTTCATGGCTCCAGTAATTCATGAGAAGTTGGATGAAAGCGGCAATGCGGAGTGCCGGTCGACAATGTGGAGTGCACCATCTGACCCAAAGTTGGAGTCCCACTTGACCAGATGGTCGCGATGAGTTCTTGTTACCACGTTTTCATTTCGTGAACAAGGTGCAAAGTCTAAGGGTAAATCATGCAAAGCTTTCCCAGAGGTTGATCACCCTGAGGCGAGAGTCGGGGTTTCGAAAAGCGTCATGGCGTCCCAATTCCCCTATGGGCGCCTGTCAGCGCGGCTACGGCCGCGCCACCAGGGCCGCCCATTAGACGCCCATGCAGAGGGCTAGGTCTTCTCCATCATGATCTTGTTTCCAGACCACGACTTCGAAATAGTAAGTCAAGCGCGTTGACCCGGGGGTATCTCGTTATTCACGATATTCAATTGACTCGCACCTCACAGAAATAAACTGCGAACGACAATCGAATAACTGTTACATGGTCTTGCGAGCAACTGTGGCTTGGTTTTTTTTTTTTAAGATTACTTGTTGAATACTATCAACACAGAGTGAAACTCAGTGACAAGTTTGGCCGTGGTCTTATCCTGCCCACCTTCTTGCGGCGCGACGTTTCTTCTATCTAATTACGTCTCAATATATTGATTTAGGCTGAGAAGGCTCTCACTCTGATGGCTTGATCTGTTTCAATTGCCTACGGGTGTCTCGCTCTCCCTATCACCAATTTGTACGTTTCCAGCTCGCACGGTCCTCGCGTGCGCAGTGATTTTGCAGAGGGCATACGAAGAACTTTATCCTATGGACCGAGCTCGATGTGGGCCCCCAACCTCATTCTGCCCACTGCCGAACGGACAGCTCATGGGCGACCCTGAAAAAGAGCGACACCAAAGTGACGAATGGTGTCTGTTTCTGACGGGCGCTACACGTCGACAGCGGGAGCCATGAAGGACATGGTCTGGTCAATATACGGCCTACGCCGATGATGTCGCTGCTGGCCGAGCTGCGGATACAAAAAAAGCGAGTTTAGGAGAGAGGTCTTCCGGTATGGAAGTGCACATTCGCCTTCCATGCCGATTTCCGCGCAGATTGGACTGGATGCCTAGAACAGATCCTAGACATTCTTCTTGGTTGGATTAGCGTTTCTGGAGAACAATCGCGTTTGGATTCTCGATCAAAATGGCGGTGATCGCTTCTTGTACATCTTCCACCTGTTCTTTCCACGCTTGTAATCAGGTGTTGTATGCACGCTCAGTGGCCGCATACCGTCACTACTGTTCTAACTGCGGTGCAGGTGGCCATTTGGAATGGTCTTCGGCTGGCCATCCTGTCATCTTGTCGTGATGACGGTGGTCAGCTGTCATTTGGCGGACCTCGCGTCTCTCCCATGCCGTAACGTGAGATTCTTGTATCTCCTGATACATCTGCAAATCTGCAAGTGTCTACTCCAGCACGAGCGCTGTGCCTCTATTACCTTTCCGCCAAACGTTGCATCCCGATCCCCGGAAGAGTGCTCATCTCGGCTAGTTGGGTAGATCACTGGGATGGGTCGAACATTTACTGGCGCCAAGGTGGACCCTTGTTTTGGCGGGGTGCCAAATGTGATTTCACGCTGTGTGAGTGCTTCTCCGCCGGGATCACGCTAAGGTAAGGTGTCTTGTGTCATTGAAGTGACGCAATGTCCTATTGGCTGGGCAGGGGCAGTTGATCACGACGCGTTGGGAAATTGGGTCTATGAGGGGTCGCTCTCGGTGATGGACCGATCATCTGTGTGACTGATATGGGGTTGGCAATTCCATTTTGGCGTAGCAGGAAAAAAACAGTGTGATGGTGCTGTGCTCCTGCTGATGTGGCTAGGAGGAGAGGAAAAGCGGAAAAAAAAAAAGAAGGGAAGGAAAGAGGGGGAGAAAAAAAAAAAGGCACAGAGTACTTGCGAGAATAAACACTATTCTACGTCCGTGATTACCAGGGAAGTTAAAAGAATATGGATATGTGGAAGAACAACGCTCACCCAGAAGTGCAGTTGGCCACATCACGATCGCAGCCATTGTGCATGTTGCTCTGTAGCCTCTGGAGATCCAAAGAACTAGGGATCTCTACCAAGACTGCATTCACCGATTTCGAGAACAAATAGCGGCCTGGGAGCAATAGTGCGTCTACTCCTCAGTTACACATGAGCTCAGGGTTTGTACTTACACCCTGGCTTCTAGATGGTCCCTGGGCATTCCTGACTTGCCTTCTATCACCCGCACCACAATGTGGACGCTCGACTCACGGGCTGTATAGGTGTTCCCCATCAGCCCTGATGATTCTCCGCACACAGCTTGGGACCCGTGTTGTCTAGCATCAGATATGACTCTCTGCGGCCCCCACTATTGCTGAAAAGAAACTGCAAGGCGCCCGTCTCTGCGCGCTGCACCCATCGCTATCATATAGGTCAGCGTCTTTGGATATCACGCATCTTGGGCTGGCTGCTGTTCATGCGATGCGGGCTTCGTTCCGCCTCGGCATCCGTTTCCTGACATCCTTGCCCAACCGACCTGCCCCTGGCCGCAATGGGCCAGCTCTTTCTCACCGGTGCTGGCGAAAACAAGGGATTGGCTTGCCATATGGGCCTTCATTAATCGTGGTACAGGCACGTTCATCCACAAGCTTTGTGATCTTGAATTCCTCGCTGATATCACTGCAACGGATATGGTGGACTGGAGCTGCCCACAGGTTGTCGATGCCGTTCGCGCGTCGTTATTCTGCATTTGCCACGTTGCGATAACGCGCTCCCTGGATCGCGTGATGGTGGAAGAAGATCAATCGATATACCCAAGACCCCAGTGGAATGCTTCTGCTTCCCCCGTGTGGCTAGTTGTGCGCTTACTGCAGGGATATGTGGAGTTCTCGGGTTCTCTTGACCGGCTGCTCTGACCTCGCTTTGAGCCTACCGGGGTGGGTAACAAGGGTAACAAGTTTACGCATTTTGCTCTTACGGCGTCCCTTTCGAGTGTTGCCCTGTGACAAAACATGGGGCGTCCTTGACAGATCCGCCGTCAATTGGCTGTACACGTCGTATGTGACGCCGATATTCCTGCGGACTCACGTCTGGAAGGGATAAAACTCGTCCCTGGGCCGTTCTCGCTGGGTAGGTGGTACATGCCCATTGGAATAATCGCCGTCGCCTGGGTATGTTTCATCTCCATTCTGCTGCTTTTCCCTCCTGGGGAACACCCTGCGGCTGATGAAATGAGTGAGCATACTCCTTTCAATACGGGGAAGGTCGATCACCGTCATAATCTTACTCTCTGCCCCAGATTATGTACTGTCGTGATCGTCATGGCGGTATTCATTTTTGCGTCCATCTCGTGGGTCGTGTCTGCCAATGAAATGGTTCATAGGTCCTGTGCATACCGTTGCAAAGACGCTTCAAGAGAAGGAACTCAATAGTACAACATTGATACCTGAAGCGGGATGGCTACCGGAATTTTAACCAATTTGTAGTTTAATTATTAATATGAATATTATCTGGAATTAAGTGTTCGAACTCGGATTCGATAGAGTCGTGTGTTATCGTGCTTAAGGTGTGCATGAATCGGAAGGAGTGACGGTGCTCATCCAATAAAACTATGATATGGAATACTGAATCTGCAGGGAAATGAAGTGTATTGATCATAGGACGGGCTTCTACGAAAACCCATAGGAGAATTACTGGAGACCACGCATAGAGTACCCGCCCGCTACTAGCTCAAGATGGCTGCTATTTAGGAGAGAGGAAGACCGCAACACTTCTGAGATAACCTACGCAACCACGGTAGCCCTGAAACAACCCTGAGGTGCAGGGTTACACACATCTGGCTTTGGGTAATAAACTAACTCATAGAAGTGGATCTGCAAGAAGCTCACGATCCATTCAGTCGTCCTCCATTATCCGGCCCTAATGCTCACAGTGTATTCAGGCGGTTACGTCGTCCGGTATACTCCGTGTGGGTGTCTGGTTTCCACTTCTTGCGGAGCCTGAGTCTGCGTGGTAAAGCGAATACCGGAATCTGCGTGGAAGGCGACGCGGTATGTGTGCGTCATTCGACGTCCGATTTGCCTTGCCCCGCGAAGGAGAGGGGAGAGTCCTGCCCAGCACTGCTCCGCCTGCCCCAGTGGCTGGGTGCGTAGATACAGAGGGCATGTTCGGGCTTGATGCCGCAAGTGGTTGCGGTGACGGTGATGTGATACTGGGTTGGGACAAATGCGATTCCAACTGAGGAGGGTGGTGTGGCGTCAGCCTTGATTTCTGTCACATTTTAGTTTCACTAATCGATTCAATGGAAGCGCAAGAATTTACCTGGATCGAGCATGTCACTTGCCCCAGTAGTTCCGTAAAAATATGGCCGTCCGCCGCGACGCCCTCTACGGTAGGAAGAATATTCGAATATGACGGCCAATAGCAGAGCAACACCAGCCAATCGTACCTCCAACTATAGCCCCACTGGCTTCGTCGATTTGAAGCTGCCGCTCGATACGACGAGGTTTGAGTACTTGAGTCCGAAGAAGCTGGAGAGGCTATTCGAAGCCGTGGATGACGTCGAGCTCGTGGTATTCGACAAGGGAATAAATCCGATATAGTCGAAGAGAAACATGGGGCCGTGTTTTGCTATGCCACTAGTGACATTGATCACTAGTGTGTGTTCGGAATGCGGAAAGGGATTGCTGTGAAAAGAACGTCTGGCTGTAGACGGTATTTGTGATATTGCTGGAGCGATGAAGGTGACGTTTGCACCATCCAGAACATATGTTAGACGGGAGGCTCAGTCCCGTTCACCTGGCGTCAATGGCAGCCTACGGACTTCCCACACACGGTGCCTGCGGCAAATTATGAAAGAGGCGGCTGGGAACAATGATGAATTCGTGTACCATTATAGGACGCGACCATTGAACTTGAAAACCTACGGTGTCGCCAGCCTTTAGCCGTGCATGAGAGGGTATCGTTTTATGGCGCTATGGAAATGCTGTAAAAGGATGGACCCAGTTTACCGTTGTATTGTGGGTTGTTAGAATTATTAGGCCAGTCATCCCACGACAGTGACTCCCCGAGCCTGACATGCGCGAGAAGAGCAGAAATTAAGTATAGAGCGATGAGTTGCTACTACAGGTCAGTGGACCGAGATTAAGAGAGGCCAAAAGTCGTTTCTCGATCCTCCCACTCTCGCCGACATCGCCGTCACCCACGAGTCGGCGAGGTGGTTGTTTGACCGCGCGCGGGGGTTTCAGGTTTGGTCGGCATTGATGGCGCAAAATGATGCGCCCAAGCTTCTATTTTTGGATTTGCCGCCATTCTGAATCCTGATGGTTGTGAGAAATGAGCATGTGCATCCTCAGGTTGGCAACCTGCATCGCTCGCACTTTGCGTAGGCCCCTTCCGAATCTTGGGTTATAAACCTCCTGTCAATATGTCGCCCCAAACAGATGTCAAGGAGGTCGTGGAGTCTGAAATTAAGCAAGTTCTTGTCTTAATAGGTCCGTTGCCAGTCAAGTTGATTACTAATCACGAATCATACAGAGAATGGCACTTTCGTGAGGATAGTCGCAACAACATCGTTTGAAGCTCAGTATCGAATATAATGTTTACGACACAGATATACTATCCCACCAACGTAACGCAACTGAGCATCAGGCTGCCCTTTGAAGAGCTCAGAGATGGCCGTGCTGCGCGAGTTGAGGCGGGATGGTGCTAGGTTCATTGCTGTTCCTCTGTTTCGTGTGAACACGGAACCCCCGATCGGACCTCATCCATGTCGGTGAGTCCTATGTTTATGTGCGGCGTTATGAACGACTCCTAGTCACGCATAGGATCTACGAGACTTTGGTGTCCTTCCGAGTCCTTTCGTGTCCGTCTACTCGTACGTCTTTGCCTGAACCGCGGGGATTTGAGGTATGTATTCGAGTGCGACTCTGTAACGCTTAATTGAGATCTTATCAGGATATCCTTGTGGCATCCTCTGTACGAAGGAAGAGGTAGGTGACTTCATATGACATGGAGAGACTTTGATAGCTAACAACCTTCGCAGCGAAAGTACGTTCACGGATAGATTTGCATGGAACCTAATGGCTCATCTGATTCCCTAGGGATCACTAAAGTGCGTAACGCATGGATAGGACCCTCCTTCCCTCTCGATCCTCTCTACGCTTCCGGTCCAAAGCGACACCGTTCGATTTCTTCCACTCCAGTACCACAGTCTCAGAGTACGTCTCCGATTTTGACGTGAGGCAGGGAGTTGTGCAAGAGGAGAGAAAAAAAAGAGAGGGGGAGAAAAGGAGAGGGGGGGGGGGAAAAAGGGGAGGAGGAGAGGAGAGGAAGAGTGGGTGGAAGCAGACTCAAATAAGCTCAATCTCGTATTGTAGAATTGGGGGCTATTCTTCGACAATCTCAGTAAAAGAAGTTGTCTCTAGAAGACTCCGCAAGAAAGCTCGGCGCCAAGCGTCGGGAGCATAGTATCCTTAAGAAAACGAGAAGGAGGCTGCCATAGGCAACCCAGCGAAAAAATTAAAGCTTTTTGTTAACGGCGCGCTGAGCATAAATAGGGAAAGAGCCAGGGAAGAGAAAGCCGAGAAGGAATCCACGTGACGATCCCTACCGGGTGGACTCACACGCCTAATTTGAAGCAAGGCCAATGGGGTGTGGTATTTTGAATATGCGAGATTATATACTATGAGGGTATATGACATACCGCGATAGGTTCGATAGCGAGTGCAATAAGTTGACGAAATAAATTAGAGGGTCATAAACATATGTGTGAAAAAAGTTCCTCCAGGATCCAGCGATAGTGAAACGGGTATTACGGTGGGCTAGCTTTTAGGGATACACCTAGGTGGGAGACAATCTCGAAACACACCAACCATGGAGTAAGCTGGCCGGCCGATGAAGTCGACAAGCGCAGAGTGGATTGGGCACGGTAGCGTACATATCCGGATCCAGTTTTGCGTTTCCACAAGAGGTTCGTCAGCGCCTGCGCAAGGAATAACGACGCGACCACCTATCAACGAACCGGGGGACCTTTTAGCGTGTCTTTCGTATACAAGAAGCGAAAGTGACTCACAGCAATGCAGAAGAATAGCAATGAGAATATCAGGAATATCGCAGGGACCCGCAGCCAACCCAGAGCCCGTAATGTGGCCAGAAATGCGACTTCGATAGGGAGGGTGACGCAAAGGAGTGTGATTATGACGAGCCGAGTGCTAGGTGGGTGTAGGTCCGGTGGAGGGACAAAGGACTCGGTGGAGGCACCGGAGGGCGTGCGCAGAATAGTCCATGGCATGAAGCGCCGTAGAAGAAGAGTCGTGTGAGACGAGGATTGATACCCACATTTCCAGGAAGGCCTAACAAGACTATCAGTACTAGCTCCTGACAATAGGAATCCGACATACCGCTGATAAAACTGTGGCCAATAGAGCGAAGCCGTTCGTATCGAAAACTGACAAGCTAAACAGATCAAGTACTATACCAGTGCCAGAACTAATGATCATAGCCGCAAAGAGTGGCGTCCATCCTTCGAGCAGGCAGATGGCTAACGTGACGGTTCCTCTGGCGTGAGCGATAGTCCATCCAACGGCCGCACATTGTGAGGACAATGATGATTTATCAATGGGAAAAAAAGGGTGTGTGCTGGCCAAAGTGCATGTTGATGGCCGAAACTATCCCAAGAAGTGACAGGGTGACAAGATCGCCAAGACATGCGGGCTATTGGGGGTGCGATATTGTCTAGTAGGGCAGAGTTCTCGTGAGTCTTCATGATGAAGGTTCGTTCAAATAACACGCACCAGGATCCAAACCCGAGCTTTCTTCTGCACAGCACAACTAAAGTGCACATAAATGACCCCAAAAGTACGCTGGACAGACATGCCGCCAACATCGACGACGATGCGGTAAGACGAATGAATCTAGAAGACACATGAGAACGGCGTGTAGCTTCTTGCACGAGAAGACCATACTCCGTAACTCCACCTGGGTCGTTCTTAAGAGCCGGCACAGGTCTTGGCTTTCGGCTTTGGACGGCAATCGCAGACCGCAGGAATAGCGAAGCAGGCGAAAGGGGTGGCACCCTCGGAGGTAGAGTTGCCAAGGCGGGGCGCCAGTGCATCTCCGAGGGCTGCGGGCATGGCCTTTCCCAAGGCGAAGGCGACGACGGCAGCGACGAATGACACTACAGTAGCCTGCACTTGTAGCAGCGACAGGTTTCCCAGTATGATTCGTTCTGCGAAGTGAGGTTTGTCAGAGCTCGCCCATATTTGCAAGCAGTGCCTAAGACGGCAGAGAGAGTTCATCTCCAAGTTCCCCTTACAGATTGAGGACGGACTGGTATGATCAGTGATGAAGCTCGTCACCCTGCGACATAGACTCACTCCAATGCTACAGACAGCATCAGATCCTCTAAAAAATGGCAATTTATAAATTTCCGTGAGGTACACGTACCGACACGGCGACACACAGCTGTTCAGGGAAGCTCGCCAGTAAACAGCAGCATCCTAAGCGGTCGTAAGGAGGCAACGTTGGACAGTCTATTGTTGCGATTTCAGAATACGTCCGCACGTACTATAAGAATTAATCAGATTGCCCACTTCGACTGTTATTCGCAACGCCTTTGACCATGTACTCGTGTCCGAAGAACTTGGTGACCGCTCCCGTCCCCGTGTGCGATCCTCAGGGAACAGTAGTGCCCTGTCGACATCGTCTTCTTCATCGTCTGACTCTTGCTCGGGGTAGTTTATAGTCATTCCGAAAGTCTTCTTCGTGTTTTAAGATGACGGTGTTCGAGCGACTGGTCCTCGAGAGGTGCCATTTCGATTGTGTCGAGCTGGTCGCGGATGAAAGGCCGGAATGACCAGCATCCGGGTCGTGGGGGTGAGGCATTTGCTTCAAGCCGCCAGTATGTGTGACTTGATTATTTGGAGGCAGCCAATACTGGTTTCGTGGAGGAGGCCGGGAGGACGAGGAGTAAGAACGTGAGTGTGAGCGGTTTGGGATGCCGAGGCCAGAAATACGAGCAGCATTTATTCCACGTGGGCGCCACCCAGCCAATCTCGATGGTCGATTCATCCAAGCGGCCACGTGAGACCTGAGCTGCAATTGCTTGCGCTGGCTGAGTCGTTTGCCAAAGTATAGACAGAGAAACTGTGACCACGATTAATGTCCAAGTTTTATTGGCGAAGCTAGGGCGAAAAGCCCTGTTTTTTCAGAGGATAACGGAGGTCTCTTCCATATATGGGAAATGACCCCTCCAAATCGGGAACACACTCTTACTTGCCTCGCGCCTCTGAAAGCAGACTACCAACACCGACAGCTACACTAACATTATTCCTCTACAGAAGTAGCCTCAAACCGTGCGTTTTATGACGAGAACTTTCTCCGCGACGAGACATTCTCAAGCGCGGCGAACAAAGGACATCGTTATTTCGATGACAGGGGGCCAGCATGGCTACGCAACTCCAATTACGGAGCGTATTAATGTAAGTCCATTTCGTTATGTTTTTCTTACATTCCTCTCAAACTATCAGCCTCATTCTCGACCAGTTGTCTCATATTACTCTCCCAAAGGAGTAGGAGCGCAACATTATGGGGTAAGGGTGTCGTGTTGGTAGACACCCGTGTTGTCCTTAGTGTCTTTGCAGGAACGCCACCCTATGAAACCGCACAGGCTAACCCTGACAAACGCTCTTGTGTTTGGGTACGGACTCGACAAACAATACACCACATCTACGATCCACGCCATGCTACTCAAGCTGAACTTGAAGCTTACCATGACCGCGACTATATTGAATTCCTCTCACGGTATCTACTTTACATTCTATGATTCATATATAATCTGACATGCTTAGTGTTACCCCGCAAAACCAGGGAGAGATGAAACAAATGATTGACCAATTCAAACTGTGTCGAGGATTGTCCCATTTTCTCTGACATGTACGATTTCTGCAAGATGTAAAAACGTTCTGCAAGATGTACCGAGCGTCATTAGCAGCCGCAAGAAAGCTCTGCGCCGGCACACTGACGTCGCTATAAATTGGTCTGGAGGCCTACATCATGCGAAGAAGGCTGAGGCAAGCGGATTCGTGCTATATCAATGAGCATAGTTCTAGCCATTCTCGTAAGCGTAGCTCTTACGGTTTGTCCCTACTTGTTGATGGTTTGACTTCACAAGCTCATCCCCACCCGTTCCTCTAGATATCATATCCGCGCGTTCTATACATCGGGAAGGGGGCGATACACATCGACATCCATCATGGGAGACGGTGGAGCAGTCGAATTCGCGTTCTACTCACACACATGAAACGAGCGTAAACCGAGTGATGACCTTGTCCTTCCACAAATACACAGGAGACTTCTTCCGGGTACAGGAAAACTGGACGACAACGGAGCCGGTCTTGTGCAAACATTTCTGCTTAAATGTCCCTCTTCAAGACGGGATAGACGACGACATGTAGCCTCACGACGTTCAAAACTGTTGTCGACGACACCGTGACAGCGTTCCGCCCATCTGCGATTGTCGCCTGCAGTGTGGAGCAGACTCGCGCTAGCTGCGACACGACTCGGTGCTGTTGCAATCTCTTCATTGCCGCACACGGAGAATGCGTCAACTTTGTCCGCAAGTACGGCGTACCGTTGCTCGTGTTTGGCGGCGGCGGGTACACGATCAGAATGTGAGGTGGTGCCGGTGCTGGACGTACGAGACTGCGGTGCTCGTCGGCTCGTCAATATCGTGACTACCTTCCCTCGACGATCTACGACTCGCTTCTTCCGCGAGAGCCACTGGAAGGCTGCACCCGCCGCTCACGGGTCGCGTCGAGAACCAGAACACGCCTGCATCTCTCCAGCGCATCACGATCGCGGTGCGCAACAAGTTGCGCTACCACTCCAAGGCGCACCAAGCGTCGCGCTCCAGGACATCCCCCCTGATCTCGCGGGCTGGCTCGAAGACGAAGATCGTACGCGGGAGGAGAAGGCCGAGGAGCGCAGCACACTCGTGCGAACTGCAGGCGAGCACAGAGAAGACAGACAGGCACACATATGGCACGAAACGAATTCTTCGACGCGGAGGAACGACGTCGACCAGGACGCCGACGTTGACGTGGATCCCGAACCCGAGGCGGCACCTACGGGGTCGTCGAGCAGCGACTGGGGCACGCAAAGCCCGAAGCCGCGCTAAGGGAAAGCGAAAGGGAAGGGAAAAGCGAGTACCAATGCAGAAGCAGAGCGAGGAGATAGACGAGGCCGATCCGGCACCTGCCAAGAGGGGGGAGGGGTCGCGGTAGGGGAAGGGCAAGAGGAGAGGCAGAGCGAAGACACAGGCGAAGGGGAAAGAGAAAGAAGATGAGGATGCCACCGAGACGGATACGGAGATGTTATAGCCCAGGCGGAAGCCAACTCTAATGAGCCTGCTCCTCCACCAGAACAAACAAATACTTAGGGGCAAGATTCGTAGTGGTAAGTCGTACCAAGTCTGTGCTCTCCAGCCTTTATCCTGATATGTATAGAGGTTTGCCTTGGCTCGCTAGTGGACCCTTTACGTGCCCGTGCGGTATTCGTTCGTTGCAGTTCGTCGCAGGCATGGTACAACAGCGTGATGGGGATATTACATCCGTGTCGACGGGGCGGTAATGAGTCGTGAGTGCGATACCTAATACAGGTCCCTATCGGGAGAAAGGCTGCGAATAAGAGAGTACGGACAATGAAGATCCGGTACAATCGAGAGATGATAACTGATCGAAAGCGACGATACGATAACTACGGTGTAATTGATAGTAGTTGTAGGATAGTGATATATGATATAACAAACGACATACGTGCGTGAGGGATGAGGCTATCCGAGGTCCATGGCCAATTCCTCGACTTTTGCACGACCTTTGCCCTTGCCGGCGCCATTAGTTTAGTGGATGAGGTACTCCGTTCACGGGGAGGTAGACCATTGCGAGGTAGACTGGCGACCCTTTCGAGCTCCATGCTGACTTCATCATCGACCCCTTGGTAAACGCTTGCCTTGGGAAGACCATATATTCGGCCAGGAGACTCCCTCTCCTTCTGTTCGAAGACAGAGCCGACCGTCTCGACCCATTGTCGCCGAGTCTCGACGAGCTCCTTTAGCTGGTCAGGTATGGTAAGATGGCATTCATCATCCTGGATAAGACCGAGTGCAGCTGGAGAAGGCGCAGGGGGAGCGTTGCCGTTGAGGAGGACCGGCCGTCCCGTTGATTTCTGAAGGTTTCTTCTTCTTCTTATGCGATTTCGGTCCGTCCTTCTTCTGCAGCTTGCCGTAAAGGTTGGCGATGTTCTTGTCGAGAGCATCTCGTAGTCCAAGTATTCCTGGTAGGCGTAGTCGGTCCCCCTCGCTATCTCTGCGAGGCGAGCCCGACGAGGGCCTTGTTCGTGGCAACGACAGTCCGGAGTTCGCGCTGGGCGTGGCGGAGAGCGGTGGCTATGGGATCATCCACTGCTTCAGTGAAATTTGGCTGTCGGGTGCTGGTCAGAAGGCAATTTATCAGGTCATACCGGAGCACTCAGGCCACTTACAACATCCTCGAGGAGTTTGTGAAACCGCATAACGTTCTTGACGCGTTCCTCAAGATCGTGAACGTTTCAGCTTATCTCGAGCCGCTTGTGCAGCCGCCCCATTTGTCCCTGGGCGGCCCTCCATCGCCTCCTCGGCGGCCTTGACACCTTTCCACTCGGTGGCGTTCTGTAGCGGTATCATCGCACTCACAAGCCGTTCGGTCAAAGGACCATGCCCTCTTTCCTCGGCCACCAGGTCGGACTCCTGTAGTTGCGATGGCTCCCATCTGGGTAGAGGCGCTGAACCGGGGAGTCGTTACGCCAGTCCGAACTGCAGCAGTCCCTGGGAGTGGGAAACCGTACTGGGTGATGTCTTCCTCCTCCCATGCTTCCGTATAATGTCGACCCAGTTTTCGGCATTATGAAGGGGTTCGAGGGAGCCTCATCATGGGTGTATTCCGAGGAACCCTATGTCTTCCTCCTTTATTTGGCGCAAGTACGGCTCTATACTTGCATAGAATGTGGCCACTTGGATGGAGCTGACCAGTTTCGATTTACTGAAGTCTTCCGAGACTTCGATCGGTTTTTGCTCGGACCTGGCACAGGGGGAAGCGGGTATTGGTGGCCGAACCGGGAGGAGAGGTATTTGTGAAGAAAGAGAGAAATCCGCTCCCAAAGCAGACTATTACGAAGTCCATGTGAGCGCATGTTTTGGGCCATCGGACATGACCCTCACCTTTTCCGTGTGAATGAGAAGTCGCGCTGGGATACTTGATAGGCTTCGGAGGAGGTGGCGGATGTGGATGTGTGTGCTGCGGCACTGGCGTGGTCTTCCGCTGCTTGGCCGGCTCTGTGGGATACTGTTAGGTGTTTGTATGGCATAGAAGTCGGCACATGCGCGTTAGGCACGAACCAGGTTCACCATCGCTGGTATCTTCTCTCTTTCGTTTCTTCTTCTTGTTCTTCTTCGCGTCGTCTGCGGAAGACCTGTGCACCATGTGGCCAAGTCTTCAGGTGTATTATTATGTGGAATGCTTACCCCTTCCGAGACTCGAACTGAGGCGACGCAACTCGAAGAGTGCGCAGTATGGCTAGTACGCAGCAGAGGGCATGGTCGTGACTTTGGCATACTTGATGGTTGTACCGAAAGCCTCTCTCATCGCCATTAGGTAGCGGCGTGACTGTGAGGTGGCCACGGGGCAGTGTTCGTGAGTAGAGAATATGCAAATGAATAGCGCGGTTATAGCATCAGCTACAGTATTATTTACGTTGACACGTACATTCGCGTTCCTTCTTGTGACCTTCTGAATCGCCTTACCTTTGACCACTTCATCTCTCCACGACGTTCCTTCTCGAATCAGCTTGAACGACTCTTGAAAGAGCTTATGATATCCATCCCCAGGCCTTTTTTGATTCGCTCGCGAGCTTTACTGCTTCATCTCGCCGGAGTTCCGTTGTTGCAGACTTTTCCAGGGTCGCTAGTAGAAGCGGCAGGATTTTTTTGAAGGTTCCTTTTCTTGAGTAGACGAGAGGCCGCGTCGTTGGCAGAAGTTGTACGGACGTCCCCCGCGACATGTCTGGGAATTAGCGGTCGAGGCGCAGGGGACTAGTGCACAGAGACCAGGTTGATCTTAACGTGCCTGTGCCACGTCGGCAGGAGGCTGTCAAATGAGGTGGCGCGAACCAGTCTCTGCGGTGAGCGTGCGAGTACGTTCGTGGGCAGTGATGCAAGATTGGAAAGCGCCTATTACTACGGTAATTGCTTTAATAACTGTTAATTACTGCAATGGTCGCGTGGATTCCACGCAATTCATCCTCAACAAAGTGTGTGTAGGTTTACGTTTCACGCTCAGTACACAGACCGGGCCACGCGTTCCTACACCTTCACTCTTGCTTCGGCTCGACACTGACTTGGTTTCTTCTCACCACCTATCATCAAGTGGTACGGCGCATCATATACGTCCATTAATTCTGAAGCTCTGGTCATGCTAATGAAACTAATGCCTCTGCAGTAGCCCTAATCGACATTGTGCGGGTCAAGGCCGTCGCCTCTGTGCCTGGACCGGACATGCGCACCGACGCTGCACAAACATGCGGACTCGCCCTATATACATAGTATAATTGCTAGGCCTCCTGCAGGCATGCCACGCATCTTCCGGAGACCGCTCTCAAACATACCAAAATTGTGTTTCCAGCTGCCACGCCCAATCCTGTGCTGGCGGATTTACAAACCTGCCTCTGGCCACTCCGTGTCACACGTTGGTCCTGTACCGATGACTGCAAGTATCAGTGCATGCATCCTGATCACAGACAATGCAATATTGAAATGGGGACCGTTCACCAATACCATGGCGGACATGGCCGTATTTTGGGCGCTTTGCGGGCATGCAAGAGCCTGCGTCTGTGGCATTCTCGCTCGTTGAACTTGCTGTTTCATGTTCGAGGAAGCGCGAGTTAGGTCATTCAATCAAGCGGGTTCCCAAAGACCATCCAATGAGATGGTACTATCTCTTGTTTTCCCCATGGTCAGTGTAAACGCATGGATCTGGTCCTCAGTCTTTTCACACGCGAGGTCTGCCGTTTTGATTATTCACATCAACAATATGGCTTCTAACATCCCTTAGACCTCCCCCTGACCGAGAAACTGGACTATTTCTCCGCCGCCCTTGCCGATATCTCTACGCTCTCTTCTATACTGTGGTCAGGTTGTTCCATCTTTACCCCGAACGTCTAGCCCGACTTTCGCCCCGAAGGAGGGTATACAGCCTCTGGACGATCATCTGTGCTGCATGGCATACTTTGGGCACATCACTACTTGACGGCTCTCCTCCCCCGTTTCGACTATACCTACAACATGGCCTTCAACCTCGGCGTTGGTCTTGACACAACAACATCCTATGGGTCCTTCTACTCTCTTGCCCCTCATCCCTTTCCTGGTCAACTACAGCCGCTTTCCGGGAAAACCGCAAGTCGTACAGGCCACCGTTTGCCTCCGAGGCTATCGTATTTGTAACTACTGACCACGGCCGCCACCGCCCTCGAACTCTTCGACTTCCCACCCTGGTTCAGGAGCGATAGACGCACATTCCTCTGGTGGCATCTGGCTACTGCAAGGAAGAAGTCCATAGCGGCGTTTTGGGGGGGGGGTATCAGTTCCTGATCGAGGATTCACTGGACGATGGTTGGAAGGGTATCAAACAGGCGTAGGTCTATGTAGGTAGTTGATTCCAACGTTGTGCACTGAGATTAATGGCTTCCGCAGGTTGATCGCATGACTGAGCGAAGATCACTGTGTCCTAAACACCGCATATCGCCGTCAGTACGAGCTCACCGACATCCGGACTCGCACTCAGACCTGAGAGGAACACCATCGTGTCTGTTGTACATTTTTGCTTCCGCTTTGACAGGTGTTGTCTAGCTCTTTGTGGTACAGTATCTGGCCGAACTCTGTAATCACGTATCTACAAAAAATGTGTATGCTCCTTTTCGCATTAGAGACCAGAGTCCAGAAAACTTGATCTGACGTCCTGACTGTGGTGCGCGAGATATAAGTACACCGAAAGCGGGCGCTTATAGACATCGGGCGCCTTGATGTCTGAATCTTTTGCCAGCTCCTCCGCTTTTCTCTCCTGACCTCACCTCTGTTCTTGCCCTCTACTCTATATCCGCTCTTTTATGATCTAATTTCGTCCAGAATACTACTATGCTTCACGGAAACTCAGGTCAGAATCCTCACGGGTGAGATGCGTCCCTTGCACTCGCCTGCAGCTGTGTGCTGACAACTGCCCAGGGAACATCATCCTGAGCTCGCCAGGCTGTGGCCGAGCGGTGAGCTGAACCTTTCTAGAGGCGGCACCCATCTGGGGAAACGCCCTGACTCATCTGGCTTTTTCTCACCTCGCGCGCAGGGTCTGAACGTCCTCCTTACCCCCCCCACCCTGCACCGTGAAAAAAGTTCTCCAACGGGGAGATCAAACGTGAAGATTTCAGAGTCCATCCGAGATGAGGACGTCTTCATTATCCAGATCTGGCTGCAGCGACGTCAACGACAAACTTGATGGAACTCCTCATTCTCATCTCTAGCCTGCAAAGGGTGCTTTCCGCCCGGCGAATCACTGCTGTCATGCCCTGCTACCACCTACGCAAGGATGGACAAGAAGGACCGCTCGAGGGCCCCCATCACTGCGAAGCTCGTCGCCAACATGCTGGCCGTGGCTGGCTGTGACCACGTTATCACAATGGACCTGCACGCAAGCCAGATACAGGGGTTCTTCGACTTCCCGGTGGACAACCTCTACTCGGAGCCGCTCATGATTGCGCGTACATCAAGCGTAGCATCCGGACTGGAAAAACGGAATCATTGTCAGCCCCGACGCCGGTGGCGCAAAGCGGTGAGTACACAGAACAGCATGTCTTGGAGGACTTGAGCTCAACTCGTGGTGTCTAGTGTTACTGCGATCGCGGACAAGCTTGGCATTGAGTTCGCTCTGATTCACAGGCAAACGCGACGGCAAGCATGAGAACGCGCCGGAAAAGATGGACGTCTTGGTCGGCGATGTGCGCGACAAAGTGAGTGTGTGTCAAATACGGTCTGCGTCGCGTCTGATCAGAGAGCATCCGTCTTAGGTTGCTGTCCTCGTCGACGACATGATCGACTCCGGCAACACACTCACCCTTGCTGCGAAGTCTCTGTGGGAAAACGGTGCTAAAAAGATCTATGCCCTCGTATCGCACACGGTAAGCCGGCCCTACTACGTCCGTGGCGGCCTGATTGACCTAACCTTCGTTAGGTCTGCTTTCCGAACTCAACATGAGCAAAAAATCGAGGAGCTTCCCATTGAGCATCTTGTGGTACGCACCAACGCTGGGCACGAACACGGGAGGAGCTGACGCAATTTGTAGGTTACAAACTCGATACCCCAAAATCCCACCAAGAGAGCTGCTCCAAACTTGTGACTATAGACATCAGCCCGACAATCGCTGAAAGCATCCGGAGAACACACAATGGCGAAAGTATAGCCTTCTCTTTGGCGATTGGGCCCAGGGAAAATGGATATTGAATGTGCAATAATACGGTGAAACACCTTGTATCAACGAGTCTCTGTGCGTGGTCCGCATAGACAGCATCCCATCCTACTCAATAACTTCTAGACTTGTGACCATGCCTCCGCGCGCGTCGTACTGTACATTAACCATGGACCTGAACTTTTTCGAGTGTCGCGCTTGTGCGCCGTCGTGTGCTGCGGCTCCGCTCTTCCGGTGACCGGCGCAGTGGGAAAATGCACACTGCGTGTCCGGCAGTCGTCCACCTCTTGAGAAACCGCTTACTTGTACGCGTGTGGACGATGGAGTTCGTTCTCACTGTGCTTCTTTCCGGGCATCATGTCCATCTATAGGCACGCCGGTACCTTGGTATCCATAAAACCTCCAGGGCAAGCATGCAGTAAAACACACGGCCGTCGTATTGCTTCATTCAACTTGCCCACCATGCCAGCAAAATCGTCGACGCCGCCTCGCCAGAAGATCTCGCTCACGACGACCAGCCTTACGCAACGTCATTCTCTCGAACAAGTCCGGATGTCATCTACTACGAGGTGGTCACGCCCCAAATGGGCCAAGGACCGCACGACGATCAGCCGGCTCGAACCCTAACACCCGCCAGTTCGACATCATACGGTGAGATGAAGACAACAACACGACGGCAAGGCCGAAGAGGTGCGGCTCTACGGGGGTGCGTTAACCCCTGCTCACCGATTCCTCGACGGCGGGGCGGGTCCGAGACACACAAGGATTGAAGTAAAAAATCTAAATGTCAACCGTGAGCGCGTGAGCGCACGAGCTAATTTTGATCGTAGGAGAGCATCTTTCGTTGGGAAGGACGGCAAGAAGTACACTTGGAAGGCAGGCCAGAGACGTCTTGAGGTCAATCTCAGGTCTGACTTGGGTGTGCTCTTGCTCACCGAGGCATGGCAGCTCATTCGCGAGGATATGCCTGACGATCAGCCCGTGGCGGTATACCATCGCCAGAAGCGGCACATGTTTTGTGCTGCGAATGTCGAAACAGCCATATCTGGAAGTAGACCCCGTTGCGCTCGACACATTGGACTCCCTCATAGGTAACTGCGTCTTATTTTCTGACGAGCCATTAGCCTGACTGACCGTTTGTTCAGTTTCATTCCTTCTGATCGAAAGGAGAAGAAGAGACGGAGGCTTGTGATGATTCGCAATTGATGTCTCCCAACCTGTCCAGGTACTAGATGAGCTTCACAAGACTACTAATATACAACGCGAACATAAATGGCGCTCCATACAAGCAGGCTCGTACAATTACGCGATAGACTCCTCGGGGATATATGTGGTCTATACAGCTGGCAAATAGTCATAGCAGGCCTGGCTTATCGGAAGGCATTAGGCTTATCAAAGCGCTACATCGTGAAGGCGTGTATGTGTGGGCTTGACTGACGTTTATGCAGTCAGTAAGCCGACGAAAAGGAACCCCGTGAACATAAAGCAACATGCTGCTCGCTATGAAGCTGGCCCCGTTCGAACTGGTCATGATGAGCCCGGGTAGGGCTGAATGTGCGCGCTTCCTTCGTGTTCGTGGGTAACGGCGATATGTTGGACGTCGGGGAGACGACCTGGACACTTTTGTTGAAGGTAAAATGTCTCATACAACAAGCGACTGAGATCGCAGGAAGACTGGTTGGCAAGGGTAGGATCCGTTGTTGTGCCGTAAGTGACATTCCATAAGAGACGTGTAGCTAAAGTCCAAGATTAATTCTGTTTTTAGGGAATTAATCTAGGGACTTACTTCCCGACACTCAATGTCTCGTTATAGAACACAGCAAACGCAACTGGTTTGCTGAGTGTCTGTTACTGACTCCTATCTTAGAACCAGCTCCTGCACAAAGAAGGGCCGTTGCTGATAAATCCTCCGCTGAGATGCGTGCCGTTGGGGCAACACAACTGACAGGCTGGTGTTCCATGCAAAGCCGTAGTAGTCTCCCGACACTTCCGAATCCCGCGCCGTCTACCCCGAGCCTCTAACATCATGTCTGCTCGTACGTTATATTTACCCTCCGGATATTCCAGAACTATAACGTTCGGCGGCGTGGCTTGGTGATAACTGGCAGCTTGGCCAACAACGGCATGCGGAGGCAAGGATGGAAGAACGGAGAGTACCTTTAAGGAGGCAATGTTGTGATGTAGTAAAATCAATTTGCGAGGGCATGTCATTGATTTAAGTAATCTGAGGTCCTACCCCACAGCCTCCCACAGCGTCCACGATCAAAGGCGCGTCCCCACGGCTATCAGCAATCCAAACAAGTATCTCCGCAAACACATTCATGTGCGAACGTCGTCTGTCCGGACTCCCTGTTGATGTGCTTCGCGGAACTACCAATGCCCAACATTGTTATCAAGTGATGGGTTTCGGACCTGGGATGTCGACGTTAGGTTCGTTAATTACAAACGTCGCAAAGTAGAGTACGAAAGGCTTGGCTGACATTTAAGCAGTCATAAAAACTAACGACGAGGATCCCTATAGCCATAAGCGACATGCTACCTGCAGCGACACTGGCGCTGTTGGAGTCGGTCATGATGAACCCAGTGGGGTTGAAAGTGCGTGCTTCCTTCGTATTTCGCGGGCATCGGTGAGACGTTAGCGGTCGGAGAAATGACATTGATGGATTTATTGAACGTGAAGCTTTTCGTAGGACAAGCGGCTGCGGTCGCAGGCTGTCTGGTTGGCAATGGCGGGATCCGTGCTCGTGCCGTAGGTCACATCCCAAAGAATCGTGTACCTATGGTGCGAAATTAACATGGGTGCAG
This sequence comes from Phlebiopsis flavidoalba, assembly GCA_035772785.1. Taxonomy (NCBI): domain Eukaryota; kingdom Fungi; phylum Basidiomycota; class Agaricomycetes; order Polyporales; family Phanerochaetaceae; genus Phlebiopsis; species Phlebiopsis flavidoalba. Next base: position 29,145 of record JAOCPU010000041.1, on the reverse strand, counting down.
TGAATGAATCTCTCAAAACTTACGTTCCGGTGGTTGTGGTCTCGTTTGTAGAAAGCAGCATACGCAATTGGAGTGCTGACGTTCGTGCTAGGTTCATGGGCTGCACCAGCTCCCGCGCACGAATTGGGGCCCGGATTGGAGTTGCTGACGGATATGGCACCGACGTGGGTGCCGTTGGTAGCACGATGGATATGCTCGTATTCCACGCGAAGCCATAGTAGTTTCCTGAGACTTCCGTACCCGCACCATCCGCACCAACCTGCAAAATCTGCTTCGCCGTCAAATCACCATCGGGTAGCCGAGAACTATGAGATTTGGCGGCTTGGAGACTTTGTGATAGTTTGCAGCTTGACAAACGGAAGCTACGAACGCGAAGATTGAGAACACGGAGAGGGTTTTCATGGAGGGCGTGTCGTGCAGCGATGAGACAAATACGAGAGCGGCTCACCCACTTTAAGTACAGCGTCCGATTCCGCCAAACCACGCACCATCAAACTTCGCATTACAGCCATCAGCAATGTGAGCATCGCGGCCCACGAGCACATTGACGACTATTACGGCCGCCGTCAAGGCTGTGTCGCGTTCTAGTATAGCCCCTTGATGGTCCTGGACTGCTATATATGCTCGCCAAGACTACTCACGGCAGCAGTAAGCCGCAAAGTTTAGCGAGCCTGAAGTGCGCCCTTCGATCGTCAATCTAGGTCTTTGGCCGCAGTGATTACAAGTCGGAGCGGCGATTTCGTTGGAGCTAGAAGCAGCATTGACTCTGGCGGTGGATGTGCCGTGAAGTTGATGCTACCTGTAGGCAAATGGAACTAGCCTATAAGGTCTGGGACCGGGAAGATGGATGTCAAAAACGAAAATAACTTGTTTGTCTCAGCAAATGTACTTCGTTAATGGCTTGTTAATCATAAAAAATACAAAAAAAAAAAAACGCACGGACTGCGCTAATCAGGCAATCCTAGCTCTAGCTCCCGAAGATGGGCATCCCAGCCCTAATCCCAGATATCACGATCCTTGTACAATGCACTCTGATGTACGAAACGTTTCCCCTCCTCGTCGGTAAGCTCAGAAATTGCTCCATTCGCTGTCTCATTGTGTGTGAGTGGTCCACGGTCACCCAAACCTGGGAACGAGCTCCATACCCTCACACAATAACACATGGCCAAGGGATGGGTATGGTGGAGATCGCTTCTCGTGCTATTGCTTGCAAGTCTGTCGTTCGTCTAATATGACCTGTACAGTTAGTACAGATTTGTCGCCTAAGGGTTTGAAGAACTCGCCGCGAAAACCCCAAGTACAAATATATCCCCACACTAAACGTAGATGTAACAGCTCAACTTTAAGAGGAGACAAGGCGGTGAAGACCTCGATCTGCGACCAGTGTAATGAGTTGGTGCCTTCGGGAGTCACGCGGTACAACTCACTAGGAGCCGGAAGAACCGCGATTCCACCCCGGTGGACGGTGTTTGCAACATGACGGTGAGACTCAGCGTTTGGAGGGTGTCAATCCCGGCACGGAGAGAGTCTTGAAGCTTCGTTGGTTTGAAATTGAAGGGGAAGAGTTTGAGTTTGAGGGTCGATGGACGTATACTTTCCAAGATGGAGGAAAGCATGTACCCTTGTAACTCATTCACAGAGCACGACTGTAAGTCAACGTGGTCAACCCGGCTTCGGAGAGCGAGCGTGTAAATGCTGACGACGCTGCCATGAAGTGTTTGAAAAGCGTGTGCAGTTGTCCGCTACCAGCGGTCTGCTGCTGCACACGAAGCTGTTTTCGACTTCACGCCGGGACAATATGTCGTCATCTTCGATCCGGAGGCTGAGGTTTTGGACGTTGGGGAACCATCGAGAAAAGAGGTCCTTGACTAGTATGAAGGGCGACTCTTCTATATGAAGAGTAGTGATATGTTGGGTATTGTGGTCCCGACGTTGGCATGAACGAGACGCATTTACTAACGCGCATTGCCCGAAGCGACATCGGCAAACTGGGCAAAATAAGCGTGTGGGTCCCGCATAACCTGTTCATCGACCAGTTGACAATCTACTCTTGTAAGCGGCAACACACAGCTTCGATACCTTCGATGAGGACATGCAAATTTTTTCTCTTCAACACAGAAGGAGAAATTGCGTAGACTGCCGAGGTTTGACATCGCTCGTATCGTTCGTTGGTCCTCGTCGAAAAATAGAAGGTCGGAGCGCATGAGAGATAGGGTTTCCAGAGTATATGCGTTCTGGAAAAGTTCTGTAAAGGCCCTCCCAATGGTATCGGTTTCCCTTATTGTCTTCAGGGGTCATTACTGAGATGGCCAAGCGACGTATATGGCGAGAACGGCGGGCGGGATCGCGGCGTATGAAAGAGGCAAAAGACGTGAGATGATCCATAGATTCGATCTCCACACCCCCATCTAGTAAGCGTGGTACACCTGCTTGGTATAAATGTGCGGCAGGTGCGCATCACACGCGCGACGTCGTCTTGTGGAGCCCATGAGAGGACGACAACCAGGACGTCGTTAATCGAGCAGCATAACTGTCAATTATCCTTAGATTCCAAGCATCAGATGCGACTCTTTGCAATAATGTGGTAACGTTACCAGGTATCACCAGGGGGGATTAGGGGCTTTCCCCGGCTCGTTGAGGCTGAATGCGTTCAACGCGTCTGGAGAAACGGTCGAAAGTAAGTCTAATAATTCAGATCAGATAGAACATATCGTGTTGATGAATCTCCATGCTTACAGCAATCCTTGTGGGGTGTGGGACAGATAGGTATGTTGTCAACTATTCGACGACTCGGGGCGCAGTGCGCACCTGAGGATATCACGTGGCTGATAAGTCAAAACCGTACTTAGCTTAGTTAAAATCAAATCTCTAAGTAACTCAAAGGCCAAGTCCCGGTGCTCAACTTGAGCGAGCCTAGCGGGAAATAGAGCATAATACTATTGCTATAGCCTGGATCAGTCATGCATTAAAGGGAGCGAGCAAATCGAGAGCTTGCCTTGATTTTCGTGACGCATAAAGGCCGTGCGATACTCAATCCCTACGGCGCCAGCGACCTGAGGCAAACCTGAGAATTCGGTGATAAGTGCTCTATTCACTGGTTACTAGTGATCAGGGAGGCTGTAGCTGGCACACTCATGAATGAAAAGTACGGTATGCCAGAGAGCGCCGGCGTTCTCAGCTTACCATTGCAAACCGCATGCCCAGAGTGTTGGGCAGAGGATTATGACATGGGGTACCTGCAGCAGTCAGAGCGGACCGAGACTTGAACCGTGGCAGCACGAGGGCAAAATTTTTGAGTCAGGAAATTATGTCACGTCGACGACCTTGTTAGTCGTTGCGACCCCATCGGTACGCGCAATGGTTGCACGACGGGTCACAGCCGAGTTTTGAAAACAGGCGTCACTGCATGAAAAAAGGGAGAATAATCTAAGACGTTTCAGTGTGTTGTTATTTCTGAGAAGATAGCAAAGTAACGTACTCCGTACTTATTGACCATCTTTCGTGCACACTGCGCGAGAAACTGGTCTACCGTCTGAGAGCGTCGCGCTGGCGCCAGCGGCATTGTGGCGGAAGCGCTAAGAGCTGTCGCCAGACCACACGTGACATTCACCAGTACCACCCGTCCACCATCTGGCGGATATTGAGACACACTCGCATGCTCATGCTCATAATTGATCTATGTTCTCTATGTCCTAAATTATAGAAACTAAAGCCATTGTAAATCGATACTTGGCCGGCCCCGACGAAACATCGAGAGTGCGCTGAATGATGATGGCAGCTTCAGTCGTTTCGGCCGAAATCATTCGTATACTTGACTCGACGCCACGCATTGCGCCGACCAACAACGCACCTGGTACGTCGAGTCAATGGTACTCTAATTAGCACACGGCCGAAAACTGACGCTTTTTAAGACGCATTCGTAGCGTAATCGAATGCATTGATCCCCGCTTAGAACCTCCCTCAAGCCTATCCTTTCACGATGTCTGAGACACACAACCTCAGGCTGTTTACACGCACGGTCACGGTGCAGCGGGTCTTGCGTTCGCATACATGGAGAACGGCAGCGAACTCCGCCGCCTTTTTGCTACCCCACCTGAAGCCGAATATGACCATCCTAGACATAGGATGTGGTCCTGGCACGATCACCGCAGATCTTGCAAGTTATGTCCCTAACGGACGAATTACGGGTCCGTATTTCTTCCAAACAGACCCTGAAATGAAGCTTAAACGCAGCTTAGGTCTCGAATACTCAGCAGAGGTTCTTTATTGCGAAAACCCGCGCCCACGCACGCCGCTGAAAAGGGCGTAACAAACATCGACTTCGCAAACCGGCGACGGGTACACGTACACGCCTTGCAGTACCAGTACCCGACGCGTCGTTTTCGACGTGACCTACGCGCACCAAGTGCTACAGCACATCACGGACCCCGTACAGGCGCTGCGCGAGATGCGGCGCGTCACCAAAGCCCGGCGGACTCGTCGCCCCTCCTGCGCGCCGACGTACCGTCGACTTCCGCGCGACTGCGTGGTGGCCCGAGAGCGAGGCCCTGGAGCAGTGGCTCGCGCTGTACCTGCGCGTTGCGCGCGGGAACGGCGGTACGCCCGACGCCGACCGTCGCCGTCTGCACGCGTGGGCGCGCGAGGCGGGCTACGAGCCAGTGCGCGTGCAGTGCACGGCGGGCACCTGGTGCTACCACACGCCGGAGGAGAGAGCCTGTGGGGCGGGCTCTGGGCGGAATCGCACACTGCAATCCAACTTTGCGGCTACCGGACACAGATTTACTTCGACGAAGAACGGGTTTGCTACGCAGGAGGACCTAGAGCGTGTCGCAGAGACATGCGAAGCTGGGCCACAAACGACGATGGATGGATGTCCTTGGTGCACGGCGAGATTTTGTACACAGTGTAAACTCGAAGATCTGAAATGACTTACTGGGACCGCAATTGCGGATAAATAGTAGTGGCGTAAGAAATATCTCGAGAAAGAGTGTTTACTGTCTCATGAGATGAGCAAAGTGCGTGTTTTGTAAACTTGTTGATAAGTCTACTCGAGCCCAAAATCGTATTATGCGAAACAACCACAACATTGAGTACATTATGTGAGTAAAACAACGTACAGATACCGACGTGGGGCGGGGCAAGTTTAAGTAGTCAGCCTTCATGCCCTCGACCAGAAAATAAGATATGAGCCTAGTACAACACGCGTGGAGAGGATTTAGTGGATAATGCAAGGAGGTAACAGCGGCGACAGGACACAAGCACAGTATGGGATGTATGTGACAGAATGCACAGGGGGGTGGTTGCTGGATATGTTATTGATGAGAGTTCGTGGGACCTCCTTTGGTGTCTATAGAGTATGAATAGAAATGAAAAAGGGGGCCTCAGTGCTCCGCCGGGCAAACGCTGTCGGGCCCGATATCGTGCTCATCGACAACGCACGCCTTCACCAACATCCTCATCATCGAGGACATCGTAAAGCTCGTCTTCGTCGAGATCGTCGTCCCAGGCCTCAGGCTCGGCAGGATCCTCAGCCGACGTCGGGCCGTCGGTCATGACGCTGTCAGGGAGCAGCGGCGCAGACGCGGCGGGCGCGCCCTCGCCCGCAAACCACGCGTCGTCCCACAGCTGCGCGCGGGCCGCGCGCGTTTCCGCGGGTCGCGCGTGAGCAGCCGCCCCGCGACGCGGCGCACGCCCTCGCTCTGCGCGAGCGCCGTGGCGTCCGCGGCCTCGGGCCAGGTGTACTCGCTCTTGGCGATGCGCATGAGCAGCGCTTTGCGCTCTGCGCGCTCGTCGCGGCGGGGTCCGCGTATCCGTCCACCTGCAGCAGTGGGCACGCTCTTCGTGATGTACGGCCTCCTCGCTGTGAACGGCGTCGAACGGAAGCCGGCGGGTAGCGAGCACGTAGAGCACGACGCCGCACGCCCAGGCGTCGGTGTCGCGGCCGTCGTACGGCCGCCCGATGACAAGCTCAGGTGCAGCATACGACTCGGAGCCACACCGGGTTGTCAGGAGAGGCGAAGCAGGGTCGATGAACCGCGAGAGGCCAAAGTCGGTCAGCTTCACTAACGGTGCAGGAGATGTCGGGTCCGAAAACAATGGACGTGTTGAGAAGGATGTCTGATAGGGGTTACATCAGCGTCCAGCGTGGTCCCACTGAGCTCAATACTTACTCTCAAGCTTGATGTCGCGGTGAACGAGACCGACGGCGTGCATCCAGCTGACCGCTCTGCAAAAGCTCGCCAAAGATACGACGAAGTAGGGGTTCACCGAGCTGCGAATGCAGTTCCGGATTTGAGACAAGGTCGAAACAGTTATCTCGCCCGAGATGTGTTCGAGCACCAAGACATGGTAGGCGGGTGTACTGAAAGCGTGGATGTACGAGACGATTGATGGGTGCGAGATATGCTTTGTGGAGATCAGAAATGGGCCATTAATAGATTGAAATGACGCAACTTTGAGCACTTCCACTTCCACGCACGAAAACTGACCCTCGACCTGTCGTCCCGGTTCGCATAAAGACCTATCAGTCATTTTTGAGCGCACAAGCGACCCAATTCCAGTACCTGTCTCCTTTCGGTTTGCCTTTCCTCCTCTCTCCCCTCTCCGATCTAGCCTCTCACCACGCTCTTTGAACCACTCATGCAAGCTACCCTGGCTGCCAAGTCTCTCGCCTTCGCCGAAAAACTCTCGTCGTCTCCGATCTGCAAACTTTCGGCACAGCGCCCTCTCGACCTTTCTCCGAATCGGACGACTTCTTGGCGCTTCAAGCTCCCCTTCTTCATCGAGCTCTTGCTAATACTGCGCCGGAGACTGCTCTTGCGTACAACTTCGAGGTTTCCCCACCCGTGCCGCTGACATCCTTCGCGAGCCAGACGCTGCTGAAAGCGCCCTGGCCGAGCGTCCTCAGAAGTTCCAAATCTCAGCGCGCCCCCGTGTCGTACTACGGATGTGGCGAATCGATATCCGACGTTGACAACTCGGTCACGATGTCGCCCACACGCGCAGGGCCGGGGCGGGTCCGGTGGGTGGCGGGCTGCCATGGGGAAATCGAGACCGGCGTGGGTAGGCTAGAAGAAGAGGACAGCCGCGGTGGGATGCGCACGTTCAAGGTCTTCGGCTTCGTCTTCTCGTCTGCTCCGGCGGCGCGTGTGGCACCTCATTGGTAGCGGGCGTGAAAGCTCCTCTGGGCTGCTGGTGTGGATGATGGGATCCTCGCGCAGGTTGACAAACTGTCGGCGCTCGAGCGACAGCGGATCCGCTATCGGCGAATGACCCGTGCACGGAGGTCTCTTGCGAGGAAGGACAGTCCGTCATCGACAGTGTTGTAGCGGAAAAGCGCGAGGGGAAGAGTCGCGATAAACGGGGGAAGACGGGATCGCGTGGCAGGGGGAGGAGGACGAGGGCGGGAGAGGCCCTCAGGCGAGGCTGGCGCGCTGCCCTGCGTGAACGAGCGTTATACTTGGGCGGAGGTGTCGGGCGCGAGTCCGGGTTTTTTTTTATAGAGAGGCCCCCCCACCCCCCCCCCCGGCTTCTACATGGCGGAAGAAAGAGTCGTTCAGCGAGCCCGCCAGACTTGGGTTGGGCCGTCGCCAGAGGTAAGGCGCGTTTTGCTGTAGCGTCGGTGTACCGTTGTCATCTGAGGTCGCTCGCGCGAGGCAGGGATGTGACGAACTCGAGGCTAGACCGACGACGAGCGCGAGTCAAGGGCGGCGGAGGCTGGAGCTACGGCAGGCTCCAGAGAAGAAGGGGGACGCAAAAGGGAAAAGAAGATAAAGAAAGGGGGGGAAGGGGGAAGGGGAAAGAAAGCGTTTGTCTTTCTTAGCAACTGCTGGACGGGGTGGGTGAAGGCAGTGGTCGGTTTGAGTGGGGATGGACGTCGGATAGAGAGGATGCAATCGAGGAGGGACTCGTCAGGATACTGAGGTGGGAGGAACCGCCGAGATGAGGAATCGGACAGCAGACGAGGGGAAAGTGGGACTGCGATCCATGGATAGTTCCAGTTGTCAATCATTCGCCGTTTGAATGTGTATGTCTCCTGTAATAATAAATTCGTTAGTTCGTGATTTTCTACTAGGCTGAGCACAGAGGCAGAGGGGATTCAAGAAGACGAAGTGAACGTAGGTCAGATCAAGGGATGTTTACGGTTTCCAGATATGACGAACGTATCGTGCGGGCGGACCTGCTGAGATGGAGAGCTTATCGGTCCACCATGACGGCGCTGAATGAAAACGCTTCACTGAGCCGTGTAGGTACGGTGTTTACCACTTCACGAAGAATACCGTCGTTCTCGCCGGGCAACAGTAATGGGTTAAGAGTGCCTAAAGGCGTGGTCTGCAGGCGTCGCCATGAGCTTCGTAGGGGATGTCTTGACAGTCCTTTTGCTTGCCTCAAGAGTATCACCGCGCGCTCGGGGATGATCCGTAGCGAGTGTTCACAGGAAAGTACTACTCCCAAAAAAAAACAAAAAGACAAACATGATGCCAGGAGGCAAGACAAACGGGTACTTCCTCTCTCTTTCGACTGCTCTCCTGTCCCGTCCTAAACGACCGTGTTTCCCCCCGAAAAAGTTGCTAAGAGCAAGATGTGGACTTGAAGTTATTTTTCATCTGGGGAGTTGGGCTTTCGAAACTGAACTTCTGTCGTCGGCAGATGTCACTGTAACATGGCCGAGGAGATGGTGGTAGGGGACAAGAGATGTGGGTCAAATGAGCAGCGGAACATGATGGTCTGCAGCAACCCCGAGGAGCATTCGGTCTTCCGCCTTTTCCGGGTCCGCGGAAACGCCGATACCTCCGGGCTACACTCGCCGAGATCGAGGCCCCTTGGAACTTCTATTAATATGGAGAGCTGTGCAATACTACTCGACAGTTCGAAATCTCGTATTATATACATTGAAAAACCAGCTTGCGGACGGTGTTTGTTTGCTCAAAACTAGTGAATAAATATCTGTTTGTGGTCAATTTGTCCGCATCACCGCGGTGCCGAAGAAGAGACGACGATAACACGCCCAACCCCGCAGTGGTGCCCGCAGCATGTTTGCCATGTGAGTTGGTACGGGAGCAAACGATAGTAAATGCGTCGCGCCGGCCGTGCCTTAGGCACTTTCAGCGTACCTTGACCCGGAAACCGGAGGCCAGTGGCGTGAACTGGTATCAATGTGCGGGATCCACGCTTTCGGTTTCTCCTGAAGAAAAATCCTGAAAAGTTTATTTAATTGAAAGCAACAAATTGAAGACCAAGAAATATTTAGTCGCGAGGGTATCGTAGTAAAATGAACATTCCTAAGTTTGTTTTCATTCACAACATTATGCGAAGTAGGCATGAGAGAATCGTTTTGCTACCCAATCAAATACGGTCGAGAAAGGAGGGTGCGGGAGGGTCGCAACCATATCCTCGAGGCTGGACTGGCCTAAGTGGTTATCACCTTATCTAATCTAAGGGCAACTCCGGTCAAGGTTGTAGATAAAACCATGAGATCTGATTGCGAAATCAACGCGCCACGGCGCGACCGCTTTGCGAAATAAAAACCACTTCGCTCTTCCCAAAACTAAAAGTTGCACAACTGCTTCGCCGGGTTACTTCATCCCAAACAAGCAACTCGGGCGACGAAAGTCTGGAGATCGTTTATTCGTATGCGGTGTGTGACAAGTGGGAAGTGTAGTAAAGAACAAAACAAAGAATTCTCCAACGGGGAGTAAACAGAAGGTATCAGATCGAGACCTCCGCGGCGACCGTTCTAAAAGGGCGTACGCATGGATGTCATTTGCTTCCGATGAAAAAATCGCCCCTAGAGCTTCCCTTGATAAAATAAAAATGAGATGCATCGGGAGACAAGGCCCGGGGAGCCCCTACTGAGGCGGCGAGCAGCCTAACACTTGGTGTATACATCAAACACCGTCGTGTCATAGGAAATTGCCCCTAGCGTTTCCTCAGTGACGGTTGGGCCAGTGCGAGCGCCTGCACCATGGGGGGAGGGGGACAGGCACCCCGGGACGTCCATTGTTGGTTGCTGCGCGCCTCCGAGCTATTTGTCAATGGTTACAATGCCACTGAGGTGTTGTCCTCGTTTTTTTTGGGGGGCAGTGTGTTTAAACTCGCCAGTGTAAAGGGTCGTCTATTTCTGAAACAAAGATCGGTACTCGAAATAATAACAAATAACGAATACATTCAGACAAAGCGGACGAGGGATGACTTTCAGGAGACGAGATAAAAAAACGATTTTTTACCAACCCTACCCACGCTTACTGTCAACCTCGCCGCGTTGGTCCTCACCCTGATAATGAATCCTGGGTGTTACGACCCACGCCCACGCTCCGAGCAGGAGAACGGAGCGTGCGGGGCGGATGAGATGCTTTGGACGTCTAACTTAGTGCGCAAGAGAAGGAGACCCTGCCCCTCATACTCGACCCGCGCGAGGCCGACGTTCTTTGTACGGGGCGACACAATGACACGTGTCTCGTACTGCGGAAATATTATACCCAGAGCGCGGATGATCAGGCTCCGAACCCTGACGCGAGCGATAGACGCCGACGCGTCTCGCACGGACATCTCGATGTTGGGATCCCCGCGCTCTGAATAAGACGACTTCGATCTGTATCTTAGCAGTGGACAAGTAAATATCGTTGACCCGCGGACTCCTGCCATGTCCCAGACCGTTTGTTGCCAGGTCGGGAACGCCTGGGGAAAGTCGCTGAGGGAGATTTCGCCGGGGGGAATTATAAGCAAACTCCGTGATATGATTTTTCCATGAAAAAACCTTGGTGAGTTTAGTAAAGGCATTCGGAATTCTTGGATTCTGATTGCGCCAAGTAGGCGAGACGCATGGCGCCGCAAGTACAGGTGTAAAAAACACTGTCGTAGAGAAAATGCCGTGTCAATACGAAGACTGCCTTTACACAAAAGGCATGTATATTTTGTGTACTTGCGCAATTACTAAGCCTCTAATCATTAACAATGCACAGCAAAGAAAGAGGGAAGTACGCTCGTTGATTGCCGAGAAAATAAGATATGGATTTCTACAAGAGATACGCTCGCGCTCAGATTGAGTCTAATGAGCTGACGCCACCCGTCGAGCAGAACCCAGAGACGTCCGCCGCGCGCGACGGTCTGTTGGTTTCCCAGCAGCCGTCCTGAGGGCTGACACTCCAATCCTGGGTTCAATGTTACCTCTCTTGGCCACAAAAAAGTAGTGTGTGGGCGTGTTCCGTGCGGAGCCCATGTCGGCCTAAGAATGGATTAGGGGGTGGTGGTAAAGTAGTAGTGTCGGTCGTGCCGGGCGGTCCGGTGTTTGATTCCGCACTTACAAGTTCACCTAGCTAGCGTAGTGTCGTTCGAATTTCCTCTCTAGATATGGAGGTATTGGAATGGAGATGTGATGACCGTCGTCCGCCGTGATGTTCTGCATTGTTCGTAGTGGGAAGGCGAGGACGCGGACAGCAGAACGTCGAGTACGAATAGCACTGCTGGCATAGGCAGATAAAGCAGCGGTGATATTTAGCCACTCGCCGCGCCTTCGTGTGGCTCGTCCGGTTTGATTAATCATGCTTCTCGGGGGGTAGGGGTTGAGGGGCTGCCTTCTCGTGGCAGCGGATGCCCAACTTGTTGCCCCTGTGAGGCTCCGCCGCCGGAGAGTGCGTGCGGCTTCGTGCTGCGCTAATCTGCCCGGACGGCTTCCGCGCGAACGTTCTAGGGTTGCCTAGTGGATATCGCAGCGCCGCACCAGAGCAGAACAGAGGACGTGTGAGCAAGGGGCACTGGCGAAGCCTTTGAATAGAAAGAAGATTTGTGCGCGGATGCCTATCTTGGTTATCGAGAGTCAATCTCTATTGGGGCGTACCGCCACGACGACACGCTTTTACGTGTACGAAATGGGTTCGTCGCTGTTGGCTCGACGGTGGTTGAAAATCGGTTATGCGAATGGACAGAGGATGGCCGAGGGGAGCCGCGAGGTCTCGAAGGCGAGGGGCGGTAGGTGCTCGCACGTGGCGTCGAATGGGGGTCGACGTCGTTGAACAACAAGCTCGCAGTGAATTTGGTTGCAACTCCACTGTTCTGACCGTTTGTGCACTGCTTGAGTTTCAGTGAATCGGCCGACGGCCTAGATCGCGTCTTCAATTGAATAGCGTGAGCCAGAAACTGATGTGAGCGGTCCACGAATGAAAACAGCGAAGGGGGCTCACTTTGTGCCCTCGAAGTTTGTGTGTGTACACTGTGCCGACGATGACTGAGCAGCGTGAGTCGGCCGCATACGTGTGTAACAATGCCTTACTAAGGTATCGTGAGCACATTATCTATCATAGACAGATTACATACACACCTTGAAAGACTGTCAACAGCGCGCACCGAGAAACTCTATGTGCTCGAGAGTCGAGGAACGCTGGATGTTTGATCGACGGCCAGCATCTGCCAGCCGTCAGCGCGTCAGGTCCGTAAAATGTGGAGCGACGAACGCTGTTGGGCCTCGCTCTTATGGCAAAACGATGATTTTTTAGTCTGACAGCGCGTAAGGGCCCTCTGGTTCAGGTTGCTCGGCGCGTCTCCAATTCGTATTGAGTTTGCACATTGGTCGCTCGTCCCTGATCGAATTGTTTACATTGTTCTTTTGACTAAGCGCCGAGCGATCCCTTGTGCAAAAAAGTGCGCCATGTTTGAGCAAGTACCCGACCAGTCGATAACATACGAGCATCAACGCGAGCGAGCCACCTTACCTTATTTACTGGTGACTCGTATGCAGGAACCGTCTGGCACAGTCTGCCACGGAATAGATTAAAGGCTTGGGGGGACTGCGAATGACACCATTTCTTGGCTGATTCTACCAGAAAGTTGTGCAAATCCGGAGCGCGCGTAGCCGTCGGAGTAGATTGCGAGACGACTCGAAAAATTAAAACAAGGTTCTGTGCATTGTCGACCTGTGAGTAAATAGAACTCGTGCGACGTTTTCAACTTTGATGAGCAGACAACCCGGCATCTCATGCGTGGATAAGGGATTGGAGACTGATAGGAAGAGAACACAAGCTGCACAGCCGAGTAGATAGCCGTGAGAGATGCTGTAGATTTTCGTGTGTGCACCGAGGTGGGGGGGCGATGTGAGGCCAGAGTGACGAGAGGGGCGCAGAGGAGGAGCAGGACGGGGTAGCGGCCGAGACAGGTTTTTGTGGCAGGAGAGTTTGGGGGGCGAGGGTTCAGGCGCTCCGATTTTTGATTCGGGAATTCCGCTGGGGTGGGGAAATGATGGCAACCACTGAAGCAGGTGGGAGTGTCGCACGTTCAACAAAAGTTGCGGCGGGATGGCCGGTGCAAGTGGGTGAGGTCTCCACGTAAGTTTTTATGGGGTGACCTGTGCTAGCTTACCCCGACCGTGGGTTGTTATAGCTTATCAGCGACCTGCGTAGAGTCGAGTGGCTTGAAGAACCTACTCTCTAGACCGTGTCACGACGGCGAGTAAGGGACTAGACCCGACGTCCCGGTTTTTTTTTTGTTATGAGGCAGTGGAGCGGCGCTCCTTCTGCTGCCGACGCCCAGGCCCGATATCAGGAACTTTCCAAAATGGGACACGGGGCTCGCTGAGAAGTTTGAATTCTGATTTTGGATCCTGCTGTAGTCGTCTTAGTTTTCCCCTTATCGTGTGTGTACCGCGGTATGGCTAAAGGAAACGAGTAGAGGGTTGGGGAACCGCCCGCGACTTTTTTCGGATATACTATCCCTGGCGTCCACCAGCACACTTTTTTTTTCCTGGGTCCCCCCTCTCGTTCTTCCTCCCCCGGACCCCCCACCATCCTCCGCTTTTCCTCCAGCCGACGAGGACTGCGACGTTACGCTTTGCTTCCCGACGCTCGCTCCCAGAGAGGATGTGCCTCTCCGTGCCGTCGCCCCTCGCTGTGTCCCGCCCGAGATCTCACCAACGACCCCCGGACACTCCTCCATATCTCTGGTTCCAGAATCGTTTCATTAAACACACGATATCGTCTTCCGTTAGTATAACCTTCACCGATCTCTGCCCTCTGTCGACGGATCCCCGCTCCCTCCTTTTTTTCTCTTCTTGAACGAGTGTTCGGTCCAATTTCCGATAAACAGCCGCCGCGATCAAAAGCTCAGTTTCTATCTAGCCGCCTCGTCGGTCCAGCCCCGTTTTTTGTTCTAAGCCCGCGTTTGGATTCGCTCGAACCGTTCGCGTAACCTTCTATTCGTTACGGACTGAGTGTGTGCATATTGCCAACCGATCATCTCACGACAACAACAGAGATCCCTTCCAAACATCAATCAGCTTTGTTAGGACCTTATCTCGGATCCGGTGTGAGTCATTCACGACTCGTGAGTTCTCGTTCTTGACACGCGTGGTCTCACCCGGTCTGTCAACCGCTTTCCGTGACTTGTCGGCTGACCAAGCCTGACTATTTCTGTGCTTAGCATCTACCACTTTATTAGACAACCGTCTGCTCGTACTCTACCACAGAAACACCCAGCATTTCGTAAGTGAACCACTCGTTCTCGCGCCATGGCCAACACGCGCAGCCTTTGGCCCTTCCATATACCTGTTTTTTGGTTGTTGCATCGATTTTGTCCGCACATTCCTAGGAGGACGTCTCACACCCGCCCGCACACCTTCTCTTCTCTCTACGCCCAGCTTCCAAACTATCACGTGCCTAGACTCATCCGCTGCAAGGGTCGTAGTGGAGCCGCCATCACCGCCTGATGCTCGCGCAGCCCAACCCATCGCGTCTGAACAGTCCACTTTCCGGTCACTCCAAGCGGAAGCTGGCTCCGAGGGTCAGCTGGAGTTCAAGGCTCGCCGACCAACGCATCCACCAGCGTGGAGCGATTCCATCCATGCTCCCTCCGGAGCAGTCGACACCCACTACTAGTATCCTAGTCCGCGCTGTTGAGCGAACAGGCCAGCCTCCGCGAAGCGCGTTCCCTTGCCCCGTGCAAGACACGAGACCCCCTAAGGCGTTCGCTCCATCTTTTCGCACGCTAACCTACGCCGCGCCCCGGCATTCGCGCCCCCTGACTGGCTTGAATCCCAACGCGGAGGTCTTCACACTCCCTCGTGCACGATGTCTGTCACCGATCTCTCAACTGGGTCGCAAAAAGTCGGGTGAGCCTCTCAAGAGTCATCGCTCAAGTCGCGTCGGCCTGTCGTTCGCGGCGACCTCAGTGTCGTCCACTGGTCCCATCTAGCAGCCGAAGAGCGAGCCCAGCCACCGACCCAGACATCACAAAGCGTGCAACGTTTGACGACGAAGTTGGAAGCATGTGAAGCTTTTCCTGGCAGAGCCAGGAAGCCAGCCGCTGTCAGCCAAGCGACGGTAGCCCCACGGACGACACCAGCGGTACACGGACAGCGATTTCCCCGCATTCATCTAAGGGGGAGTCGGGCGAGGGAGAAGAAGGGGCAGTTTGCAAGTATAGGAGTAGAGGGCTTCAAGGCGGGAGACGGAAGGAGGAGCGGGAAGAGGACGGACGTGAGGTTGGAGAGGCATGGAGCTGAGCGAGGACGGGACGACGGTTGTCGGCCGCATTCGTCTTCGGAACCTTGCGTTCGACGAAATGGGGGTCGCGGTGCGCTTCACTTTCGACTGGTGGCAAACCACGAGCGGATGGTCACGGCACGGTACCTGGACAGCTTACCCGGTGGCGCTACACATGATCGTTTTTCCAGTTCAGCATTCGGCCTCAACGACATGATGACCCGGATTCGAGGAGAAGACGATGTTCTGGGCCATCAGGTATTCGGCTGCTGCTGGGCGCGAGATCTGGGACAACAACGGCGGCAACAACTACCGCGTCGCATTCTCTCGCGAGAAAGGTCGCGCGGATCCTACCCAAAGAGCGCGAAGCGCGGACGGGGGCAAGGCCTGAAGGGCTCGCCAGATCTCAAGAGCAAGTTGGAGAAGGTTCGCATCAGGTTGACGAGGGGCCCGACTACTGTGGGCGGTTTCCTCACCTCGAGGACGACGACGTGACGCGCTCGCTGTTTCAGCATTCCACCCGACCGGACCCCCGGAAACCGGCAGGACCTTTCTGAAAGGATCGCCCGTAGAATGATGATGGCCTCACATTGAAGCTTTCGAACAAGCCGCCAAAGCATCCGATCCCCATACCATGATCCGAATTTCACCGCTTCCCTGAAGAACTCATGGCGCAGATCATCTACTAGTTGAGGTGACCCCAACAGCCGCCAATGATCGCGCCAGGGACGAGCACCTATCCTGCCTCCATCCCACACTTCCCCCGCCGTGGATGTGACAGACAAGCGCACGTTTGTTTGCTCTTACTCCGTGGCTCTCCTCGCGTATTCGAAGGTGACGACGTCGACACTTCCCTTCCCCCCCGGCTCTGTATGGTGTTGCGTCTGTTCCTATTGTCCAACCCTGACCTGCGAGGGACACACCTAGGACCCCGACCCCCCAGTCGCCGCCCCCCACGTCTCCCCCTGCAGCGCGCAATCACCAGCGCTGGCTATTTCGTTCGACCGCGGTGTCTCTGTCGAGCGCGAATGGCTGTGCGCAAGGAAATCAACAGCCTCCTCTTCCACTTCCACTTTCGGGACCTCCACGCAATCGGTACGGGCTCCTTCCGCCGGGTCCTCCGCCTCGGTTAGATGGACCGTCAGGTCTCACGCTGATCCGAAACCGGGGTCCTAGCTTCCCGTGCTATTTCGCGAAGAAAGACGGTTAGGCATGACCCGGAATACGGATGCTTGGAAGGGTGTCCTTCGTGTATGTGGGCGTGTCCCCAGTGGCCGTCCGGCAAGCCCCCCAAACGGACAGACCTTTGCAACCCAGCACGCGGCGTCGAGCACGATTGTCTAACTCGAGGACACACCACCACCGCCCTCGCCAGAGCTCGAGTCACACCGGGACGGCCGAGCTCCCGTTATCGAGGGGCCTAGTGCAATCCTGCGGCTACTCCCGCAGGATGGCTTTCACCGCGCCAGTCCCACGATGTCCGCACGATAGGCCCCAACAGCTACTACGACCGCGTTCCCTCAAACCGGCTAATGTTCATCTCCTGCACTTTGCTTCACGTCGTCTGCACTATTTCTCGAACCCTTTTGTGGTTTTACTTAGGTCTGTTTCTACACCGGTCGGGAGTCCATGCTCGAACGTACCCTCCGAGCTGCACCGCTCGCAATCCGGCTTCGAGGTGTGGAGGAATTCACTGTCCACCTCACCCTACTCTCACGGGCACGTCGACGACTTACCGCATCCATCTGTGCCTCGCCAGGGGACTCCGACTCGTTTCGCTCGAGCTCACGACAGACTCACGTTGCCTGCCAGCCATCAGTTGCGCTACTACCCCCACCGCTTAACAGCATCGCTGCAGGCACGGCCGCCGGTGCTGTTCTCTCAGCGTATCGGCCGATACCTTCCAGCAGTCGCGTTTGTTCATTCGATCCTGGTTCGGCGCAGGAGGTCCGACCCGATCGCCCGTCTACTCTTGTGCATAACCTGCGAAGATGTCGAATGTCGGTTCCCTCGACTTTCTATTATTCCAACGGTACTACTTCGATTGTCACGACTGACGCGCGGAAAGGAAGCATTTCTACCACATCGCCGTCCGTTTCTTTCGTTGTACACTATGACTATCATCCCATCACCCGAATCTACCTCCCTCTCTCGCCTTTGGATTCTTTATTATGATTTATTCGGACTATGGTCTCTACCTTTCAGCCTGTCTATCTTGTCTTCCAGCGCAATCTTCAATGCGCCCCGAGCCTGAAGACGCACAGTGTCTCGCATCTCACCATACACGTAGAGTTCATCCATCCCCCATCTTCCCAGCATCGAGCACAACCCCTTCTCGTCCGCGTCACACCATACACTCACACTACCCCCATGGAGCCCCCCACACTTTACCAATTGACTGGCAATGTTGTTTCTTCTCTCTGTCTGTTCCCCTACTTGTTCCTCTTCATGTTGGGTCCCGGCGTAGGTCTGTGGATCCCCAAAAGCAATTGGTACAATACTTAGCACACTGTCCGCCTTCGCACTTCGGGGCTGGCATGTAATGCGCTCGTCATGTGTCCTCATCTTACCCTCTAGGACACAAATGATCATGACCTTATCGCGAGTTTGGATACGAGATACGACCCTAATGAAACATTATTTTACAATAGCAGACTTTGTCCACGGCTGGTGACGTATGTCAAGACTTCGAGAAATAGTTTTCAACGCTTCTTCGGCAAATTGCCCATGTTCGCCGGCCTATCAGAGATTCCTGTGTCTACGATCTTTTGTGACTTCGCGATCAAACGTGGCGTAGAACACGGATAACACGACATATCCCCTGCGTGATGATCACATGGTCGCGGTAAGAGCCATGAAATCGAGGGTAAACGTCGCCCGCACCCGAGGACTCACGGTTTTCTGTTCGTTATGACCCACGTACCCCCAGTCGTAGGACCCCGGTGCCGTACCCGAACTTCACTCGACCGATCGGCCGGTCTTAAAAAAAAAAACCCGTGGGGGGGGGTGGGGGGGAAAATGAAAAACAAAAAAAAAAAACTGGCAAGCGTCGTCCGCGCGTACGCTTCGCCAATGCGCGGCGACAACCAATTTCAGGTCAGTGTCAGGACCCCTGTGCGCGCACCTGAAAGTGTCCGGGCATCCTCATCTCACGGGCGGGCGCAAGGGGGCTGAGACGCACGCTGGACCCGTAGAGGTTGCACGCTGTAAGCGTCGAGCGCCGCACTCCTCCTCGGCTCCCACCCGCCGAAACGCGATGCGGGACGCGAAGCGGTGTACAGCGTGAGCCACGGCACAGCCCAGCGTATTAGTACGCGCTTGAGCGCCATAGGGTGAGGGTACCGAAGTACAAGGAGCGCCGCTGAAATGAGCCACTGCCTGCTGCCTCTGGTCTCGGCGACACTCACGGTCTGCCATTGCGGGCAGTAAAGGATCACTGCAAATTTCCGCCATGAGAGATCTGAATGGATTCAGGCGGAAAGGTTTTGGGCGCAGAGTCGGTCAGTGATTACTGGCGAAGTAGTACGAGATTGCTGCGAAAGTTTTGTGAACGACTCCGATCTCCTGTCAGTGGGGCTGACTGAGAATACGGGGCGCTCGAATGGGTGATTTGCCGGACGCCACGAAGCTTATACCATTTTTGGTTAATATAAGTGTGTTGTTTTGACTTTGTCAGTAAAACTCCCTGGTAATCAATTGGAATTTGGCCCAATTCTCTTCCCTCACGTTGCCTTGCGCCACCGGTATGTTAAGTCTGCAAATCTCACCGACTGTAGTCTGCAGCGGAGGTTATAGGGGATAGCAACACTCGCTCCGCGCGCATGATGAAATGTGTCAGCATCGCGCGCCCATCGGTTGCGAAAAAACTGGTCCCCACTTAGTTACGCAAGATTCTAAAATCGTCATATGAGGATTTCTAGAGCTTGCCATCTCACTTGACCATCTCTGAACATAATGACCAACTTGTAACAGTGTAAAAGATCCAAACTCTGCCCAACTCGCCAAGGACTCGCACAGAAATGATTTTAACCTTTTTCGTGGCTCCAACCCCGCACTCAAGATACTGGAGGAACGCTGAGTGAAACGGCGTGACGAGTTCATTCTTACCAGCCTCGTAAGTGTAAATACATGCGGCACATGCAACAAATACAGCTACGCACACTCTTTGTGTGCACTTGGGAGGGTGGGACTTCAAAAATGAGCTCTGCACAAAGTCGCGCACCCGGTGTCACCTGCGAGGGGCGGCCCGAAAGACTGAGCGTGCGCCGCCGCTCGTTCTCGTGAAGTACGCGGCCCGGGGGAGGGTTAAGATGGTCGCGAGGGAGAGAGAACCATGCTGTCGTTTTGGTTAGTTACTACCGGGATTGAAGGAAGGTTTCGGGGACGCAATTGAATGACCAGGGAGATGAGCGAGGCAAAGGAGCCCGCGGTTGCGCCTTGCCTGGCCTTTATATACCGTCCTGGACCTAAAAAAAAGGTTCGCACCCCCGCGAGGGCGGGGATTGAATAATGAACTTGGTGGGCCAAAATTCTTGAGCCCAGCTGAGCAAAAATGCGGAGAGAAATGAAAGCGTGTAGAAGAAACTCTCGATGGAACCGAAAGATACAAGTCTCTGAAACCAATAAAACATATTATACGCTCGAGCTTCGGAGCTGTGTAGTTTCGTTCTCAGGACCGTAGTAGCGGCGGTGACTGTCGGAGTTTGAAATTCCCGGTCGATTCGAAGACGCCAAACACCTAGACCACTTCACGCTCTTACTATACTCGCTCTTGAGCAGAGCAGTCATTACATCAATCCATTCACTCAAAGGAAACTTGCTCTCTCGGGAAGAATAAACTGCTCAGATTCCCATACATCTGGATTTGAAACATAAGCACCCCACGCGACGGTCTAGTATGGCGAGCACAAGCACTCTGCCAGTCCTGTTACCTCCTGGTGCATTCCCTCCGCCTGGAGAATCAAAAATTCGAATGGAAACCGAAACGTGACTTGGCCAACCCTGTGCCTCCTCCGCCGGAGGACATGACTCCTGAACAAGAGGCCGCTGCTTGCAAACTGTCAATAGACGGCATAGTTCAGGAAGGTACGGACCACGTGAGAACGTGTGGACTATGGGGGACCTATGGGGAGGTGGACTCTGGTGAGCCTTCAAACCTGGATAGCTGACCTTCCGATGTTAACGAACGCGTCCCTCGTTGCTGTGTCATGCGCTCATAGCTAATACGGAAATTACGTCCCTTCGGCGATGTACAAGCCATATCTGAGACCGGCCCCCTCCATATATTATCGAGTAGGTATTGGATGGATAAATTGGGACCATGTACATAGTAAGAGCTCACGAATATATTCTGTTGGGCAGTCATTAGCTGATACGCTCCGAAGCATATCCTGACAACGCGTCGACCTCGTTATGCACCAAGTTCGTACATACTTCAACAAACACAAATTCGCTGCCCCGTAAATTGCGTAACTGTGAGTTACTGCTACCCAATCAAGGCGTGACGAGACTCAACAAGTCTGTTTTTCTCCACAGTGGACTCCCGAAGGCCGTCGTGTATTGACTGGGGACGACCAGCGGAGAGTTCACGCTAGGCGAACGGGCTCACGTTCAACTTTGAGACTATTTTGCAGGCGCACGATAGTGCCGTGCGGACGATGCACCGTTCTCGCACTCAGGCCAGTACCTGGCCTCGGCCGACCAGAGTGGTATCATCAAGTACTTCCAGCCGAACATGAACAACCTGACGGCTTTCCTGGCAGGGCCAGAGACCGTGAAGCTATCCGTGGACTTAGCTTCAGCCCGGACGATGGTCGCTTCGCTACTGCGAGTGACGACTCGACAATTCGGATATGGTCGTTTGAGGAGAGTAGGAGGAACGCGTGTATGACTGGTATAGTCGAATTGCATCATCATGCTCTTGACCTTCTCACACTCACAAGTCCTGCAGGACACGGTTGGGACGTGAAATGTGTTGCTGAAACCCTGGCATAAGACGAAAGGGACTACTGGTGTCTGGTAGTAAGGATAACATGATCAAGTTCTGGGATCCACGAACTGGAACTGTGTCTATCTACCTCCTGTAAGCAGCTTCAACTCTCTCATGCTGAAACCACTGAATGACTTGGATATGTAGGCATTACCACAAGAATACCATTCAAGCACTCCAATGGTCGCCCGACGGTAACAATGGTCGCCAGTGAATCTCGAGACCAGACCGTGCGTGTGTTCGACATCAGGGCGATGAAGAGAATATCCGGGTTCTTCGAGGGCACAAGAAGGAAGTCTGCTGTAACGTCATCCATGGTCTTATCATTCCAGTATTCAGCTAACGGGTCGTGTGCGTAGCACTCGCATGGCACCCACTCCATCCTATCCTCGTCTCCGGTGGCTCCGAAGGCGCCGCAGTTCTCCACTGGGACCGATCTCCGCAGCCGCCACGCCCGAACCCTCAGCCGGACCCTCCATCACACCCGTCCAGCCCGCAGCACGCGCAACGCTCTCGCAGGCGCACGACTCCAACGTCTGGTCGATGCAGTACCACCCACTCGGCCACATCCTCGTGACGGCCTCAAACACGAGACCATGTAGTAAGCACGACGCGGTTCTGGTGCCGCGAGCGGCCAGGCGACGTCTCGTCGGTCTTCTCGGGCGGGGGCTTGAGAAGCCGCCCGAGGCGAGCGGCCAGGACGACGACAGAGGACGCGTGTCGTGCCGGGGCTTCGGCAATGAGAGGTACGCCGGGTGGGACGACGGCGCCCAGGACGGTTACGGCCGCGACCAGGAGGACAGCATCCCTGGGCTTTGGAGGGCGGCTCGTCGGACGCTATCCCCGGTTTCGAGTCGAGCGGTGGGCTCTGGGTCGGGCCTTCTCCTCGCCAGGTAGGCAAAACGGTGCGATGTCTGGAGGTGACTCGTACGGTCGTGCGGACGGCGGAGGACCAGTGGGGTCGGGGACGTTTCGGCGGGGGCGGAGGGGGATAATAATCGAGGCGATGGACGCGGTGGTGGGGGATACGGCCTGGAGATGGACGTGTTCTCTGCCGATGGACGTGGTGATGGACGTGGGGGGCCCTGCACAGCCACCTAGGTGATGGACGTGGTGTGAGGGTATGGTCAGGGAGGAGGAGAGCATCGCGATGATGGTGGGTACGACGGTGGGTATGGTGGAGGCCGAGGCGGAAGGGGCGGAGGTCGATGGGGCAGCGTCGGCCCAGATACTAGTCATGTCGTATACCTGTATCTGGTGGGGATCGATCCGAAGCAATTCGACTCGAAGTTGCAAAAAAACCAGATATTAATTCAATTATCAGCATCAACTTGAACAATATGCAGTACGTTTCGTCGTGTATAGCCCTGATAGCTACCTGGTCAACATTGAGCAGATTCAGCCCAGTTCTCGTATTAGATATCCTCCGCATCAAGGAGACCAGTCAAGCCTCCGCTCCGTAGGTCCATGAACGATGAGTCCCAGCCTACATTATTACTATGCAGTATCAGAGGGTGCATAAGGCGTGAGTACTCACATCTTGAAGCTCATATTGATATACGCTACAAAGTCAAAGGTTTAGTTTGGGCAAGCAGGTAAGACGTGACTCTCGGTCTACTCACAGTTACCAATGAATTCGTACGCCATCATCCACAGCGTATAGTGAGCGAGTCTGGCATCCTTGTACCCAAACTATTCGGAACCTGCATCAAAAATAAATCCTTGGACCAATAGGTAAGATCTCACATGTAAAGTACACCCGTGATGGCAGGGACGCATGCCCTTGAGGTAGAGGTTCCGTCACGACACGCATGTATTGAAACAAAGGGTGCACCTACCGGATAGCATTCGACCAGGGCCAGCCCCCGCGTAATGTGGCAGATATCTCTGAGATAAGCCTATCCAGCTTCAGATCCTTGCTCGAGGTCAGGGGCTTCATTGGCATTACTTACGGGGGCTTTGTCCGAGGTTTGGCTCAAGCGTTGGACTGTTGGCAGCGTATAATACAAGATGGTGTCCGGTATGGCCGCAAAAAGGTGTCCGCAGATTATAGTCTTCAAACAATTAATGAGCTCGTAATGCATAGAGCGATTATGCGAACGACTCACGGTTAGAAAAGTTGCGAAGGTAGGTTGAACAGCAAAGGGACCCAGGAAACTGTCAGAAGGCTATGATTAGCTGTGGAATCGCTGAGACTTCGTAATATGATTTACATCGCGCCTTAAAAGTCAGACATAATTAGTGAGTTGGTCAATGGAGACAGAAGGTCGTGAAGAGTCGTACAAAGGTTGAAGACTGTTATATGAATATGCATGAAGATGAGGTTCCAAGATAAAAGGCGAAGCTAGCATCACCATACCTGATGCAAGAGCCACCGACGAGTACTTCATGTGAAAGCCATGAGAAGACGGTCGAGACATATATGGACGTATTGATCGAACGCACGTAGCTTATAGGGATCCAGCGATTGACTGTCACGGCTGTGGATGGTGCGTGTGAGCTATGAAATAAATTAAAGGTGTACACGCCTGCATACCTGAGTGCGTCAGAGGCCCCGATGAAGATTTGCGTTAGTGACATTAGTAGAGTCTACAGAAACATCAACAGATTGTTGAGTGCAGGTCGAACGCTAGACGCAACTGTTAAGAAGAGACTCATCTATGATAATATCAGTAACTTTGCGTGAAGAGTTTGTTTCACGTCACGCACGACAAGAGCGCTACGAATGAGTGGTTGAGGATTCAAATCGCTTGAGAATTTTACTGACGACGACTCACTTTGGCAACTGTGTCTCATCTCCAAGGACGTCGTCAAGAGTTGATGGCAGGGGAGTCTCTCCTAGGGTGGAAGTACAGAGCTCCCGCGAGTACAGCATTCAGTATCGCTACTGCAAGGCTAGGGCACGTCAGCTCTTGCTACGATTGCCGATTCTTTTGTTGAAACTCACTAAAGCGCCCAGCAAGACAATACTTGATTCAGTCTCTCGTCAAGACGATACCGCTTGAAATCGGTCAAGCGGAACGGAAATGTCTTTGAATATAGCGCGACTGCTCTGCCACGTCGAAATGGGTCAGCCTTGCTAGTCAATTTCAAACGAAGTACGGTCGTGCAACTCACAGAGCGGAGGGAGAGAAACAGCCAAGGGAATTGTCCCTCGAAAAATGGAGTAAACTCGAGTGCGCTCGTCATGAGAGGCATTTGATTACTCGATACCTGGGGCCTTTTGTTTTTCAAGCCTTCGAATAGTATTTACGACCATTCGGAACCGCACACGGAACCGAGGCGTGTCGAGTGTTATCCGGATAAGCTGCGCATACAAGGGCTGAGCTGCCCGCTCATGGTCGGCCCTTGAATTGTTGCGTTGTATCTCTATTGACCATCTAAGGTTCGAACGACAAAGGGGCTTCAGAGAGTCCCGGCGACTCACCGAGCCCTATCCGCGATGTGGTTTGGGATCAAGAGCAAGGCGTCAAACGGTGATCTCCGTGCGGCGGCGGCGGCGCTCGGAGACTTCCCGGCCCAGAAAACGAGATCTTTTAGAGTCAACTTCTACCATCTACGTCGTTCCCACAACTATTCCAGCCGGTGAGCAAACAACTTTCTTTGACCGAGATTTATTGATGGATGAGAGAAGTCTCGACTCGCATCGGGGGGTCCGTGAGTCAAATCGCGCTCAAAGAATTTGACGTCATTATCTGCCAGACCGGATATGGTCTCGTTGGAAAAAACGTTGTTGTTACTGACAGAACGGGCTATGTTCTACCTGTTCGGAAATGTTCATGGGAGATCATAAAAAAGATTCATTTTACACCTATCGCTACGTTCTGCTCATTTATTGGGATACGGTGAAAACCCACGGGGTGAACGCTCCATGGCGTACCCTTTGCTAGCCGAAAACCGCTATCTAGACTATTCCCCCTCCTGAATTAGCCTCCAGCGATGGCACTTCAGGCCACGATTTAGTGAGTGTTTCATAATCTGAACGTTCTATAGGCCATGACTGACCGTTTTGTAGCTCAAAGACGACGACTGTGGACCTCGGCTCGGTCGTTAGGTCGGCACGGTGAGAGACGTTGTGATGAAGGTTGAGCATTAACCTTGACATCATCGTCACTGAAATGCTACTACTGGTAAGTGATCAGCTGCTCGCAAACGCAAGTGAAAACACGTGTACATGGTAGTAACGTGGATAATAAACCATTTAAAACAGGCTGCGGGAGCCATCACAAAACCACTATGTGCTTAATTAATGTTAATTAGCACTGTTTGAACTGATTGCTAACAAACTAATGGCTGAATAATGAAATAACAGAGTAACATTAATTAACTTTAATTAAGAATGTCCCTTTTTTTTTTTTTTAATTGGTCATTATTCAGTTATTTGGGCATTATTTGGGCATTATTTCATTATTTCATTAGT
Source organism: Phlebiopsis flavidoalba (assembly GCA_035772785.1). Taxonomy (NCBI): domain Eukaryota; kingdom Fungi; phylum Basidiomycota; class Agaricomycetes; order Polyporales; family Phanerochaetaceae; genus Phlebiopsis; species Phlebiopsis flavidoalba. The sequence goes on along the minus strand of JAOCPU010000041.1, from coordinate 3,269 downwards.
CCATTATTTTGTTGTGATTCTAGGTTCATTGCTCATTTTCAGCCCCAGCAGCAATATAATGAGGTTAGATTATATAGTAATTGTATGATTATATTGAAAGACTATGTATCTAATTTACAAGACAGTAATAGCTATTCTTGTTGGACAGGAGTTGCACACTTACAGTGGCCATAGGCAAGTGGCATCATTCCAAAGAGCAGTTCTGCTGTTGTGTGTAAGCATATGTGGTCTGTGCACAACAGAACATATTGACATACATGGTGCAGCCATCCACCGACAATGCGGCTGCTGTAGGTAAGTGCTACATCATTGATGTTGGCGAGCCATCGACGGCCGTGAGTCTTTGGATGGCTTGGCATGTCGTCGTGGTGTACACTGCTCTCGACGGCCGGCGAGCTCTCGACGGCCGTGAGTCTTCGGACGATTTGGCACGTCGTTGCGGTGTGCGTGCTCTCAACGACCACGAGACACAGGCATTCGCCGACGACGCGGCCGCTGTGAGGTGACGTGTCATTGGCCGTGCGCCGTGCGCGTGAGCGAGCTCTCGATGGCCGTGTTTCGGATGGCGTGGGCGCGTTGTTCGGTCGCGGTGTGGGTGAGCCCGGTCAGACGGCCGCGAGGCAGAGCCGTTTTGGTGCGCCATCGGCGGCCGCTGTGAGGTGTCGTGCCATCGGCGTGCGTGAGCCCTCGACTAGCCGCAACTATCGACGTGCGTGCGTGCCATCGACGTCCGCGTTTGCTGACGACGCGGCCGCCGCTGTGAGGTGCCGTTGCACGGCGTGCGCGGTGGCCGGGCACCCCGACGACTGGCCACGCCATCGGCGCGTGTAAACCCTCGATAGGCGCGACCTTCAGTTGCGTGTGTGGCCAGAGAGTAGCCGGCGCACGCACGGGCGTGGCCATCGGCAGATGCTGAGGTCGCGCGAAACCGGGGGCGCATGGAGAGTGGGCGACGAAGAGGGGATGGTGCGCGTGGACTATCCATTTGGGATGCGGCTGGCGACTGTCGAGCTCCCAGGTGTCTTCGGTGTGCTCTTGTGCACATGGGAGAAGTCGCGTAGGGGAGTCGGAGGGGATAGAGTACTCGGCTGACGTACCTGGTCCTCCAAGCCTCCGAGCTCACGGCTCGTATCCTCCGTCTAATTGGAAGGCTAGATCGTGTGCCTAGCACACATCTCTAGTCTCCACCGACGCTCTGGCAACGGCAACGTCGGGTCTTGCACTCTTCGCCTGCGCGATCCGGGTGCTGGGGGTCAGAGTGAGCGCACGGCGCTGCGGCATGGCGGCGAGTCGGTGGTCGGCGGTTGAAAAGAACGAGGGAGAGTCCCATCAGGAACCTCCATAGGAGGTCCCTGTGCGAAAAAAAAGAACCAGGAGGACCGGACCACCGTTCTCGGCGAACAGCGGCCGGACATGGTGGAGGCAACCTCGGTTGAGGCGGGCGCCTTTGCCCACAACTCAACGCGCGGCAGACTCCGAGACTGCCCGGACGGTCGATTTATTCTGGATCGACCGTCGCAGCCTCGGAGTCGTTAGACTTTGAGTCCCATGGAGCAGCTGAGGCGTGTCCCTCACGTTGGGGACTCAGAAGTGTGCCCACCTTCTGCACGCGATCTCGAGTGAAGTCGGCGCCTAGACTTGTAAGTTCTCGTGCTTCACTCATGTTTTGTGTGGCTTACCTACTCTATATGGCTGAAAAACATAGAATGTAAGGCTGATGAGCTTTACCAGCAATGTGATAATTCTGCTTATGTGCCCTGGCTCTGTTTGTACTTAGAAGTACTAAACCTAGTATTATAAGAGCTTTTGACAGTGTAAATAAATGACTCTGCTAGTAAGGGCAAATTGAGTGGGATAGTAGTATCTAAATCTTCAACAAGGTTTCATTATCTGATGTATGGGATGTAAAAACATAATACCTTATAATTTATAATTAGTGCACAGGGGTCCAGTTATAGGACATGTAAGTAGTCAAGAGAGTCCAGAACTAGAACCAGGACTTGACTAAACTACCCAGGACTGCTTGCCTGTCTCAGTTCTCAAACTACTGTAGTTTTACGAGCGACCGTACCCGGATGGGGTGTGTGACCGTGACACATTTGAACCGTACCGGATGAGCGACGGCGGCCCGCTGTGACATGTGACACCCACCGCTATTTGGCAGGCGAGGAAGAAGCGCCGAAGGCGCGGCAAAAATTTCGGCGTACAATCTGAGGTGTCACAACCGGATGGGGGCCCTTGTGACGTGTGACACTTTCGATTTACCGTTGCTCTGAGGGGACCCGTGACACGTGACATCCATTACGGTCGAAAAAACTACAGTAGTTCAGTTTGAGTCTGAGTTCCAGTTCTGAAACAACAGGGCACCAATATTTGAAGCTTCAAAAAACCACAATTCAACTAGCTTGTAACAGGATCAATGAATGTCCAGTCTTTGAAGCATAATTTAACAAGGACTAAATGTGTCAATAATAGAATAACAAAGCTCCACCATCTAACTACGGAATAATGAGAAATTAACAAGCAAATAACAAAATAACAAAATTCAATTGACTGAACTATCAAAGAATGAGGATATAATGGGTCAATAACAAAATAGCCAAATAACGCTGTGTGAACTATAGAATAATAAGAATTGAATGACTCCGTAACAAAATAACAAATAACAGTAGAGTAAACTGCCAAATAACAGAAATTTAATGCTAATAATAAAAATTTAACAAAATAGCAGGAAAGTAATGCATCTTTAACTACAATCTAAAACAATATAACAAAGTTCTGTTAAATAATCTTAATTAAGCATCAAGTGGTTTTGTGATGAGCATCGAGTTGAATGTTAGTGCTTGGCTCGGTGATCACACGCTGTGGCGTAGACCGACCGGAAGAAACTATCCAAGGGACATGGTCTCAGCACTTTTCTGTTGAGAGCACACTTCAGTACTACTTACATAGAACGTCAACGCGTTAGCTAACTGAGCTGAGGCCATGACTCTGAAATCTCAATTGTTAGATTCACGAGATGAGAAGAGGTTAGTCAGCTCGACTACACCTACGCAAAATAAATCGATCCTAGGCACGCATCCAATGTCAGTCACGGTAGGCACAATCCGATTGTTACTAGTGATTGGCGAGGGTAACCCCCCCTTTTTTTTCTGAACCCTTACCCTTACCCTTCTAAACCCTTACCCTCCACCAAGGGTAAGGGTAAGGGTTTGGCTACAGACCCTTAGCTGTATTATCACAGTGTTAGAGCAATATATAACAAAGTG